>VZQC01013117.1:59509-159509 GCA_009823505.1 Rhizomys pruinosus
TGAGGTTTTTTTTTTTTTTTTGCCCTTTTGTCAAATATGAGGTGGCTGAAATTGTATGAACTCAAGTTTGGATCTTCAATTTTGTTCCATAGGTCAACTGGTTTGTTTTTGTGCCAGTACCACGCTGTCTTTAAGACTATGTTCCTATAATATAGTTTGAAGTCTGGTAGAGCAATCCCCCCTGTATTGTATTTTTCACTCAGGGTTGCTTTAGCTATTTGAGGACTTTTGTTTTTCCATGTGAATTTAAGGATTTTTTCCCAATTCTGTGAATAAGCTCATGGGGATTTTGATTTGGATTGCATTGAATATGTATATAAATTCGGGTAAAATGGACATTTTTACTATATTAATTTTCCCATTCCATGAGCATGGGAGGTCTTTCCATCTTTTGATGTCATTTTCAATCTCCTTAAGGGGCTTAAAATTTTTGTTGTAGAGGTCTTTGGTATCTTTGGTTAGGTTTGTTCCCAGGTATCTTATTAGTTTTGAGGGTATTGTGAGAGGGGAGGTCTTCTTATATTCCTTCTCCACTTTTTTATTGTTGGTGTAAAGAAAGACTATGTGGGAATGAAACTTTGTGTGTGGCTTGAGGCAAGAACTTGTAAGAACTTCCCATAAGATCTCTGGTTATCTGATATCTCTGTGGGCATTCAGTTGCCTCTGTGAGTTATCTGTAGCTCCCTGGAAGGTTCAGGACATTACAATGTTTCTTGCTTTGCCCTAAATCTGCAAAGTTCCAGAACCGAATGGCCCCTTCCCTTGAGGCACTGACCAAAATGTCACACCTCTAGTTACCTGTTGCACAAACAGGAGCTCTGCAGTCCCCCGATTAGATCCAAGGTGGGTCACCCCTCCCTTCCACCTGCCCCCTACTTCCTTTCCCAAAGCACAGTAACCTTTAATATATAGACCTCACTGACAGAAAATAAATGGAGTTACTATCCTCCTGGCTTTCTGCGTGTGAGTCCACTCATTTCCTACAGGTGATCTCCTGTGGTTTTCCCTCCCCCTTCTTGCCAGAGCTAAGCCTAGAGACTGTTGGCCTGCAGGCAAGGGACAGTCCTGGAGCTGAGCCAAGAAGGGAAGAACAGTGTGTGGAATGAGATCATGCATGACTCAAAGAGGTTGAACAATGACAAGACTACTGATTTTTCTTTTTTTTTTTTTCTTTTTGGTGTTTTTGAGACAGGGTCTCCCTGTAGCCCCAGCTGTCCTGACTCACTCTGTAGACCAGGCTGGCCTTGAACTCACAAAGATCCGTCTGCCTCTGCCTCCCAAGTGCTAGGATTAAAGGCGTGCGCCACCACGCCAGGCAGTTTTTATTTTTTATGTGTATGAGTGTACTGTCTGCACGTAGGTTTGTGCACCAGTGTCGTGCAATGCCCAGGAGGTCAGAAGAGGGCGTCAGATTCCCCGGGAACTGGAGTTCTTAGTCGCCGAACCCGGGTCCTCTGCAAGAGCAGTTGGCGCTCTTAACCGCTGAGCCATCTCTGCAGCCCCAGCCGGGGCTACCTGCGACCCGGACTGCAGAAGAAAACAAGTGAGCAAAATCTAAATAAACTCATCCGTTGTGGTTCCCTAGTCACTTCTTCGGAAGGCGCTGGAGGCTGCAGACTGACAACTAAATGCAGATTCACAGGACTCCGCAATTCGCAGGACCCTCCCAGCCCCAGAGCCTCTACACTGCACTCTAACGTAAAGCACTTCTGCCTGCGGCTCCAGGCTGTTTCACGGCAGCCGGAAAAGACGTAAAGAAGGTGGGGCTGCGTTTTAGAAACCGGACCGTGAAGCTTTGCGCTTCCTCTTTCCAGCCAGCGCCTAGCGATGGGTGAGTGTTGCTGTGGGTTGTGCCGGGGCGCGGGGGCCGAATACCATCCGTTTCCATCCTCATCCGCAGCCCGACCTGGAACATCTTCGGCTGGACGCTCGGCCTTGAGCACCCATGGGGAGGGTCGGCTGTGGGTTTGGGCCGAGGAGGTCGCTTGCAGCCGCTTCCCCTGCTCCGGGCTGCGAGCTGCCCAATATGGCTGCCGCGGGCTGCACGCATGTGATGACACCGGGGTATGCTGCAAACTCCCGACTACGCTGTGGGGAAGCCAACCTTGGAGAGCTGAGCGTGCTTCCCGCGGGGCACCCAGCACCAAAGCCGGCCAAGTGCCCGCACCGCGTCCGGGTGGCTCAGGCTTCCGTTCCCGCTCCCACACACAGGCATCTCTCGGGACAACTGGCACAAGCGCCGCAAGACCGGGGGCAAGAGAAAGCCCTACCACAAGAAGCGGAAGTATGAGCTAGGACGGCCTGCAGCCAATACAAAGGTGGGAACGGGTATGGGGCACTTACCATGGCCGCCCTGCAGAACGGTCTGCGGTGTGGTTGGGGTCTTGACGGGCGGCTGTGAAATTATCTTATTTGTATCGGGCATCCTCCATATGCCCAGGTGCTGAGTTAAATCCTGAAGACAGTATGGAGTCTGCGTCCGGATCTCGGAGCTTTGTATCTAATGAGATAGATGGTGCGTGTCAGGATTTGAAGGGCGCCATATCTTTAGAAACGGGCTCCTTTTTTTTGTCACTGCTACAAGTGCGATATTTTTTTTTTTGCCGTTTGGGGGGGGTCACGATTTAATTTTTGGAGGTAAATGGAGTGATGAAAAAGTATCCTTAGGCGTGTGGTTGCGGCCGTCTTGGTCACCTGTATGCCACATGCCAATGCAAGGACTTGTCATAGTTACACTGACTGTTGCCTCCGGTTGGTCCAGGTTTATCACTCTCTCGTCTTGCTCTTCTTGAAGACAAAATTCCTGTCTCCATCTCTTGCCAGATTGGCCCACGCCGCATACACACAGTCCGAGTCCGAGGAGGCAATAAGAAGTATCGTGCCCTGAGATTGGACGTGGGGAACTTCTCCTGGGGCTCTGAGTGTGAGTAGGGACTACCAAAGTACTTGAGTTTTTCTGTCTTTTGTTGGAGACAGGGTTTCCCTTTTGTCCCGGCTGACCTGGCACTGTCTCTGTAGTCCAGGCTGCCCTGGAACTCAGAGATCCACCTGCCTCTATCTCCCAAGTGCTGGGATTAAAAGTATGTGCCACCACACTGGTTAGAGTTTTTCTTTTTTCTTTTTTCTTTTTTGATCTTTTCGAGACACGGTCTCCCTGTAGCCCCAGCTGTCCTGGAACTCACTCTGTAGACCAGGCTGGCCTTGAACTCACAAAGATCTGCCTGCCTCTGCCTCCTGAGTGCTAGGATTAAAGGCGTGCACCACCACAGCCTTTTCAAAAGAATATTTTATTGTGCGTGTATGAGTGTAGTGCCTGCATGTGTGTTAAGTGCCACCCATGTCATGCAGTGTCCACAGAGGATTGTCATATCCCCTGGTACTAGACTTATGGGTGGTATCCATCCACCGTGAGGGTGCTGGGACTGTGGAGCCTCCGTCCTCTGGAAGAGCAGCAGGTGTCCTTGACCGCTGAGCCACAGCCCTGAGTTTTTCCCCTTTCGTCTTTTCGAGACAGGGTCTCCCTGTAGCCCCAGCTGTCCTGGAACTCTGTAGACCAGGCTGGCCTTGAACTCACAAAGATCCGCCTGCCTCTGCCTCCCAAGTGCTAGGATTAAATGTGTGCAGCACCACACCCGGCTTCTAGTATGTCTTGAAAGCTGGAGAATCTACTAGTTCTGACCTTAAATACTGCAGTCTGCAGTTGCTTGTAGAGAGCCTGCCAAATAACCTCTGTGTAAAAAGAAAGGGGGTATGGTAGAGTTTATACACTATGGCCGGATAGAGGCAGTGTTTACTGCTGCCCGCTTGGGATTAAGAAGTCTAAGGCCAAGTGGCCTATGGTTTCCATGACTTGGCTCTGGGGGTGAGGTCAGTGGTGTCCTACATGTTAGGTAAGGGTCCTGCCATTCAGCTTCACAGAGCTAACCTTTGATTGACTGTTGCTTTTGTGGGCAGGTTGTACTCGAAAAACAAGGATCATTGATGTTGTCTACAATGCATCCAATAATGAGTTGGTCCGAACCAAGACCCTGGTGAAGAACTGCATTGTGCTTATTGACAGCACACCGTACCGACAGTGGTACGAGTCCCACTATGCACTGCCCCTGGGCCGAAAGAAGGGGGCCAAGCTGGTGCGTGTTATTAATTTTCCTGTAAAGGGCGGGTAGGGCTGCCTTCTTGTGATGAAACTACTGTCCAGTTCTGCTACTGAAGGAAAGAGATGAATGTTTTTAGTGCTGAAGAAGGCGAGCATAAGGACTTGGTGGGTCGAGAAATCCCTGTGACCTTCCTTCTTGGAGATAATCTGTGTTTTCTACATTCAGACTCCTGAGGAGGAAGAGATTTTAAACAAAAAGCGATCAAAGAAAATTCAAAAGAAATACGATGAAAGGAAAAAGAATGCCAAAATCAGCAGTCTTCTGGAGGAGCAGTTCCAGCAGGGCAAGCTTCTTGGTAAGATGGCCACCATGTGGGGGGCGGCGGCTGCCTGGTTCATTTGCCAGGCATGTGGTTTTGAAGGCCCGCTAGGAGATTTCCCAATGAGGTGAGGACACAGGTGGGTCTCTGTAGCTTAGTGGTGTGAAGGTGAAGAGAATAATCATGGGGGATGGACCTTGGTCTTGTGTTTGAGGGTGTTAATATCCTGGATGGTGGTGCTGTCTCAGTGATGAAAACTTTGTCCAGTTCTGCTACTGACTTTCCAGTGGTGATAAAGTGTATCTGAGGAGACTGAGCTTCATGTCTGCCCCAGGGAATCAGACCAACATGGACTCTTCAGTGGATAGACAGGTTGGGTGGGGCCTCCTGTGCTTTTTGCTAAGGACCATCCTTCTACTCCTTACAGCCTGCATTGCATCGAGACCTGGCCAGTGTGGTAGAGCGGATGGCTATGTGCTAGAAGGCAAGGAGCTGGAGTTCTACCTGAGGAAGATCAGAGCTAGGAAAGGCAAATGAGTCATCTTAGTTTGTGTAATAAAGGTGTTTATTCTGTCTGAATATTTGTTCTTTTCCTGCTCCCTGGGTCCCTGTCTGAACAGGTGACCCCACTGTAAAGTCCATGTCCTTGAAGATCAGACCAAAGTGAATCTAGTATTTATTTCTCAGTATGCTTTAGTGGAAACCAGGGGCTCACTGATGTTGCATGTGTCAGTATGTACTGGACTGATGTTGAGGTCTTCCAGGCCATAAAGTTTCTCTTGAGTTTTAAGGGTTCAGCTAAATTTGTGTGTAGCTAATAAGTCTGTAGCTTTATTTACATTGGATTTGATACTATGACATCAACATACATTTAGGAAATACACTCATATCTTATGGGTATAAGATAATAATAAAATTTTTAAAAATACATAGCTTCCAGACGTGGTTATACAGCTAGAATTCTAGCACTCTGGGGGCAAGAGGATTGCCAGAAGTTTTAGGTCAGGCAGGACTACCTAGGAAGGCCCTGTTTCAAGAAGACCTTCATAGTGTCAGCCCTTGGGGTGAATGAGAATTCTGTCTTTTTGAGAGGGGGTCTCCCTGTAGCACCAGCTATTCAAGGCTGGCCTTGAATTCGCTGAGATCTGTTTGCCTCCCAGGTGATGGGATTAAAGGCACCACCACGCCCAGCTGCAGGCTGGCTGGCCAGGCATCCATCTGTCTCTAGTGCTGGGATCTTGGGTGCTTGGGTTCCCAGGTTTAGGCCTTCATGCTTGCACAGCAAGGACTTTACTCACCAATCACCCCCAAAATGGATTTTGATTAAATTTCTTTTTGTGGTTTTGAGTCAGGGTCTTAGGCATCCCTGTCTGGACTGATATACATGGGTTCCACCCAGAGGTGTGCTGCCTCTTCCCAACTGACAGGCTGAAGCCACCACATCTGTCTTTTTTTTTTTTTTTTATTTACCAGTGTGTTTATACTTTTTTTGATTTTATTTCTGTATGTGTATGAATGTACTGTCTGCATGCAAGTGTATGCATGTGCAACATCCGTGATGTGCAATGCCGCGGAGGTCAGAAGAGGGTGTCGGACTCCGCTGGAACTGGAGTTCTGGAATTGGGGTTTCAGACGGTTCTTGGCCACCATGTGGGTGCTGCGGATCGAACCCGGGTCCTCTGTAAGAGTGGTCGGCGCTCTTAACCGGTAGGCCATCTCTCCAGCCCCAGCTGTCCTGGAACTCACTCTGTAGACCAGACTGGCCTTGAACTCACAAAGATCCGCCTGTCTCTGCCTCCCAAGTGCTAGGATTAAAGGCGTGCGCCACCACACCCGGCAGAAGTAGAATCTTAACTGCTGGTCCTGTCCTTTAACTTTTTTTGGAGATGTGTGAACCACACTGGCCTCAAAAATCCACCTCCCTTAGCCGCCTCAGTATTACCACAAAACTTTATTTTTAGGCAGGGGGTGGCTGTGCACAGGAGGTCAAAGGACGTTTTAGGAGTGGGTTCTTCTGTGAGTCCTAGTGGTGAAACCATGGTGATCAAGCTTGGCATTCCTGCCATTTACCCACTAAGCCATCTCCCCAGCCCTGTTACCCCCATCCCCTTTAAGGTTTATTTTATGGGTGTGTCTTTGCTGGTCCCTGGGGAGGGTAGAAGGCAGCACCAAATACCATGAAGGTGGGTGGATCCTCCCCCCATGTTCCTTGGTCTGAAGTGCTGCACTCCTGAATGCTGGAAACACAAGCTACTACACCCAGCCTGATGGCAGAATCTGTTCCCTTCCTATACTGCCCAGTTTTCCCACATTTTATTTCCATGAACTTAAAATGAGAAATTTTAATTTAGTTTGCTTTTCAGTTTTCTTTCCACATTAGAGTGCAGCTCCAGGAAAACAAGGGCCTGTGTCAGCTGTCGTCTCCAGGACCTAGAAAACAGTAGTGTGCTGGGTGCTCAGGTAGGGGGATTAGTAAGTGGGGGAGGAGGTCTCATTGAATTCAAAGTGCCTTAGAACCAAAGAACTACAAGATCCTATTGGTTTGTCAACTTGGTTATACTGTAGAGTTGTGTGAATAGATAAGACTGATTAGAAGAGCAACTCCCTGAGACCCAACGCTTTAAAGACAGGAATGATGGGGCCAGGTGAGTGGTGATGACTGCTCTAGTTTTAATCAGCCTCTGCGGTAAATTCCCAAACCTTATTTCACCTTCATCCAAGTTTTAACAACCGTAATTGCACAAGTGATAAGTGGACGTATTCTCACAAAGTAAACAAAGGCTTGAGCATTGCGGAAGCTCCGCACTGATCCACCTTCTGAGGTTAGTGTGTCCTCTTGGTTTCCTCAAGCTGCCGGCAAGACAGACTCTTCTCACAACTTGCTGGCAAAGCCACTTAAACTCCGAGTTAATTGCAGCAGAAACTCCAGATTAGCAACGAGGAAGTGTATCTCTGTGCCCTTGTCCCCCAGTTTTGTGGTCATTCTGGGTTCACCTTGCCTTCTCCCACACTAATGGAGACACACCCCTACCCCAGTTCTGCCAAACTGCTTTCCCTTCATCTTCCCTAAAAGGCTCTTCCCAAGGCTCAGGGCTCCAGGGCCTCATCCCCAGATTCTGCGGCCTCCTCGATGCGGCCAGCAGCCTCCTCTCCACCCTCCTCTGCCCGGAAGCGCAGCATGTGCGGGGTTCTGGGGGCACCGCGCGTCCGCCCGAAGTTTCGCAAACTGATGGCCGGCGAGGGTGCTCCTGCACCCAGGAGGCGGCCCAGCAGCGGGGTCTGCGCAGCGGGCACGGGCCTGGCCAGCCTCGGGGACACCTCCACTTGCATGCTCTGCTCAGGGTCATCGCTCATGCTGCAAAAAGGGGTGGTGAAACTTGAGCCCCAGGAGGCCTTTAACTTTGTGTCCCCAGAGGGTGACCAGGCGAATCCCGACTCACCGCAGGTTGAAGGTGGAGCCTAGGAAGGAAGGCCGCAGCGACTCCGCAGCGGTGGCCACAGTGTAGGGGGGCTGAGGTTGGTCCTCATCCCAGTACTGGTCCTTCTCGGCGGGAGGCAGGTTCTGGTACATGTCATCCACAGATAGCAGGGACACCTGGGCCAGCAGAAGGGCAAGTGGGCCACAGGTGTCTCAACACAGCTGCCTTGATAGCCTGTGCCCCCAGATCCCTACCCACAAGTTCACCTGCAAGTTTCGGTCTATGAGCTGATTGGTCTCAAAGTCATCATCGTCCTCACCAAAGGGGTTAATGAGTTGCTCGGCTACCTGTAAATTGCAAAGATGGTCTTCTAGGCCCAGAGCCCCACCCTCTGGCCCCAGCATTGGGGTGTGATTATCTGTGCCCATGTCTGCACAGAGTAGGCCAACATGACCATCCAAAGTGCCCACCTTGAGCCAGCCAGCATAAAAGAAGAACTGCAGCAACATCGTGAGAGGCACATACATGTCCGGATCCCCCAGTGGTGGTGAAGCCTTGCCTGGCTCCACAGCCTCTGGAGGTTTGGCACCCCCTCCTGGCTCCATGAACTGGCGGCCAACCAGGGAAAGGGCGAAGAAGGAGTATACAGCTATTGTCACGACCTGGAGAAGGGAAAGCCAGGGCCAGTGTGGTGCAGTGGGCCAGACAAGTCCTGTCCCTGCCTCTGAGGGCCTGGGAGGAGGCCGACAAGGAATAACCATGGCATCAGTGGGGCAGGGTTATAGGTTATCTTGGGTGGGGGCAGAAGGCTTTGACCAGCCTTGGCTGGTCAGTGCTTCATGGGACTGAGTTGGCCCAGGTGAAGGACCACCTAACTCAGTATCTTGCACAGAACAAAAATGGGACTAGGACTGAGGAGGTGAGAAGCAGTTACTTGAGTGTAGACGAGGGGGATGCTGATCCAGTCATAGTGGAACAGCATGCTGCACTTGGCCCGGTATTTGTTCAGCTCCTGGAGAAAAAAGAGGAGGTCGGTGGACACAAGGAAGGGGACAAGGGAGCCCAGCAGATCTGGGCCGGGCCTGTGGCTCATCTGTTCCTGTGTCCTGAGGCTGAGGTGCTTGGGACAGGAAGCAACGTCTGGACCTGGAGCAGAGGACTATGGATCCCAGCTCTGTGAATCAGTAGTGTGAGGGGAAAGGGAATGATAATAGCCTATCTGAAGGGCTGCTTTGAGGACTCAATGAGTCAGCAGAAGGACATGCTTCCAAAGTGCAGGGTAGCTGGGTCTAGCAGTTCATGGCTGAGCATTTGGGAGATTGCGGCAGGATGTTGTGGGTTCAAGACTAACCTTGGCAAAATACTGAGTTCCAGGTAAGTTCGGGCTATAGGGAATAATCCTGTCTCAAAAAAGAAAAAAAAAGTGTGGTACATAGTTTGTGGCACTTGTTAGCCTTTTTAAAATTTATATATATATACATATATATATATATATATTTTTTTTTTTTGTGTTTTTAGACAGGGTCTCCCTGTCCCACCCCAGCTGTCCTGGAACTCACTCTGTAGACAGGCTGCCGTGAAACTCACAAAGATCCCCGGCCATCTCCCTCCCAAGTGCGAGAATTAAAGGCGTGCGCCACCAAGCGCCTGCAGAATAACATATATATATACACACACACACACATATGTGTGTGTGTGTGTGTCTTTTTTGAGACAGGGTCTCCCTGTAGCCTCAGCTGTCCTGAAATATTTTGTAGACTGGGCTGGCCTTGAACTCACAGAGATCTGCCTTCCGAGTGCTGGAACTAAAGGTATGCACCACCACAGCTAGCCTTAAGTGTTAATTTTTTTTTTTTTTTTTTTGTAAACAAGGTCTCACTATATAGTCCTGGCAGGCCTCGAACTTACTATGTAAACAAGCTGGCCTCCGTCTCATCTCTGGCGTTAAACCACCATGCCCATACCCATCCCATTATTTTTTGTTTGTTTGCTTGTTTGTTTGTTTGTTTGGTCTTTTCGAGACAGGGTCTCCCTGTAGCCCCAGCTGTCCTGGAACTCACAAAGATCCGCCTGCCTCTACCTCCCAAGTGCTAGAATTAAAGGCGTGCACCACGACGCCCGGCCGTTCCATTATTTTTGAAGTTATAGGAAGGAGACAAAGGTCCAAATTCCAAATTGACTTACTTCTAGAAGGAGACAGAAAGTAATGTCGTCACGGATCCGCCCTTCCCTGCGGGCCTGGGCAACCAGATTAGTGAACCAAACACAAGGGACCCAGTACTTGTTGAAGTCAGATTTCAGGCTCTCAAACTTTTTCCTCTCTTCCTGGGACATGAAACCTGTGAGGGTGACGAAGGTAGGGTGCAGACACATTCTCGTCCCCAGGGGGCGCGAGTGATCCAGAGTACGGCCATCCTCCCTCGCACCCTGCCGGCCCTGGAAATCTGGATCATCCCCTAATGGTCAGACCTCCCCATCCCAGGAAGCTCCTGACCCAAGGCTGACCTACTCAGACATGCACCTGCGTCCACTACATGCTCCATGGTGGGAAAACGCTTGAGCACGCGTGTGCTCACTGAGCGCAGCACCAGCACGGACGCCAGGTTGGCGTAACGGATAAGGGTTCGGCGTAGCAGACGGCCGCGCTGATCCACGCCGTGCACGCTGGCGGAGATGACACACATCAACTGGTCTGGCAGAGGGATACTTGTATACTGAGACCACCAGCGGTTCACCACTAGACTCACATAAAAGCCTGGGGCGGGAGGGAGGGTGGGGGGAACCATGAGTGTTGGGGATAGAAGGAAGCATTGAGGGGCTTTGGGACTTCCAGGCCTTGAAAGGGTCCGAGGTATCACATTAGGCTCTAGTGCTCTTCTGGTCCCACTGGGCCAGGACAGGGCAGGATGAGGAAGCAAAGTTCCAGGGAAGAGGGGAAGCGTGAGTTCAAGGCCAGTAATAATTGATTCTAAGACTTGCTTTCCACGAGGGTGGGCAAGGGGCTACACCTTCTCTCAAGCTCTCCTTCAGTACCCAGAGTGGGGCTATGAGGCCAGTAGTATTTTGTGCCAGTGCAGATTGAGAGTTCAGCAAGTGACAGGCAAGGAATGACCCTGGGGAAACCCTGGACCCAGCCTTCAGCCCTTATGTTTGCTGCTTGAATCCAGGCCATGGTGCCCAGAGTTGTCGGCCAAGTAACAGGGAGAACTAGGAGGGGGCCTCACCCAGGACAAATGACAAGGGGATGAGGTCCGCTGAGCGGTTGCAGTATTGGGCCACCTGAGCATACACATGCTTCTGCTCCTGGGTCAGCAACAGCCTAGGGAAGGTCAGGTGTAAGCCTGAGCTGGAGGGAGGCCGGCAGCCGGGGCCTGCACAAGCTAGGGCTCAGAGCTCCCCTACCGGTAGGTGATGCTGAGCACGGCATACAAGGCGGTGAACAGCAGGAACTCCTTGTACAGTAGCTTGTAGATGCTGCCCCTCCAGCGGAGGAGCAGGCCGGAGAAGGCTCCGAAGCGGGCTTCCGCCACTTTGAGGGTGTAAGAAACCGTCATGGTGCTGGAGCCTGAGGCAGAAGGTCACAGAACTGTTCTCTCCTTGACTTGCCTTCCCATCAGTAAGCTTCACAACCCAGGCAACCTCCCTTTATCTCTGTGTCTGTAGTCAAGGAGCTAGAAACCTACAGCATAGACAGACTTCAACCCGGCTCCTGCAGAACACGGGAGCCAGGGCAAAGTTGGGCAAAATGGGGCTGAGCTCTGCCCCCTACATCAGGCTTTCCTCAGCTCTTCTGCTGGTGGAGCTGAAGTAACTAGATCCCCACCTGTTGCAGGCAAGAGCCCCAACCTGCTGAGTGTTGTGGCCGAGGCCCGTCAGCCATCCCAGCACTCAGAGCTGAGACAAGACGGTCCTGAGTTCAACCTCAGGTTGTGCTACACAGAAAGACTTTGTCTCAAAATAAACAGCCCCAGCTCTAACCCAGAGCCACCACTTTTCCTTGAAATCTGATTATCTGGTCTCCCAAGCCCCAGGACCTTCTAGTCCCCACCCATATCTGCCTACCTGCTCGCAGCAGTAGCCTGGAAGAACTGGACCAAACTTCACTCCTCACAATCATAAGTAGCTGCTGGATCCATAAAGTTAGGTTGGACTGATGCTACTATCATTGATGGATTGAAGTTGTCACTCAGTTGGCCCTGGGAACTGGGTGTGTGACTATTCCTGCAGGGCTGGGTTGGCATGGCGTGGCAAAAGTGCCAAGTGTCCTGACTTCACATTTCACACAGATGACATCTTGTCCTTTAAGCTAGGGACAATAAGGGTTACTATCCCACGCTCCAGGTGAGTACTGTTATCAGCCGCTGATCAGAATCCTGTCTAAGGGACAAACTCTATACCAAAGACATGACTTTCCCATCTTCTCATGGACTCATTTCCCAACTTCTCGTGATGCTGCAGCCTCACAACATCAGAATCATCCCAATTGCACAGATTCGGTTCTTAGAGGCAAACGACTTGCCCATGTTCATACGACCACCCCATGTTGGAGGCAGGAGTCAAAGTCACAGCTGCTGGGCTCAGGGTCTTTGACAGCAGTAGCCACAGTGCCAGGCTTCTGGTCCAGGATGGGGATTTCCGGCCAAGCCCTTCCCTATTATCATGCAGACGGTTGGAGAGGCTACAAATCAGGGAATTGAGACCACAATGCACAGTACCTTTAAGCTCTCTCTCCAACATCTTGACTCCTAGATGATCTCAGGCTCTTTGGTTTTTCGTTTTGTTTATTTTATTTATTTACTTATTTTTTTATTCTTGTATGTGTATGAATGTACTGTCTGCCATATATGTTTGTGCACCCGTGTCGTGCAATGCCATGGAGGTCAGAAGAGGGTGTTGAATTCCCATGGAACTGGAGTTAAAGATGGTTCTCAGCCACCATGTGGGTGCTGGGAATCGAACCTGGGTCCTCTGCAAGAGCAGTCGGCACTCTCAACCACTAGGCCACCTCTGTCTTTTTGAGACAGGGTATCCCTTTAGCCCCAGCTGGCCTGGAACTCACTCTGTAGACCAGGCTGGCCTTAAACTTACAGAGATCCCCCTGCCTCTGCCTCTCCAGTGCTAGGATCAAAGGCGTGCACCACCACACCCAGCAGCTCTTTGAGGACCCGGGTTCGATCCCCAGCACCCACATGGCGGCTGAGAACCGTCTGAAGCTCCAATTCCAGGAGAACTCCAGTTCCAGGGGAATCCGAGACCCTCTTCTGAACTCCGCGGCGTTGCACGACACGGGTGCACAGACTTGCATGCAGACAGTACATTCATACACATACAGAAATAAATAAAAAANAAACATTATCCCAAACTGTTGTATATGCTTCTACTTCTCTACCACGTCTTTTTTACTTTATAGATTTGACTTTTAATTTTAATGTAAACAAATTTATCTCACAGTTTGTGCTATGTAAATGCTATCTTTGTATGTTTTGAAATGTAGATATTTAGTTCATTTTCATGGTTAGGTCTTCAATCCTCTATCTAGAAATAATTTTATGAAAAGTGAGGTAAATATATTGTTGTTTGTTTCATTGTGACCACAAAACGAACTGAGAACACCAGGTCTAGGCACTCTGGGGCAAGTTTACTTCAGGGTGAGGCTCAAAAAGAAAGCAACCAATACCAAAATGGCATCTGGCCAAGCTTTTAAGGAGTCTTGGGCTGGAAAGCAGGTAAGGAGGAAGTGAGGTCATTGATTGACAGTTTCTTCAGGGAGTGGAAAATCTCTGTGGTGCTCTGAGATTGGCTGCTATAAATTCCAGATCTTGGGAAGAACCAGGCCTAACAGATATTATTTTCAAATCTTCATATTTTGAGCTAAATTCTCAGCACGAGTTTTGGTGAAATGCTCATGAACACGGTGGATATTGAGGAAGTTTCAAAGAGACACCATCTGAAAATATTTAAAATTCAAAGGAATAGGTGCTATTCTGCATGTGTGAATGCTTTGGGCTTAATCATCTTCCCTCTGAAGAAAATCCTGGACGTAGAAGTACTCAGTAGGCTTACATCTCCTTCTATTGCTGACACAAGGATCTAGTCCTCATCAGAAATATGGTTTCATGAAAAAACAAACAAAAAAAAAAAATGCAACTCTAAGTCAATATTTAAAGTGGCAAGCACCTCTCTTGAAATCTCTGTTAATCGTATTCTTACCTGTGGAAAAGTTATATCCAAAAGGTGGCTATGCTAGTTTCTAAATGTCAATTGCTTCATAGTAGAATAAACTTGTTCCAGATCAAAAGTAGAACAAAGATAATGATTTCAAGGTCCTGGAATTCTAGAATGAAGCACAAGAGAATGAAGAAGACAGGCAAAAATTAACATGTGAAACAAATAAGACTATTAAAACTATTAACACATAATAAAAACTCTGTAAACCTAATAATGTAATCGAGTGTGATATGATGGGCGTGGTGACAGAGTTGGTGATAAAGGAAGGAATCTCTGTGAAGAAATGGCACACAACATCTAGCCTCAATATAAAGAAATAGGCCAAGAGTCTATACAAAGTGAAGCGTGCTTCAGGATAAGGGAGCAGAGTGTTAGCACAGCCCGTGGACATGACTAAAAAATATTAACATGTCCCAGAAAAACAAACGGAGAATGGTTTCCCGCATTTGTGGATGCTAACACCAAATCCCCCCAGATGAAAGGCAAGCTGGACGACAGTATGGTTATGTTTTTAGTTTATCTGAAAGCAACTATGTTGTTATAATGTGAATCCCTCAATGGGCTCTAGAATCCACACACCAATTATTTTCAGACTCTGTAATTACTGTATATGGGTGGAGATTATGTATCCATATTTTAGAATAATATGAAATTAACGGAGGAAAATGTGAATTCCTAAGCATAAAAAAAGACTGAGAGAAAGATGCAGGACAGTTATGACAGAATACATGATCTGGGATGGTTTGGGGTGGAGTGGGGGGAAGGGATAGGGGAATACGCCTGAACAGAAATGAAAAATTATGAATGAAACACATAAAACATCAACTAAAAAAAAGAACAATTTTCTCTTTTTTTGGTATTTTTTTTGAGTCAAGGTCTCTGAGCCCCCCCAAAAAATATTAACATGGCAAATGTCTAGGACATCAGAGAGACAGGAAGTCAAAGAGCTGTGCAGATAATTCTATTCCAAGTCTATTGTGAAGGAAAATAGGGATAGTTTCAAGGTCGGTTTAGTTAGTTTCTTTTTTCTTATTATTTTATTTTGTATGTGTATGAATGTCTGCATGTAGGTTTGTGCACCCGTGCAGTGCAATGCCGCGGAGGTCAGAAGAAGGTGTCAGATTCCCCTGGAACTGGAGTTCTCCTGGAATTGGAGTTTCAGATGGTTCTCAGCCGCCATGTGGTTGCTGGGGATCGAACCCTGGTCCTCTGCAAGAGCGGTCAGCGCTCTTAACCACTAGGCCATCTCTCCAGCCCCATGGTTTAGTCAGTTTCAAAGCAGGTGTAGCTCTTCTTGACTTATGGTTCAAAGACTCTTTGGAATAATATTACATGGATGAACTTAAAGGAGACTAAATTATCATAGAAATGCCCAGTTAACAATTATAAATTTTATTCAATTTAATGAAGATATATAACTCCTAGATTAAGTTTAATTATAACAAGAAAAATTGTTATCTTTAATGGGCATCATATTATACATATGTTTAAGAGTCTATCTGTGGGCTGGAGAGATGGCCTAGCGGTTAAGAACGCCGACCGCTCTTACAGAGGACCCAGGTTCAATCCCCAGCACCCACATGGCGGCCGAGAACCGTCTGAAACTCCAATTCCAGGAGAACTCCATTTCCAGGGGAATCTGACACCCTCTTCTGACCTCCGCGGCATTGCACGACACGGGTGCATAGACCTGCATGCAGACAGTGCATTCATACACATACAGAAATAAATAAAATTTAAAAAAGAGTCTATATGTGTACTTCAAATTCTAAAGATGCACTTTTTTTTTTTGCTCTTTTCGAGACAGGGTCTCCCTGTAGCCCCAGCTGTCCTTGAACTCACTCTGTAGACCAGACTGGCCTTGAACTCACAAAGATCCGCCTGCCTCTGCCTCCCAAGTGCTAGGATTAAAGGCATGCGCCACCACACCCGGCTGCATGCACATTTTTTAAAGATAACTGGCTAACAAAGGGAGAAGAATTCCAAAGAGGGAAAGCATGGGATCTAGAACTGCTTCATGTTTGGAACTTTAAATGTGTATTGTCAGCATATCATTAACTACGTGGAAAAAAATCTGAAGGATATGTTTAGTTGGAGATGATATGAATTAGGTTTTATTTGACTACTCATAGTTCTCTACTTGACCACGCAGCATGATGTGTTGGATCTCCAGAGGCCAATAACAACGTGCCTTTCACTTATATACTGGGACCTTCAGAACCATGAGAAACAAAGTTTTTCTCATCATGAGTTAATTATTAACTTGTTTCATTATATGACAGAAAACTAATGCACACTGATTTGAGTTGGATATTAATAAAACCTCTGAAACTAAAAATGAAACAAAGCCAGAAAACAGATAAAAGCTACAATTAATATCTGTTCTCTGTATCATGGCTTATATTTATTACAAATATGAAGCATGAGACTTTGTTATCTTTGTATAATAAGCAAACAACTGTTCATACAAAATATTTAATATTATTATATTATTTCAATATGTATATACTTTAGGTAGTTCTCTTTATGAAAATTTAACTCCATATTTGAAAAAAGTAGATCAAATGAAAAGGAGGTGAAAGACTTGAATTGTAGATAGCATTTAGGTACACTTATTATTTAAAGATTAGTATAGAAATAGTTCTCTAACATAGTTTGGTATAAAGTTCTCTCTACCAATTACAAATTTAAAGATTTCTGTGAGTGATTTAATCTGTCTAATCTTGGTCCACTCATCTGTAAAAAGGGATTACAGTATAAATGTTTCTTATTGTGGGAAGGAAATAAAAAGTCACAGTAATTAAAGCAATAATATTAAAGCTCAGTGACACAGAGGAAGGAGAGGCAACTGCTTGAGCTGCTTTTGAGGGGTTCTGTCATGCTTCCATACTTGTTTCTCTGTTAAGTCTAAAACTGTCTCCATTTTTCCATCTCTTTAATACATCAATATAATATTAATTTCTTAGTAATTAAGATGTTGATCCCAAATAGGATTAGAGTCAGGCAGAATGGTTTCCATCACCTATCTCATCAAAGGATCAGCACCATCCTTTGGTCAATTCCAGCTTGAAAAACACTACCAATCTATTTCCTTAAGAATCAAGGCTCCAGGAAAGCAGGCAAATAGGAACAAGAAACAGCATAAGCAAATTTAACCAGCATCCATTTAATATCTTCTCTATTTTAATGGTCTGTCATACTCCCCTGTAATTTTGTTCTAATGCACAAAGTAAAATGTTGACTCAGTCCCCGACTTAGCACTTTGCATTTGTCATTTGTTCAAATGTATCTTTTTTAATATCTCAAGAATGTTGGAAGTACTTTAGTTCCATTGAATCTGTAATTCAGTTTAAAACAGAAAATAAAATCCTTTAAAATAGATATTATAATAAGGATTTTCTTCAAAGGATTTTAAATGCATGTTCTTTTAAATATATAATGTATTGATTTTTTAAAAGGTGGTCACAATTTCTTTTTAAGAAATTTTTTTATCTTTATCTTTGTATAAAGCTATATTTTCTTTTTTTTAATTTTTTTAAATTTTTGTATGTGTATGAATGTACTGTCTGCATGTAGGTTTGTGCACACGTGTCGTGCAATGCCACGGAGGTCAGAAGAGAGTCTCGGATTCCCCTGGAACTGGAGTTCTCCTGGAATTGGAGTTACAGACGGTCCTCAGCAGCCATGTGGGTACTGGGGATCGAACCCGGGTCCTCTGCAAGAGCAGTCGGTGCTCTTAACCGCTAGGCCATCTCTCCAGCCCAATAAAGCTATATTTTCAATTTTACCTTCCCCTGTTCTTGAATGTAGTAATTATTATTATTAAGTAGTCTCCCTCTGTGCCAGTTAGCCTTGTCAGTTTGACCCAAGGTATAATCATTTAGATAAGCCTCATTGAAGGAATTTCCTTGACCAAGTTGGTCCTTAGGCAGATTCGTTAGGGATTGTCTTGATTATTATAATATTGATGTAGGAATGTGCAGCCCATAGCAGGTGACACCATTGCTCAGGAAGGTGGTCCTGGTTCTACAAGGAAGCTAGCTAAACATGCGGAGTGAACAAGCCAGAGAGTGAGCCAGCAAGCATCACTCATCCACGGCTACTACCTCCAGGTTTCTGCCTTGAATTCCTGCCCTAGCCTCCTCCAGTGACGGATTGGGAGCTGAAACTGGAAGCCAAACAACCTTTAACCTACTGAAGTTGTTTTGTTCAGAGTATTTCATCACAGCAACAGAAAAGAAACTCGAATGCCCTTGATCTGCATCTTTGCTTTCAGCAGTTTTAACTACTCACAGTTAAGTCGCTGCCTGAAAATACTAAGTGGAAAATTCCAGAAATACAATTCTTGCATTTTAAAATCCAGTGCATTTTGAGTAGCAATATGCTACCCCATTCTACATCACTTGTGTTAGGACATGAGTTTTATTTTGTCACTCAAGCACTCTCCTTATTTGATGTATTACTCAGTAGCCAGCTTGGTTTTATTTTACTTAAGAAATGTCCCAAAATAGGCATAAGAGTGACACTGATTATTCATTTTAGGTAGAACACAAAGAGAAGCAATGAACTAAGTGAAAAGGTAAGAGATCTTGATACAATAAGGAAAATGAAATGTATGCCAAGTTTGCGAAGATCTAGGGAAATTATACATGATCTGCTAGTGAAATTAAGAAGGGAAATTAAATTCTATCAGCCTTGGTATGACACCACAAACAGCCGAATATGCAACTCCTTGGTCATATAAGCTTAGTTAACTTGGAAATGTCATTGAACTTAGGGTTCAGTGGTCCAGACATACACTGAAAGCCTGAGAACATAATCCTTTGGGAATGGGGTTCATGTATGAAAAGTTTTAATAAAAACCTCATGTACAGAAGTATTATTCCCTAGCTGCAGGGGCTATTTGGGGATATAATTGCAATTTTCAAAGTGGGGCTTAGGCAGATGAAGGAATCACTAGAGAGTGCCCTTGGAAGCTTTGTCTTTTCCAAGGATTCTCTCTGCATCTGTGCTCTCACCATCTCTTTGATTTTTGTCTGTAATAATGTGAAAATCCTCTGCCACAGGCTCTGCCACCATGATTCTCTCAATAAAGAGAATAGACCTGAATAGCCTCACAAGAGACCTGAAAGATGGATTCAAGTCTCCAGGGACTAAATGCTGCAATTCTGGGCCAAAGAATTTCTTCCTTTTTATTCATATCAAGTATTTTGTTAGGGCAATGCAAAAATAAGCAACTCATACAGTCCCAACTACCTGTCTCTTACCTGTGTCCAAGATATCTTATTATATAGCAAAACAAAACAAACAAGAACCCCCACATTGTTAGAAAACTAAAATAATCTAAAACCTTTTAAAATTTTCTTATAAATTATTCGCATTATAATATTAATAATTAATTTTTCTAAGAACAATGGATCATCTCTTAAGAAAAGGCTAATTGATCATAAAGAATACAAACTAACCTGAGTTCTAAATCAAGTTTTGGAAGTACTCACTGCTTTAGGTAAATTAAATAGTTCTCCTAGTTTCTTAGACCTCAAATTATTTATTCTCCAGACTTAACTATGTTAAACACACACTTATACACGTGTACACTTTATCAACAGCAAACTTTAACAAATAAAAATTGGGAGCCTCTATGTATTAAACAGGAACCAATGGCTTTCCATTAATACAATTTTCTCCTTTCAATGCAAATTTTATTTCTCGTTCACACAATCGACCAAACAAAAGCATTTATGAAGTGGGGTTTTGCTTTGTAGCTCATTCTGCCTGGCCTTTCCTCCTGCTTCGGATTCCTGTGTCCTGAGATTACAGATGTGCACCCCCATCCATAACAAAGCATTACACACTGAAGAGTAGCCAATGTAAACAAAATTTGAAATCAGCAGCTATTGATGGCACAGAGGCTACTGGCAGATTTTGTAGTCAGATAGTTTATATTTTATTCTAATTCAAGTTGTCCAAATGACCTTGATGTGTGTACAGCAATATATTTCTTATTTCATAGTTTATTTTTCATCTTGTCTTATACCATATAAGTTCCACAAAACAAGCATCTTCTCTATTCTCTCTATTTTCCTTCTTGACCCTTACAGTAGGTGCTAGGAATACAAATGTTTGTGGCATAGATTTTTGAATATACATTTGTGTCTAAACAAAACAATAATACTTGTAGTAATAGAATTTACTACTATTGTGTTAATCATCTTTTACTAAACAGTATATTTATACTCTATAGATATTATCATTTTTAATATCCATAATTATTTATAATAGGTATTGCTGTTATATAAGGCATGTTTCCTTAGATTTCAAAAATAATTTCTATTAGGACTAGTGTTAAAATTCACATTACAGGAATCTCGAAGGAGAACTCTTAACTGTATTAAGATGATCCCTGATTTGTGATGGTTCAACTTTCAATATTTTTACTTTATAGTGATAGAAATGTAAAAAAGCTTTAATAAAAACCTGTTTCAAATGTTGAATCTCAATCTTTCCCTGAAATAACTAGTCTCGGTGTAATAGTAAATTAAAAAAAATATTTATTATTTTAATAATATATGAGTGTATTGCCTGCACATATGTAAGTGGACCTGTGTCTTTTTATGCCTTCAGAGGTCAGAAGAGGGCATCAGATTTCCCTGGAACTGGAGTTGTGGAAGACTGTACTCTGCTATGTGGGTGCTGGAATCAAATCCTTGTCCTCTGGAAAAGCAGCCATCTATCCAGCCCCTCAAATGTATGTGCCACATTGCATGGTGAAANCAGGCTGTCCTGAAACTCACGTTGTAGACCAGACTGAGCCTGAACTCACACAAAGTCCGCCCTGCCTCTGCCTCCCAAGTGGCTAGGCATTAAAGGCAGTGCCACCACACCCGGGCTGCATGCATTTTTTAAAGATAACTGGCTAACAAAGGGAGAAGAATTCCAAAGAGGGAAAGCATGGGATCTAGAACTGCTTCATGTTTGGAACTTTAAATGTGTATTGTCAGCATATCATTAACTACGTGGAAAAAAATCTGAAGGATATGTTTAGTTGGAGATGATATGAATTAGGTTTTATTTGACTACTCATAGTTCTCTACTTGACCACGCAGCATGATGTGCTTGGATCTCCAGAGGCCAATAACAACGTGCCTTTCACTTATATACTGGGACCTTCAGAACCATGAGAAACAAAGTTTTTCTCATCATGAGTTAATTATTAACTTGTTTCATTATATGACAGAAAACTAATGCACACTGATTTGAGTTGGATATTAATAAAACCTCTGAAAACTAAAAATAAAACAAAGCCAGGAAAACAGATATAAAAGCTACAACTTAATATCATGTTCTCTGTATCATTGCTTTATTTATTACAAATAGAAGCATGAGACTTTGTTATCTTTGTATAATAAGCAAACAACTGTTTCATACAAAATATTTATATTATTATATTATTTCACTTGTAATACTTTAGGTAGTTCTCCTTATGAAAATTTAACTCCATATTTGAAAAAAGTAGATCAAATGAAAAGGAGGTGAAAGACTTGAATTGTAGATAGCATTTAGGTACACTTATTATTTAAAGATTAGTATAGAAACTAGTTCTCAACATAGTTTGGTATAAATTCTCTTACAATTACAAATCTTAAAGATTTCTGTGAGTGATTTAATCTGTCTAATCTTGGTCCACTCATCTGTAAAAAGGGATTACAGTATAAATGTTTCTTATTGTGGGAAGGAAATAAAAAGTCACAGTAATTAAAGCAATAATATTAAAGCTCAGTGACACAGAGGAAGGAGAGGCAACTGCTTGAGCTGCTTTTGAGGGGTTCTGTCATGCTTCCATACTTGTTTCTCTGTTAAGTCTAAAACTGTCTCCATTTTTCCATCTCTTTAATACATCAATATAATATTAATTTCTTAGTAATTAAGATGTTGATCCCAAATAGGATTAGAGTCAGGCAGATTGGTTTCCATCACCTATCTCATCAAAGGGTCAGCACCATCCTTTGGTCAATTCCAGCTTGAAAAACACTACCAATCTATTTCCTTACGAATCAAGGCTCCAGGAAAGCAGGCAAATAGGAACAAGAAACAGCATAAGCAAATTTCACCAGCATCCATTTAATATCTTCTCTATTTTAATGGTCTGTCATACTCCCCTGTAATTTTGTTCTAATGCACAAAGTAAAATGTTGACTCAGTCCCCGACTTAGCACTTTGCATTTGTCATTTGTTCAAATGTATCTTTTTTAATATCTCAAGAATGTTGGAAGTACTTTAGTTCCATTGAATTGTAATTCAGTTTAAAAACAGAAAATCAAAATCCTTTAAAATAGATATTATAATAAGGATTTTCTTCAAAGGATTTTTAAATGCATGTTCTTTTAAATATATAATGTATTGATTTTTTAAAAGGTGGTCACATTCTTTTTAAGAAATTTTTTTACTCTTTTCTTTGTATAAAGTATATTTCTTCCTTTTTTTTTTAATTTTTTAAATTTTGTATGTGTATGAATGTACGTCTGCCATGTAGTTTGTGCCACTTGTCGGCACAGCACACGGAGGTCAGAGCAGAGTCTCGGATTCCCCTGGAACTGGAGTTCTTCCGGAATTGAGTTAAAGACGTCCTCCAGCAAGCCATGTGGGTGCTTGGGGATCGAACCCGGGTCCTCTGCAGAGCAGTCGGTTGCTCTTACACGCTAGGCCCTCTCTCAGCTCCAATAAAGCTATCTTTTCAATTTTACCTTCCCCTGTTCTTGAATGTAGTAATTATTATTATTAAGTAGTCTCCCTCTGTGCCAGTTAGCCTTGTCAGTTTGACCCAAGGTATAATCATTTAGATAAGCCTCATTGAAGGAATTTCCTTGACCAAGTTGGTCCTTAGGCAGATCTCGTTGGGATTGTCTTGATTATTATAATATTGATGTAGGAATGTGCAGCCCATAGCAGGTGACACCATTGCTCAGGAAGGTGGTCCTGGTTCTACAAGGAAGCTAGCTAAACATGCGGAGTGAACAAGCCAGAGAGTGAGCCAGCAACGCCATCCTCCATTCCAGGCTACTCCCTCAGGTTTTTCGCCTTGATATCTGCCCCTATCCTCCATAGGACGGATTGGGAGTGCAACTGGAAGCCAAAACACCTTTAAACCTCTGACAGTTGGTTTGTTCAGATATTCATCACAGCAACAAGAAAGAACTCGGAATGCCCTTGATCTTGCATTGTGCTTCAGCAGTTTTTTTTTTTAACTACTCACAGTTAAGTTCGCTGACCTTGAAGATAATAAGTGGAAAAATTCCAGAAATAAACAACTTGCATTTTAAAATCCAGTGCATTTTGAGTAGCAATATGCTACCCCATTCTACATCACTTGTGTTAGGACATGAGTTTTATTTTGTCACTCAAGACTCTCCTTCTTTGATGTATTACTCATTAGCCAGTTGGTTTTATTTTACTTAAGAAATGTCCCAAAGTAGGCATAAGAGTGACACTGATTATTCATTTTAGGTAGAACACAAAGAGAAGCAATGAACTAAGTGAAAAGGTAAGAGATCTTGATACAATAAGGAAAATGAAATGTATGCCAAGTTTGCGAAGATCTAGGGAAATTATACATGATCTGCTAGTGAAATTAAGAAGGGAAATTAAATTCTATCAGCCTTGGTATGACACCACAAACAGCCGAATATGCAACTCCTTGGTCATATAAGCTTAGTTAGACTTGGAAATGTCATTGAACTTAGGGTTCAGTGGTCCAGACATACACTGAAAGCCTGAGAACATAATCCTTTGGGAATGGGGTTCATGTATGAAAAGTTTTAATAAAAACCTCATGTACAGAAGTATTATTCCCTAGCTGCAGGGGCTATTTGGGGATATAATTGCAATTTTCAAAGTGGGGCTTAGGCAGATGAAGGAATCACTAGAGAGTGCCCTTGGAAGCTTTGTCTTTTCCAAGGATTCTCTCTGCATCTGTGCTCTCACCATCTCTTTATTTTTGTTGTAATAATTGGTGTGAAAAAATCTCTGCCACAGGCTCTGCACCATGATTCTCTCAATAAAGAGAATAGACCTGAATAGCCTCACAAGAGACCTGAAAGATGGATTCAAGTCTCCAGGGACTAAATGCTGCAATTCTGGGCCAAAGAATTTCTTCCTTTTTATTCATATCAAGTATTTTGTTAGGGCAATGCAAAAATAAGCAACTCATACAGTCCCAACTACCTGTCTCTTACCTGTGTCCAAGATATCTTATTATATAGCAAACACAAACCAAACAAAGAAACCAAACAAACAATGTAAAAAATAAAAAAATTAAAAACTAAAAACTAAAATTATTCATATATACTATATTATATATATATCTATATATATATATAATTCATAGAGAATCATTATGATTGGGATACCTCCTTCTTGTTCATTTGTACTTATCTTGTTTATAAAGAGGTTTTGAAAAAATTAGTATTACAATATTGTTATACATATTCATAAAGTAACATTAAAGGATTATTTCCATGGTGGCATATTTGCCATTTATACAGCAAGGCTTAATGGCCTCTGAAACTATAAATAAGCTGTAAATTGCAGGCTGTGGTGAATAAATTAAGCCATTTAAAAAGAAAATCTGGAAAACTAAGAAGATGTAGAATACTAAATATTTATAATATATTGCTTAAGACTTAGGATTATGTTTTGCATTAAGAAAGAGGAAATGACAGTTCGTGATTTTTATATCTGGAAAGATAATACCCTTCTTATATTGTTAATATTTTATTTTTGTTATTTTATTTTTTTTTATGTGGTGAACTGTACTGTCTGCATGTAGATCTGTGCCCCCGTTCGTGCACTCCGCGGAGGTCAGACGAGGGCATCGACTTCCCCTGGGGACTGGCAGTCAAAGCGGTTCTCAGTCACCCTGTGGGTGCTGGGGATTAAACCGGGTCCGCTCTGCAAGAAGCAGTTGATGTTTTTATACTAGCTAAGCCGCTCTCTCCAGCTTCTCTCCCTCTCTATCTCTCTTCTTCTCTCTCTCTATATATATATATATATATACTATATATATATATATATATATATTTTATTTTGAGGACTTTTTGCTTTCTTATTAGAATTTAAAAGCCTACATTGTTGTAAATTCTCTACCTTTTTGGTGTTGAACATAACTTTCCCCTACGTTTTCACTATTATCATAAAGGAGAATTGTCAAATAGAATATGGGATTTGAAGAGCTTGGTGCTAAGTTCTTGTAAACTCTGATTTTATATTATCCCAATTATTCAGTATATATTTTACGTAGTACAAACTTACCCAAGGAATGGCACAATGAATTTGATCCTCAGATATGACATGTATTACTAAAGAAGAGAGCACACGCCTGTCCTGTTTTCAATTCACTTTCCCTTTTCTCCCCATTCACACTGCTCTGCACTTTATCAGAACATCCACTTTGATCCTACTAGTCTTCCGTGTTCCTTTCCCATGCCTTGTATCCTCACTTTTCCCATTGCCCAGTTTAAATGTCAAAGTCCTGATTAAGTTAAATCCTTTTCTCCGTCACCGAACAGTATCCTCATTTAGCCAATATCGACTGGTAAATCATATCACTGTTTGCTTAATCTAGTATTTATCTAATGAAAGAAACACATTCGGAAGTTCATGTGGAACCATACTTGCTATTAGTCATTGAACGTCTCTTCTGTCTCTCTTTTTCCCTTTCTTTACTTTATTTTTTTCTTCTTTCTTTTCTTTTTTCTTTCTTTCTTTCTTTCTTTCTTTCTTTTTTCTTTCTTTCTTCTTTCTTCTTCTTCCTTCCTTCCTTCCTTCCTTCCTTCCTTCCTTTCTTTCCTTCACCTTTTTAGTCAGGTTATGATGTAGCCCAGGGTAGCCTCAAACTCTCAGTAGCTGAGTATGACCTTGTACAGTAATCAGTGACTAACATCAGTTATTTGTTCCCTCCTCAAGGGCTGGGACTGGATTAATGTCTGCTTCAAATGAATAACTGATACTAGTCATTAGTTTTTGTCCTGTCACTTTTCTTGATGACTATTCTATAGTTTCCCCCTTCTCCTTAAATTGGCATATATTTCTCTTCCCACATTCTTAATGATTACACTACTAAATATTTAACTGAGAAAACAGTGCCAGGGGGACTTTTGATGTGTTCATTTTATCTGTAATCTCATACTCTGTCTTTCCTCTTGTTACTATGGGCTAAAGGTGCATTCTTACCAAATCACATTGACTGGTATGAGCATTTGTTCTTTTGTTAACTATACAATTTTGGAGAAGAGAAATGGGAGAAAAAGAAATGAATTGATGTATACCATTATTAGACTGTTTCTCCCTTGCAGATACTTAAATTCCTTCTACGCTGGAATTTCCAAAGGTCTTCAGAAGTGTCTTAATTTGCCCTAATAACCATGGATTATAAACGATGCTCTTCTTCAGCTTACATTTTCGTCTCAGCTCCACACATAAACACTAGCTCTAGAGTGCCAGTGGCTGCATTGTCTCCATTTGTATTTGATTGGACATAAAAAGGCCAGCCCTAGACCATAAATCCCTTCCATTCAGCGTTTCTCTGGTAGGAGATAGTCACATAGAACATAGAACGTATCACCAATGGGAATGCTCACTACGTATTACATTCCTCAGATATATTCAGTCTGCCCAGCTACAGCCACTTTGGATCAGGTGTCAATCCCCCACACACACTTAGTTTGCTTTTCTGGTTACTATTGCTATGCAACAAACCACCAGGAGACCCTGTCTCAAAATGACAAAAAATTACTGATACGAAACAAAATTTAATTGTCCTCCCAAATTCTGTGGGTCAGGAATTCAAGTATTCACTGAGGTCAGGAATTCAGTGAGGATATCTTTGCTCTCTTCCATAATATCGGCTTGGGGTTATGAGGTTACTTGATAGTTGGGGTATAGAATCCTCTAGCTCATATTGGCTATTAACAAGGACTACAAGTAAAAGATGTTCAACAGACACAATTTAATCACTTCTTCTGGTGGCAAAGTAGTTGGATTTCATATGCAGGGCTTTGGTTTTAAAATGAGTATGCAAGATAGCAGTGGGACAACCTCTTTATTATACATGGCAACATGTCAGTAAATATACAGCATCGTGTCTGTCACTACCCCTCCAAATGAGTTGCAGTATTGCTTACATGAAGGAGGGAGAATCTGACTCAACTGAGAAAGCAACCAATCCAAAAGGAAAGAAAAAATTATTTAAGGCAACTTTGAAAAATACTAAACTTTCTCTTGAAGAAATTTTACTAAATAAATAATATCCTCACAATGCAATCTCTCTTTTTATTTTGTTTATAACCTTGATCTGAGAGGTTTAAGAGTCACAGAACATTTTACTATGCATTTCTTTAGTAAATTATGTATTTTTCAGTGTCACCTCATTTTGAATGGCACTTCTTGTTATAAAACTTTCATATGTTTTTATGTGAAGAGAAGAAAGAGATGGCAATAGTTCTTCCAGTGCCCTCTAACATTAACTACCTGGCATCCAACACCTGGGGTTATCCTGGATAACAAAGAAGGGAGATCATAAGGTGATTCTCAGACCAGAGCCTTCTTTTTCAGCCCTCAGCATGGAGTTTTTTCTTTTTGCAGTATTTGTAAGTGGAGAGAAATGGTGTCCTTTTAGTTCACAATTTGGGCTAATTTTTGTACAAAGGATTTTATGCTTATAACAAGAAAGTTACAAATAGAAAAAGTAATTTTTAAGAAATAAAATTGTATGCCCTTCAATAAGATATGCAGAATGAAGCCATAGCCTTATACAGTGTGAAAAGCATCTGGAATTCTATAAATGACAGGAAAACTTGATTAAGAAAAAAATATATTCTGTTGATCATATTTTCCTTTTAAATTATAGATTTAATTATAATCTCTATCACATTTGCTTAATTTGGCCTTTTCTCTTAAAACTATGTGTGTGTGTGCTCTGTGTTGAGAGGTTCATTTGTGTTTGTGTCTGCGTAATTGTTTATGTGTGTATGTTGGAAGGGACTGTGCATCTGGGTAGTGTTGAAAAGGACCATCGAAAGACTTAACAAAGTACTCAATACTTATTGGACATCAGTGAAAAATGGAAAAGTTTATTGACAGACACTCTGTGGTCCCCTGTATGTAACATTACTAACAAATGTAACTTTTAGAAAAACATTGATATGATTGTATCTACCAAGATCTAACTAAAGCAAGACCACACTTCAGGTCTCTTTGGAAAAAGAAAATATTTTGATTTTTCTTTTGTCTTAAGACAGTAAATATAAACAAGAAATTAAATCTCCAGGAGGTTTAAAGAAGGGCACACCTTGACTATCTCTGTCTTCCAAGATCTTTTTCACTTCATAGTGAGCTGTGCAGACATGTCTAAAGATACTCTGAATGGAGATTGAGAGATGGTTCAATACTTGAGAGCACTGGCTCCTCTTGCAGAGGATCCAAGTTCGATCTCCAGTACCCACATGGCAGCTAACAGCCATCTGTAGATCCAGTTCCAGAGCATCTGATGCCTTCTCTGACCTCCACAGACATTACATGACACAAGGGCATTTACCTACATGCAGGCAATACACCCATACACATAAGACAAAAATAATAAAATATTAAAAACCAATAATCCCACTGAGCTAAGATGAACTGAGTAGCAAAAGAAGGGAGACCAACAGCTGGACAGGGAGGAACTTCTGAACCTGTGTAATTTGGGACTAGATTTGAGAAGTCATAATGAGAAAAAAATTAAACCTTTGCCTTTGTATTGGGAAGCCCATTTGTAATATCTGATCTTGTCGAAAGTTGGCTTTTATTACCTCTTACTGCAGAGAGTCTGGAGAAAGATCTGTCTTTGAATATGCAGAAAATTCCTTGGAGGAAAGAGATGCAAGCCTTAAGAAAGATGATTCAGGTAGTGTTGAAATGGATCTGAAATACTATACAATGCTCTGGGCAGACACTGGAATGTTACTATCAAGAGACTACTTTTGGCAAAGGAAGTAAAAACAATGGAATATTTGTGCTAAGACATGCATTTTTGAAGGTAAAATTCTTAAACTTAGTATTTTTAATCTTTACTTTGAAAGTTGATATGACCTAGCATACATTTTTGAAGTTATAAGTGTCATACCCCAAATAAATTATGGAAAACTGTCCTCCCAAGAGAAGTGGAATGGTGATTTGATGTTTATAAAATCTATATATTTCATAAGAGTGAACAGTAAAGTGCTAGCATTGTTTATACAGCTCATGTATACACAAATTGAGGAGGTCTACCATTTATATTATCTAATTTTAATATTCAACAATGAAAGAATGAAGAATCAAATGGAAAACACATTTTTATAAGTATAATTTAGAAGATAAAATGTATATCATATATAACAAAGTATGAATGATTTGCTTTAGACTTCCAAAAAAATAGCAAAAGATAAAATTATAAAAGGAGACAATGACTCAAGCAACAGAAGAAAAGTATCAAATATTCTAGGACAAAGGAGTGGCATGCTCAAGGATGTCTTTAACAAGAGTAAATTGCACTACGTAAAGAGTTTTATAAAAAGAAGAGACCAGAAGCAGGTTGCTGACTCAAAATAGACTTTCGTTATTCAATAAAGCAAATGGAGATCAGAATGCACTGAAGGCAAAGAGAGAGGAGGGCTGAATGAAAGAGCTACTGAAGAGGTAAGTCTGGATGTCTGGGATCATTAGAATAAAAATAAAGAGACTCTGAAATGATTCCAATATGCAGCAGAGGACATTGAAAGCTAAAATAGAAATAGATAATTGAAAAGGAAGAAAAGTTGGAGGAATAATTAGAAGTATGAAACCATTTAACTTTCTATATTTGATTTTAAGTTCACAGCAGAACAATCAAAAAAGAGAGTTCTTTTTCTACTAGAAGGCAGAAAATGTGGATATAAATTTATTTTACATTTAGCATTTTTCTTGTGTGAAGTGTAGAATTTGATAAGTACTATTAGCATTCATTGTAACTTCTGGTAAAATACAAGCCTGAATATAATGTAATCAGCTGCTTCTCTGAATGGTAATTTCAACGAAGGATTAAAAGTTCTGAATGGAAGCCGGGCGTGGTGGCACACCTCTTTAATCCTCGAACTAGGGAGGCAGAGGCAGGTGGATCTTTGTGAGTTCAAGGCCTACCTGGTCTTGAGTGAGCTCCAGGCCAGCTGGGACTAAAAAGGGAGACCCTGTCTCAAAAAGACAAAAAAAAAGTCCTGAATGGAATGGCTCACACCATTTTATCATACCATAAATTTGTATCTGTATTCACAGTACTACCTAAATTAGGGATTACTCTACTGTAAAAATAATATACAATATAAAAACCCTGAATTCAACAAGTTTTTGGCATTCAGAGTGAATTATAAATTTTAATACATCATGTAATCAAGAAGATAATCTTATATTTAAAAGATCTTTGATTCACTCGTGTAATTTGAGTCAAAGAAAAAGTCATGTTTAGTGGCTTAAACTCTAAGCTGTGAACTGCTGACCTCCTACTTACATATCTAGCCTGTATCTTGCCTTGTATACTTTCAATCTTTTTACCTATGTCTGTAAAGTGTACATTAAACTGTTTAGTATAAGGCTAAACACATTAATTATTACATGAACTGGTACTCTTTTTTTGTCTTTTTGAGACAGGGTCTCTCTATAGCCTCAGCTAGCTTGCAACTTGCTATGTAGACCAGAGGGGACTTGAACTCGCAGAAATCCACCTGCCTCTGCCTCTGCCTCCCAAGTGCTGGGATTAAAGGCATGAACCACTACACTTGTGATGAACTAGGACTCTTAAAATATTGAAAACAGCGCTAAAAATGAGACTGAAATAAACATTTTAAAAGACACTATTCTTTTTTTATTTTATTTATTTCTGTATGTGTATGAATGTACTGTCTGCATGCAAGTTTGTGCACCCGTGTCGAAAACCAGTCAGTACCAAAACTAAGGATACTTGAAAGGAAACTGACTACTTTGTGAAGCAATTAAAAATATAAGCTAAACTGGTGGAGAGATCGGTCAGTAGGTAAGAGGACTAGCTGTCCTTGCAGAAGATCCTGGTTTGGTTCCCAGATCCAACATGCCTGTTAACAACTACCTATAATTCCAGTTTTAGGGGATCTGATGCCCTCCTTTTACCTACCTGGCCATTTGACAACAAGGGTGCACTAACATACGTGCAGGCAATACACTTATACACATAAAATAATAATGGCATGACTTTTATGGCTGTCACCAACTTAACTTTAATAGTATTTGAGGACCATTCCACACAAGAATTCATACCAACTGCTTGCAAGCCAGTGAAGGACCAATGTAAAAGGAGATCTTGGGCCCTGGGGCAAAATTAATACTGTTGTTTAGGTAAATTGCCATAGTACAAAGCTACCTTCCAAATATGTTTGTTATATTCATACACAAACAAGACCCACTTCTTTAATTAGAGAAAATTCTCTTTCCAGTGAACTGTGATGGATGTGAAGACCTTTGGCTGCTTAAGGTGCTGAGAATGAGTGAAGTGTGATGGTCAGCCCTAAACTGGACATTATAACATCTCCTCTAAGGTTTGGAAGCATTGTGGAATCAGGAACAGAAAGAATATAAGAACTGGAAGATAAGGAAGGCTGTGGAATACTGTCCTCCAGCTGTATTTCAATGCAGTTGTTCTCCCACTAGCTATTGTCTTCAGTGGACCCACACAACACTGGGCCTGTTGGAAGTTAATCATGGATCAGGGAAGAGCTTAAGGGGCCATTTCCTCTAGTACTGAATTACAGGCTGCTGATGGATTCTGAGGGAAAGGCACTTACTGTCTTCTGTAGTGTGCCAACTGAGAAGCCCAACAGGATACAGTGGATAGTTCCAACCCATGGTCATATATATGCTCCTGATTAAATTCAGTAGGTCTCACAAACAAACAGACTACATCAACAAATCAGAGATGTAGCCAGTGTCCTTTAGGGAGCAGGGGTGATAAAAATATGAGAGGGAAACTGCAGAGATAATGATCAGAATTTGCATTGTATATGTATTAATCGTCAAAGAACAAACTCAATATAAAATTTTTAAAATTTTTTTTTATTTTATTTATTTTTGTTTGTGTATGAATGTACTGTCTGCATGCAGGTCTATGCACCCGTGTCGTGCAATGCCGCGGAGGTCAGAAGAGGGTCTCGGATTCCCCTGGAACTGGAGTTCTCCTGGAATTGGAGTTACAGATGGTTCTTAGCCGTCATGTGGGTGCTGAGGATTGAACCTGGGTCCTCTGCAAGAGCCCTCAATATAAGATTTTTAATGAATTTTTAAAAACTCAGAAAAAAATAATTGGCCAGTAAGATATCTCAGTGGATAAAGGTGTTTGCTGTGCAAAATGGTGACCTAAATTCAATCTCTGGAACCCATGTAAAGGTGCAAAGAAAGAACCAAGAGTAAAACCTTATCCTCTGACCTCCACATGAGTTGTGACCTATGCACACATATATCATAATGCACATACACATGAATATACACACAAACTAATAAGAAATATAATAATTAATGAAAGTTACACATACCCATATTTCAATAAAAAATAATCAAAATATTTTCTTTATTTAACATCAGCTTTGAAAGGGAAAAAAGCTGAAGGATCATCCTTCCTGCTGAAAGATGACTACATGTTGGGAGGGAAAAGACAAATTTGGCAGGTATTTTCCTTGATAGCTTGACAGAGCTGCCAACTTTGTGTCCACTGTATTCAGCTGCTGATTTATTTCATAAGTATATGACATGTACCTAACCGCTTTCCAGTAGCTAAGTGTTTTCTTGACATCATCTCTGTTATTAATTTTAAAGCTGAATCCTATTTTATATATTACTATAATATATAGCAATATCAATACTGTTAGATATTTCATGGAACTAGTAAAATATCCCAAAGTTTTACTTTTAGTTAATTAAAATAGTCAAGGCATTATTGGAAATAACTGTTTTCCTATTTTAACACTTAATGGCTTTGATATCAAACTAACATCTTTTAGGTATGTAATATTTTCTTTAATGGGACTATAACTTCATTTTTCATATGTAAGAAAACTGAAAATCAAAAATGACTAAAATTATTTTAGAAGTGTAATTTTTTTAAGTTTCAAAATATTTATTGAAAAACAATTTACCATGACAGTTCTATACCACAAACACACCAAAAGGCTCTAAATAGCCAGTAAAAACATACAAAGCCTATCCTGAAAATATCTTTGGAGATATTAATTATATAGGCTCAATAGCATAGAGCTGAGTAACTATCCTTTGCAGAATTTAAAGGAAAAGTAATTCAGTGAGAGGAACAAACCCAGGACTCTGAATCCAAAGTTGTTATCTTAGGGTATAGACTTGCCTCATCTGTTTGAGAGCATCTCCTAAAAAATTTCCTACTAAGGACCTAAATGCACTGGCTTATAGCCTGCAAACAGCAGTTTCAAAATTTACATCAGGAAGTTAAAAAGTGTTTAAGATAAATTTCAAAATTTCTAATTTTTCTGCACTCTACATGATACTTTGTCTTCCCCCTCACCCAACATTCATGTTAAAAGAAGTACAAAATTGAACACACATCTACTCACTCACATACTACCCCAAGCAAGGTCAGGAGCAGTATCTCTAACAGCCAAGTCATGAACCCCTGAAAATAGGGCAGAAAGCCAGATTCTTAACTGTAGAGAGGCACCAGATGGGCCACTATACTAAGAACTGAGGTAACAGCAAAAGACCTTTTTTTTTCTTTTTGCTACATGTCACAACCTCTTAAAATTGAGCATTACCTCCATATTAAATAACTTGGCTAGCTTAAACAAAATTGGAAAAAAAATCAAAGCCCCCAATTAGTGAAACAGACATCAGAGGATCTTTCTATTTGACTCTTAAATTTCAGATAAAATTACTAGTTATACTATTATTTACGATAAAAATGATGGATTTTCTAAGACTTATTTTTGTGCATTCATTTTCCTTAATCCCACAAAGCATACAGTGGCATAAACTTCTCATCTGGATACAAGCTATTTCATGACACTTAGCTGGTATGTTTGTTTGCTCATTACACTGATTATTCGGGTAAAGATTAAAATGTATTGTAAAGAAATTTTATGGAGAAAAAAGTCTTTATATGCAGTATAGAGAAATAAACACAAGTACTAATAAGAAAGGACATCCTGATGGAGGTCTGGCCATCTTTCCCAGAGAAGTGGATACAACCACTCTAGAACTTTTACAAAGAAAGGACTATCAGATTCATCTGAACTGGACCAGTGTTGATCTGTAAGTACCAGAATATCTGATAGACCAGCACTTTTAACTCTTTATATGTTTTTGGTACAATGCAAAATGCTATGAAAGCATTTGCTAATAGGAACCAAAGGATCTAAAAAGGACCAGCCAAATATAGAAAGTAGTATTTGGACCAGAGGCTTTAGATTATTAGTCACTGCCTATGCTTTTATCAATAGAATGATTTCTTTTAGATATAAAAAGTGGTAATGCAGCCGGGCATGGTGGCGCACGCCTTTAATCCTAGCACTTGGGAGGCAGAGGCAGGCAGATCTTTGTGAGTTCAAGGACAGCCTGGTCTACAGAGTGAGTTCCAGGACAGCTGGGGCTACAAGGAGACCCTGTCTCGAAAAGACCCCCCCCCAAAAAAAGTGATAATGCAAGAGTCATATTTGTATGTTAACAAACTATGGAATTTTGGAAATTTTAGTGGCAAATCTTTAGTCCAAGCATGTAGATGGCAATGTCAACAAGCAGGTTTGTAACTTTCTGCCTCAGCCACCATTCTCATTTTAATCTTTACCCGAAGAAATATAATTTTTATCTAAATGAATAGTCTAAGTTCAAAGAGTGATTAATTAAAGACATTAGCAGCTGCTATATTAATCACTATCATAGGGCAAAACCTTTTAGATAACTAGGTTTGAATTAGATTTTTTTTTTCTTCTGGTGTCTATGTGGTCGGGTATATCACTTCAGTTCATTGTCTTAACTTAGCTTGAGATCCAAATGCGCCCCCGTAGGTGATTGAAACAAGGATTTACTCTTACTGTTCCGGAAGTTGGAAAGTCATGATTAGGATGCCAGCACTTGCAGGGAGGCCGTTTCCCAGCTTGTAGATGACTGCTCCTTGCTGTGCCTCCTGCCGCCTTTCCACAATGCTTTTATCAAAGGAAAGAGGAGAGTGAGGTGGATGAGTCAGTCTCCAGCCTCAGTGGATTAGAATTCTATCTTTGAAATTATATGTACCTCCACGAATATCCTGTTTCCAGATGGAGTCACATTGGGGGTAAAAGGTTTAGACTTTGAACAAAGTTTTGTTATCAACTTTAATGAAAATCATCAATGACTTTCTTGTTTCAAAAGGCTTTCTAAGAATCATGTTGTTTTTCATTTGCAATGTTGAATTATTCAATTTAATTTACAATAAACGGTAACCTCAATTTTGTCAACTATTTCACTGTTTCAATAGAAAATACCCCAAAGTTTTACTTTTAGTTAATGAACTGAATGGGGAAAAGTCAAAACATTATTAAATATGGAGGAAAAGATTCAAACTTGATTACTGCAGGGTAAACTCAAGAGTCTCCTGGGTAAAGTGAATTAGAGACACATGTGAACAGTTTGCCTCGAAAAGGCTGGTTTAAACTTCTTGTATATTTTATTGCCATACAATGTGATGTGCTTATTTTATAACAAATTATTGGTAGTTGTGGTAGTATTTTAGTTTACTAAGTTTTTATTTAAGCAACTGCTGTAATATATTTAGTTAGTTTCAAAGCTGCTCTCAAGGACTTTATTGCCTCAAAAGTTAAAAATAATGTTTTTAAGCCAGGCGTGGTGGCACACGCCTTTAATCCTAACACTTGGGAGGCAGAGGCAAGTGGATCTTTGTGAGTTCAAGGCCAGCCTGGTCTACAGAGTGAGTTCCAGGACAGCTGGGGCTACAGGGAGACCCTGTCTCAAAAAGACCAAAAATTTTTTTTTAGATTTATAATACAAATCACATAATAAAACTACTATATCAAGTACATTCAGTCTCCTCTCCGTATGTCATAAGATGGAATGTCCCTGTCACCACCCCCTGGACATATTTCATGTATCTTTTATTTGTTCAAGTTCCCTTAACTTAGCTTAATAATATAGGCTTGGTTTAATTATGCATCTTATAAGATAACCATGACATAACATGTATAATATTGACTTATTTATTATTTTTCCAGGACCAGGAAGAATTTCTCCACATAAATTTTGTTTTAGCAGTAGAGGCCCTGGATGCAGTCCTTGGACATGAAACATCAGTCATGTGCTGCTACGAAGTTCAGAAGGGAATGACAAGTTCAGTCCTTGTGTTTTAATGTATGTTTTAAACTGAGAACTCTGCTCACTCCACAATAACTTACTCACTACTAAAAATTCTACTACAGAAGTTGCAAATAAAAAGTGGAGGGCTACTGAAATGTGGTTATGACGAATTGTAGTGGACTGAATTGGCTTATCTCCAAATTGCTGCTTCCTCAAAAAATTCTATCAAGAACCTAAGAATGCAAATATATCTTAAAAAGGTCTCAGCAACCTAATTAAAGATCTCATTATATGATCATCTCGGACTTGAAGTGGTCTGTAAATTTAATAAATATCAGAGGTAAAGGGGAGAGGAAGGAAGGAGAGAAATGTCACGGAGGGAATGGAAGGAGAGGGGAGGGTAAAATGATGCAGGCAGAAACTGGAGCATTGCATCTAATAAGACGTGGAGTGCTGCTGTTACCAGGAGGCAAAACCGAAGCATGGAAGGAATTTTCTCTCAGAATTTCCAGAAATTAGTAAACGTGCCAATGTCTTAATTTCAGTCTAGTCTCTAGAAATGTCCAGCAAACTATATTTTCCTTTGGTTTGATCGACGACTTTAGGATAATTTGTTATAGTGATCAGATTAAACTAAAATACTACTATTTACACTGTACAAAATGCTACAATGCTAGCATTTTGTACAGTGTAAATCAGATGAACATGCTTCACTGCAGGGTGCACAGAGGAAGAATAAACCAGTTTTTGTCATGCAAACTCTTCCAAGAATCTGATTACTTCTTTATCATTAAGACACTTAAACAAACTCATCATTATAGTTAATCATATTTCTCATTTCAAACTCTTAAAATCAATTTTTAATATTTTCCTTCTTAGTAAATAACCTTCTGTTTCTACTTACACTAAAAAGTTGTAGTGAGGCTTTTCCATTTCATTCCCATTATATTGAAATTATTGGTGAATCCTTTTAGCTATAAAATTGAAATATAGCTACATTTTACCATTAGCATAATCTCTGTTATTGCCACCTCCATCAAAGTTGTCACCTTTCACCACATCCTTGCTGCTCTCTCTTTCCAATTCTATTTCTCTTCCTTATTTGAATGTAATAGATAAAAGGCCATTTTAACATCTAAGGAAAATCATGTATCTTCTAAAACAAGTCTCTAAATTGAATGTTACCCCAAATATGCAATAAAATCCTAACACTAAATACCTCAGATAGTTGCTTTAAGGAGAAATAGGGCCATTCCTTGTATAACCAATTTACCTGAGGCCATAATCAAGCAGAACAAGTCTTTAATCTCTTTGGTCATAATTTAATCTTTGAATCTTCCCCTTTCCCTTCATTAGAAAAAGGAAAGATCCTGAGAATGTCAAATGGTGACAGAACACAGGAATGATGCTGAATACAAATGGGGACATTAAGAATTAAGAATCAACATCAGAAACCAGGAGCATCTCATGAAGATGCTCCTTCAAACCATCAGAAAGATCAGTACCCTTCATACTATTAGTGAGGCCATGACCTTCTTGACACCTGATTTTAAAACATCTGAATTTCAGAACCACAAAGGAATAAACTTTCAGTGTTAACATCCACTCAGTTTGTGGTATTTTGTGATGGTGGCTGTAGAAAATGACTAGATCATGTTATACTGAGTAAAAACCAAAATTATTGTAATGACCTGCTTGGTCCTTTAGAATTTGCCAACTTGGCTATGGCTATGACTTCACTTCTTACTCCTTTATTCTTTATTATTGGCTCCTTCTACTCTAGTCATTTTGGCTTTGGCGGGGGGCCGGGGGATGTGGGGGGCGGTCATTCCTACACTAATATATGCATGTTGTCACCTAAGGGAATTGGCAAGTTCTGTTCTCTGCCTGAGAAAACTGTTAACTTCAATGTCTAAACTTCTCACTTCCATTCTTCACTTCGGGTAGTGGACTCATATGGGACCATACACATATATATGTGTATATATTATAATATAATATATATATTATAAATAAATTTTACCTTAATTACCATGGGTCTAACACTTGGAAACATGCTTGACACATAGCAGGTACTAAATACATTTACTAGGTAATGGATATATTTACAGTTGAGGCATATTCAAAGATACTTTGAACAACTGAATAAGGCTGGCATCAAATTTTGTGTTCTTGGCAGGGTATAAAGAATTTGATGTCAGGCTGCAAATAATGAAAATCTTCATTATTGATGTCATATCAAAGATTTAGAAATTCTCAAGTGTTTACAGATTTGTCTGGCTGAAATTTCATTAGAGTTGTTTATTGTAAAACACTGACAGTAAAAAATCTTATTCATGAAAGATATGTAAAATAAAAAATTGGTCTACTTAATAATAGGAAACAACTTATGGATCTCAAGATCTTCTCCCTTGAGTTCTGTTTCCTCTGCATAGCACCAAGGGACTCCTAAGAACATGAGTTAAAGTGTATTGCTTTAAGCAATAGAGAACATGTAAAAGATTTAAACAAGGCAGCTACATGATAAGGTTTGAATTTTATTACCTAACCAAAGCAGCAGTATGTAAGAGCCAGAGGCTTTCAAACTCAATAAAGAAAGGTCAGCTAGAAGAAAATAACAGCCCAGAAAAGTTGTGACCAAAATTAGAATCAATAAAGTAAGTGTAGAGGCTGGAGAACTGGCTCAGCACTAAAGATCACTGGCTACTCTTGCAGATGACCCAGGTTTAGCACCCACATGGCAGCTAATGACTGTCCAAAAGTCTAGTTCCAGGGGATCCACCAACCTCTATGCCCTCTTCTGGTCCCTTAAGACATTACATGTATGTGGTACATTTACTCACATGCAGCTTCAACACTGATATAAATATATAAATAACAAATAAATGTTAAACATTTTAAAAAGAAAGAAAGGGAGAAATGAAGTCACCATGCTTTTATTAACTAAATAAATATGTAGAATGTAGTGAAGAGATGTTCCTAGATGTTTCTAAGATGGATAGCTAGGTAAAAGATGCCACAGGTAATATAGAAGAGAAACAGAAACAGACAAGTGAGTTCAACTTGCAGCATGTGAAGGACACTGAGGATAATGAATCTTCTCACTCAGGTACATTATCATGTTGAGACTTAGATTTCCATAGTTCTTTAACCACCATTCATTGTTTTCTATATATCTAATACTTCAAAATTAAATATAAACAGAATAAAAATAAGTCATTTCTCTTAAATATACTGATAAGAAGATAGAACATGATAACTAAAATTTTAAAATGTGGACAGTTAGTTCTTTATCCAATGTTTAATGAACAAAGAAAAACCCAAAACAGAGCTTTGCCTTTCAGTTCCAAAATTGTTCATTTTTCCTCTTCTGTGAAAATTAGTTTCTTTCAAATACAGATAGCTTGTTCCTTTTCCACCACCCACACAGCTAAGCTTTATTAGTCAAGGGTGCTGGAGAGATGAGGCAGGAAGAAGTTGGTTTAGATGAGCTCCCTCGAGTCCTCCCATAGCGGCAGCAGCTTCTCCATCAGCTTCTCTCCTGCAGTGCACAGCTCCCTGGCGAATGGTTCCCACAGTTTGCGGTAGGTGACTTCCTCTAAGGCCAGCATCCTCTGCCAGCAATGCCCTCAGACAAATTAGAGTGAGTGTTTCTGATGAGCTACCCTCCTGTGAACAGCTTGTCCTGGGACTGGAGAGAATGGATTTCCTCCAAGTTCTGCCAACACTACAGCAGATTCTCTGCCATTCAGTGAGTCATCATCAAGCCCTCTTCAAAGTAAGTGGAACCCATTTCCTGGACTGGGGAAACTTTTCCTCAAGAATTCAGCAATTAGGGAAAAGTTGATTTTGCTACATACCAGTATTATTTTATACATTTTCCATTTCAGTATTGTTTGCAGCATGTTAAACAATGTCTCATTCCTCCAATCTCTGATTTAGTCAATACTTATTTGCATTGTATTCTCCCTCTAAGTTATTATGTGATTTCTTTCTCTTGATTTGAGCTATCAGTATTCAACTGTCACACAAAGGAGATTAATAGAGACATAAACAGGAAAAAGTAGCTTTTCAAATAACAAATAAAGAGTGGTGGATGTACCTCAGCTGGTAGAGTGCTTTCTTCACATGCACAAAGTTTGGGGTGGTATCCCTATACCACAAAAACTTTGCATCATTGGCTTGCCTGTAATCCCAGCACTTGAGAGATACAGACAGCAATATCTGTTCAAGGTTATCTGTGGCTAGGGGAAGTTCAAGACAAGCCTGGGCTACTTGACACACAGTATCAAAATAAATAAGTAAATATGTAAATACCATGTTTTTCAAAACTAAAATAAAATAACATTTCTTTATTTTTCAAATATATTTTTAATTTTATTTATTTTTGTATGTGTATGAATGTACTGTCTGCATGTAGGTTTGTACACCCGTGTCATGCAATGCCGCAGAGGTCAGAAGAGGGTCTCGGATTCTCCTGGAACTGGAGTTCTCCTGGAGTTGGAATTACAGACAGTTACTTAGCCGCCATGTGGCTGCTGGGGATCGAACCCGGGTCCTCTGCAAGAGCAGTCAGTGCTCTTAACCACTAGGCTATCTCTCCAGCCCCATTTCTTTCTTAAATTATCCTTGGTCAAAATTTTCTCTGCACAGTTTTCATAATTTCACATTCAGACCTCCATTAAAACGTTTTTCTAAAAAGAATGCCACCATCGTGATTAACCAGAATTGAAGTGGGAAATAAACCAACTTCAAGCCCTTAACAGAGTCTTTTTTAAACATAGAAAAGAGCATGTGAGATTTGGACCACTGAGGTTAGATAAAATTGTCTATTTTGAGCCAGGTGTGGTGGCATACACATCCTAGCACTTGTGAGGCAGAGGCAGGCCTATCTCTGTGAGTTCAAGGCCAGCCTGATCTACAGACCGAGTTCCAGGACAGCCAGAGTTCCAGGGAGACCCTGTCTCAAAAAGACAAAGAAAAACTTGTATATTTTGCTTAATGCACAGTAGAGTGTGGAATAAGCAGTGAATGGAACTGTGAATGGTTACAGTATGGAGAATGGTTACAGTATGGAGAATGGTTACAGTATGGAGAATGGTTACAGTATGGAGAGTGGTTACAGTATGGAGAGTGGTTACAGTATGGAGAGTGGTTACAGTATGGAGAGTGGTTACAGTATGGAGAATGGTTACAGTATGGAGAGTGGTTACAGTATGGAGAATGGTTACAGTATGGAGAATGATTACAGTATGGAGAGTGGTTACAGTATGGAGAATGGTTACAGTATGGAGAATGGTTACAGTATGGAGAAATAGGAAACTTTAGCCAGTGCTGGCCAATATCCAGCAAAGGCCTAGGACCCAACATTTCTTATTTTCTATATTTAGCATGTTATATGTAATTCATAGAACAGTGGTTGTCTAAAAATTGACGCAAAGTTGCTAGAGAACACATAATTTCCAAAACTTTTCTGGGTTTTTGTTACATTGAATTTTCTAAGAATACATTCAAATCAATGACAAAATGCAGACACCATGTAGTATTTCATTCTCTTTGGTAAAACTCAGTATTTGATCTCCTCACAGTAGTAACTCTGATATGCACTTTATACTAAAATGTCAGAAAAACATTAAGTCTGGATCTGCCCCAAGCAAGGATTTCCATCAGCAGTGAAAGCCCAGGGCCCTCAGCCCCACTTCAGGAAGGACCCCAAGCAGAAGTCTTCAGACCTTCTCAGTCAGTCGTGCAGGAAGCAAGTTTCAGGTGATAGGTGGAAATAGATGCCACTTCTAAGGACCCCAAGTGGCCACTCTGTGGTATGGCCGGGCCAATCCAGTCACCACTAAGTAGATCCCATTGGTTGGTTGATGATTGCTGCTGATATAGAACCCTTTATCCCCCAGACATCAAAGTAAGTTTTGGTGCCCAACATTGAGGGGAAAGGGCAGTGAACACTAATGACACTAGACACTTTATTTACTGTCAAACAAGGCTTTCAGGGCTGGGTCCCCACTGTAAACTATGCGCCAACCCAACATTTCTATGACTACATTTATTTTTTCCAGTTCATATGCATAATGCATCATATACTAAAAGCAAAATTATATACAGGCACATACCACCTTCCCATATGACAAGAACTGGAAGCATAAAAGTTTTCTGATTTTTAGCTTTTAACTACATTAGAAAACGCATTCTAATTAAAGATTTTTAACTGTGCTCCCTTCATAAATGCTCTTAGGAATGGGTCTATCCACTGAAGTCTAGTCGGCCTACCAGGTGCTATGCTCATAAAGGTAACTGTGTCATCATCTCAAAGCAGCTACTAATTGACAATAAATCCTCAGCTAGGTCTTGGGCTTTTTGCCCATCTCCCACATCCATGCAGTGTTTTTGTCTGGTTTGGGTTTGCACAAGTCTTGTGCATGCCATCACAATTGCCAGTGCTACATATGGGCAACTGCCCTGTGGTCTAGAAATGATATGGTTTCCTTCTATTCGCCTGCCACCTATGGGCTCATATAGTCTTTCTGCCCCACTACTTCAAGGTTCCCCGAGCCTGGGAGGAAAAGGTATGATGTAGGTGGCTCTTTTAGATCTGAGCATTTGTTGGTCTCATTTTCTGCATGTTGAGCAGCTGTGAGCCTCGATGTTAATACTCATTTTCTGTAAGCAGAATTTCTCTGGTGACAGTTGAGAGATTCAATAATCTATGGTTATAACAATAAGTCATTAGGAATCAATTTAATACTGTCTCTATTTAGTGGAATAATAGCATTCTTTCTCCCCTATAGCCTGTGACTTCTCTAGCCACAATCTCCCATATCTGATAACAGTGCCAGGTATAGGCTCTATCTTGCAAAGCATATATGAAATCTAATCAGGAGAGAGTCAGTTTTCCTATACTATTCTTGTCACTGTTGCACCAGTGGGTATAGCTGTAGCTTGCAGGGTTCACAGGTAAGTAACATTGAAGATTACTTTTCTCTTCCAGTAGCATGCATAGCATCTTCAAGGACTATAAAATCTGGTTATAAGATGAAGCATCCAGATCAATGTCAGCTTGACTTCTTTTTTTTTTTCTGATTCATTCCTGGCATATTTTCAGCAATAAAGTCTCAACATCAACTTCTGTCAAATAGCCAAAAGCAATGACAATAGCTAGTATTATTTGTGAGTCTATAAGACTTTCCTGACAAGCAAGCCAAAAGGGAGAGTCCATTTCTGGCACAGGGGTTTTTATTTGGAAGCCTGCAGTACCTCCTAGTACTATTGATCCCCATTATAAGGAAACTATATTTATACATTTTTACATTTGTAAGTGTATATTTTAAGAAGCTGCTAAAGTAGAGTGTCCATATGACTTTTTCAAAGTGCTCTTAGTATTATTTATCCCTCCCCCATTCATTCCCCACATTAAATCTTTCCTATCCTATTATGCCCCGTTCCCCATGTATATATTACTGCTCCTCTCCCATGATACCCCCCATGGCTCTCTATTCATTTCCTGACCTCTATGAATCATTTTTTCAGTTGTAACACGCCTAACCAAAAATTCAAAAGTAGCATCCACTCATGAGAAAGAATATATTACATTTAGCTTTCTGTATCTGGGTTACCACATTTAAGATGTTTGTTTCTACTTCTATTCACTTAACTAAAAATTTCATAGTTTTGTTTTCCTTAGCAGCAGAATGATATTTCATTGTGTAAAGTAGCACACTTCCATTATCCATTCATCAGTTGGTGGACATCTAGATTATTTCCATTTCTTTATTGTGAAATAGACCAACAATGAATGTGATGAACAGGTATGTCTATAATGGAATATAGCATATTTTAGGTATATGACCAGGAGTGATATAGCTAAATCAGATTTTTGAAGAACCTCTGTACTGATTCCCATATAGAATTGAGGACCCAGCTTTATGTCCATGCACTTACTACCACCCAACTTTTGACAAGGGGGCTAAAAACATACACTGGAGAATAGACAGCATTTTCAAAATGCGTGTTGCTCAAAATGGATAGCTACATGTTTAAAGATGAAACTGGAGCCTTAGCTACAGTCCTGCACAAAACTCAACTCTTATTGGATTCAGTACCTCAAAATAAGACCTGATACCTTTAATCTGAGATGGGAAAATGCAGGGAATACACTGGAATTTATTGGCACAGAAAAGACTTTCTTAATAGGAGTCCAATAACATAGCATCAGCTGTTGACAAATGGGACATCATGAAACTAAATATCCTCTATGCACCAAAGGACACCATCATTTGAGTTGACAACAACCTACAGAATGGGGAAAATCTGTACTACTTTCCAGAGTATTAGTAGATATTATATGCACAGAACTAAAAAAAAAAATTAAACATATATAAATTGAAAAACAGATCCCAATTTTAAACAGACTGAACTACACAGAGAGATCTTAAATGATGACACATAAATACCCGAGACATATTTTTTTTTAATTTTCAGGATGTTTAATAATCAGGAAAATGCAAAAGCAGGTATAAAGGTTATTAGGACCATTTGAAAAGTTATGTGTAAAAGACATAAATTCAATAAAAATAAAGACAAAAAATAAAAGTTGTGTCATTTCCAAGGCTTTAATATAAAATTTACTATGTTTCAAGTCTCACTGCACAATAACTCTTGTCCTAACATAGTATGTAATAGTAATTGTAGTAATAAAAATAGTGATAACAATTTAAAAATGCTTTTGAGGCTGTGGGGGAAACCTTCACCAGTGATAGATCTCATAGAGTATTAACATCCAAAGTGTATAAACTACTCAAAAAACAAAGGAGGAAGAAAACAAATGACCTACTCAAATGATGGAGTAAAGAACTGAACAGAGACTTCACAAATGAAGAAGTAAAGATGGCTGAGAAACATCTTAAAAAGTGTTCAACATTGTTAATAATTAAGGAAACACAAATTAAACCACCTTAAGATTTCATCTTACTCAGAAAACAAAGGATACCAAATGCTGGAGAGGTTGTGGGGAAGAGGACACACTCATCCACTGTTGTGGGAATGCAAACTCGTGCAACTCCTATGGAAAGTAGTGTGGAGAACTCTCAAGAAACTGAAAATGAGCATACCACCTGACCCAGTCATACCACTCCTGGGTATATATCCACAGGACTCATCCTATCGCAGAGATACATGCACATCTATGTTTATTGCAGCTCTCTTCACAGTACCAAAGACCGAGAAGCAATCCAAGTGTCCCTCAACCAATGAGTGGATAGAGAAATTGTGGTACATCTACACAATGGAATTCTATGCAGCGATTAAGAAAGATGACATCATGACCTTTGCAGGTAAATGGATGGAACTTGAAGCCATTATGCTCAGTGAAGTAACACAGTCCCAGAAAAACAAATGATGAATGGTATCCCTCATTTGTGGATATTAGAAGCAAATCCCTAGTTGAAAGGCAAGCTGAGAAAGTTTAATGTTATATTTCTTTTTATCTGAAGGCAACTATGCTGTTATAATGTGAATTCCTTAATGGGCTCTAGAATTAACTGACGTTGGAATTGTGGTATATGTATGGAGGGTATGTATTCCTATATTAGAGTAATATAAAATTAAAAGGAAAATGTGAATTAAAATATTAGAAATTATAAAATATCATATATCAAATTTATCAATTGAAAAATAGTCTGAATATATACATGTTATAATTTAAAAATCAAAATAATATACAGAATAAAGCTTATTTTGTAAATATTATTCCTGTGTAAAAAACTAAGTAGTACATATAATTATTAGAAGGTAAGATATAATTTAACCATAATTAAGGTGACTAGAATCTATTACAGTGAAATCAAATATAAAATAAGTAAATTCATATAAAAGCAGATATTTTCATATAAGAATTGTCAAATCTTGCCTTTTACAAGATATCAACAATATACAAGCTAAGGAATGGACAAAGACCACATAAAATTCTTTTAAATCACAAATGTACAGTGGCTATAGTAATGGACAATTGTAGGCTTCAAAGAGTTAATATTTTGAAACAAAGATAGATATGGAAATGTTATAGGTTCATGAAGAATACATAATAATTTTAAGTATGTATTCAAGTAATAGCAGAATTTAAAGATATTAAAACAAAAACCGAGAAAAGAAATTGGAGAAATAAACAAATCTACAATCAGGACTGGAAATTTAACAACCTATTTTTATGAATTTTTTAAATATCACTGTCAAAATACAATTATAAGGTTCTGAAAAAACCAACTATCTTAACTTACTATTTATCTATAGAACACTGCTATCTACAAATATAAAATAAGCATTCTTTTTAAGACTGCATGGTAACTCACAAATTGTCCAACCAAGAAATAAAGTATAGCAAATATGTATAGGAACAATAGTCAACCCTAAAAAGGATGGAAATTCTAACAGAGTCAACAATAGGGATGAAATTGAAGGAAAGAAATTGAAGTAAATTAGTGACAGAGTATGATTCCATTTACAGGAAACAAAGAGTGTAGTCCAATTCACAGAAACAGAAAGTAAAATACTAGCCACCACACTTAAGTGAAAGAAAATTGGGAATGTTGTCTAATGGACAGAGAGTTTAAATTTTTCAAGATGAAAAAGTCCTATAGACTGCTTCCCCAACAACGTTGTATATTTAACATAACTCACCTATGCCCTCACAATAATTAAGATGATAAAGGTTTTATATGGGTTCTCCCATTGTTAAAAGCCTTTATTAACAAATGACCTTACATAGTTTTTATTTGTGGTGGAAGGTAATAAGCACACTACTAAAGAGGAAAATATCTTAATTCTTACCCACCTATGAACCCTATGACTTACACTAATGACTAACCTTGCAATATATTCCCATGGGTGCATAGGAGGCATGAATAATATGGGAATGAGCAAATACTTTCTGGTTAGACTTAAGCTCTGCTTCACAAGGGGGCGCCCATAATTGGCACCATTATCTGGTCTAATAATCTGTGGCAGAAAAGATCACAGACCCTGAGAGAGAACTTACTATTATTATTCGGATAAATGGAAGAGGGAATGAAAAGATTATAAGAGCCAGAGATGGTAGCGGACTAAACAGAAACAGCGGTTTCCAGACACAATATGGCAGTTGTGCATGAATTCACAGTGGTTATGACAGTGTGCACAATATCTGTCAACTCATGAAAGGAAACAGCCTGAACTGATCAGAGTCCAAAAAGACATCGCCAGAGAAAGTAGACTGTTTTGCTTCTCACCCACCTGTGCCCCTTTTCTAAGCCTAGGGAACAATCTGTGGAAGAGGGGGTGGGGTAGAATGTAAGGGCTGTGATTGGGGTGAATGGTGAAATTACAGCAATATAGACTGGACACTGATTTGATCAACATGATTGTACATACAAGCCCCTTCAGCTGGATGGTGGGAGCCTTGGGCTGTGTGGGTTTGGGCATAGCTGCTTGCCAATTGATTTTACATGAAGGATGCTTGTACTCATAACTTAGTACTTATTGTTAAAAAATGAAATAAAAAAGAATGAAAATTACAGCATGGAAGGAGGGTGTGGACAGGAAGTCTCGTGCCTAGTTGAGTAGCTATTGGAAACTGATAGCTGATGTTTAAGGTAGAGTCAGTGGTCAGTGGTCTGGTAAGTCAGCCATGCTCCTGGAGATAGACGGAGACCACAGATTATTTTTGAAACACAAATTGGACTTGATAGGCTTAAAAAAATCAAAACAGAGGACAAGAAATTGGGCAGGTAGGGAGAGTGGTAGATATGGGAGAAGATGTCGGACAGGGTTGGGGATGATCAAAATGCATTCCAGAGAAATTAAAGAATAAATAAAAACATGTTTTAAAGGATTAAATAGTCAGAGAGTCACTAGATTTTTAGATGTAGGTGAAACAAGATTAGGATTAGAGTTACATAAGTATACATAAAAATGTAATAAAAACATATGTGTGCATATATACATATACAGATATACAAAGATTTATAAGGCTTGTGTATAGTTGTAGCATTAAATAAGCTAGCATGGTGTGCTGGATAGCTTTAGTGTCAACTTGACACACCTGGGTTGAGGAAGCCTCACTTGGGGAATTGGCTCCATTGGATTGGCCTGTGGCCACATCTGTGGAGTATTGTCTTGATGGTCGAGCAGTGTGGGAGGGCCCAGCCCACAATTAGTGCCACCCTGGGCAGGTGGTTGTGTACCATATAAGAGGGCAGGCTGGGCATGAGCGAGGGGAGCAAGCCAGTAAGCAGCATTCCTCCATGGCCTGTGCTTCAGCTCCTGCCTCCAGGTTCCTACCCTGAGTTCCTACCTTGGGCTCCCTGAAAACTGTGACCCAGGAGATGTAAGCTGAATAAACCCTTTCCTCCCCAAGTTGTTGTTGGTCTGAGTGCTTTGTTACAGCAATGGAAGACAAACCAGAACAGAAATTGGTACCAGACGAGTGGGGTATTGCTGTGACAGACCTGACCTTGGTGTTTTGGGGAAGGATTGTGGAGGCGTTTGGAACTTTGGGCTGGGAAGATCATTGAATGCCTAAAGATCATTGCTGTGGAGCTTGGAGCAGTTTTGCTGAAGGAGTTGTAGAAGATGGAGGCCTGGCTTGTGAAGTTTCTAGTTTCAAAGGGGAGCAGAGATCATCAGGACTGTGTAATCTGTGGGTTCTGGTCAGCTGGGGCTGAAGAATCAGCTGTAAGTAACAAGAGACCAGAACCTGAAGTGAAACTTTTGTGGTACTGGGGCAATTGATGCTGGTTAGCTGGGGCTGAAAAATCAGCTGTAAGTAACAAGAGACCAGCATCACTGAGGTGAAATCTTCTGGGGAGAATATCTTCAAGGTCAGCACACAGAAGCTGTGACCCAGAAAGGGCCTGAGCCTCCATCTCGAGCCAGAAGCCGGACTTGGTAACGTGTAAGAGTCTCCTATATGGTTCCGGTGTTGAAATTTGAGGGGGTCACAGAGAGCAGCCGAGGCTTGGCACTGTGAGAGGTCAGGAAAGACCATTGGTGGAAGTGCACCTCGGTTGCTGTGAAGACCCCAGGATTGCAGGGGTCATGGAGAGAAGCTGAGGCTTTGCACCAGGAGAGGTCAGAAGAGACCATTGGTGAAGGTGCTGCCTCAGTTTCAGTAGCGACCCCAGCTTTTTGGAGATGCCGGTACCCTGGGACGACCACCAAGAGCAGCGGTAGGTGTAGAATGGAGTCGGCCTGGGCCTGCGAGATGAGTGTGCCACGGACGGCAGAGTCGGAGAGGGGGAGCTGCCGAGACCCTTTGGAGCCCAGAAGATCGTGAGTGAATCCCAGGTGTCCAGCCTTGAGCTACTTTGCTGGACTTAGGTTTTGTTTGAGTGTGCCTGATTCTTCCCTTTGAAATAAGACAGTACTTGTTTTGGATTTTACAGCAGCCCACAGTTAAGAGACTTTTAATAGACTGTGAACTTTTAAGTGTTTGGACATTTTAAGGACTGTGGGGCTTTTAAGGTTGTACTGTCTTAGGTTGTGATTAATGTTAACATCATACTTTGGGGATAAGAACTGGAAAGGTGGTGGTTTAATAGTGATGTGTTTTGTGTGTCAAGTTGACAAGGGGTCAGTTGTGCTGGATAGCTTTAGTGTCAACTTGACACACCTGGGTTGAGGGAGCCTCACTTGGGGAATTGGCTCCATTGGATTAGCCTGTGGCCACATCTGTGGAGTATTGTCTTGATGGTCGAGCAGTGTGGGAGGGCCCAGCCCACAATTAGCGCCACCCTGGGCAGGTGGTTGTGTACCGTATAAGAGGGCAGGCTGGGCATGAGTGAGGGGAGCAAGCCAGTAAGCAGCGTTCCTCCATGGCCTGTGCTTCAGCTCCTGCCTCCAGGTTCCTACCCTGAGTTCCTACCTTGGGCTCCCTGAGAACTGTGACCCAGGAGATGTAAGCTGAATAAACCCTTTCCTCCCCAAGTTGGTGTTGGTCTGAGTGTTTTGTCACAGCAATGGAAGACAAACCAGAACACATGGAATCAAAGAGACCATAGTCCAACTCAGTATTGGATGAGAAGCTATTTTTAAGTAAATGAAACCATCAGCTCAGTCAATATTTAACCATTATTCCCATTTCAATCTTTATAGGAGGGTGATTATATTTTATTTTTTAAATGTGACAATTTGAGTTTGAAAAACCACAGTAGGAAATTTATGCTAGGACAAAGATATGTAGGGGAAGCCTTAGAAAACCAAGCTACCTCACCATTATAATGGTTGGTAGTAAGTGTTGTTATGCTGGTGTTACAGGTGTTAAATATCAGATAAAATCTTTTGTCATTTGTCTTGATAACATTCTATTAGAAGAAATTCATTAAACATATACTCACTATGGATAAATAATAATTACAAAGTGCATGTGGTTTAGATGGACAGGAATATTTATTACCTCTTAATAACGACGCATTAATGGTTGAGCTTCTAACACATGAGCCCTTACAAACTTCTTGAAAACCATGCCTGTGATGGTTGGCTTAACTGTTGACTTGACTGTATTAGAACCATTTAGGACAGTGGTGAGGGACACCTGTGGGTATTTCTGTGGATGGTGAAGATTCACCCTGAGTGTGGTCATCACCATCTCCTATGATAAAAGCCTGAAAGGAAAGTCAGAGGAAAAGGCCAATATTTTGTTTGGCTTTTGAGTCAGGATCTCACTTATATAGTCCTGATTGTGTAGGAAATCACGAGACCAGGGTGGGCTCAAAGTCTCAGAGATCTGCCTGTCTCTGCCTCCCAAGTGTTATGATTAAAGGTATTCTCCATCATGACAGGTGAAGAGCCAGTTGAACAATGTCATGCTTTTCTCTGCTTGCACTCTATCTGAAATAAGTTTCTCTACCACATGCTTCACCTGCCATGATGTCTCTTTTTGTGTGTTAATTTCTTTTATTTTGTTTTATTTTATTTTATTTTATTTTATTTTATTTTATTTTTCCCAAATGTATATGAGCAAGTGATTAAGGACTAAAGCCTCTGAAACTACCAGCCATAAGTAAATCCTTCCTCCCTTCAGTTGTTTATGTCACATAAACTATAACAATCATTAGAAAAGTAAGTAATACAATAGACAAAACATATAGTTATTTAATTATGAGATCTTCAGCTGTTTTTGAAAGTGTAATTGGTTAAAGGCAATTACCTCTTATATTTCCTAGAGATAGGCATGAGGAATGACCCAACAAAAGAAAAATAAATACCTTTTATTTAAAAACTGAAGCTATCAACAGAACACCACTATCTATGCTAAAGATAACACCAGAAGTTCCTTTTAAATGTGGACATTCAGGTAGTATAATAAGGAATATTTATCATTGGTTTCCAATCTCAAATGTTTTTTTTTAACATTTTTATTTGTTAACTATTCCCAAAATGTTCCCAGGGACACCGTACTTACAAGGTCCTTTAGTTCCTAATTAAAGAAGAAAATATTACTTAAATCCCAGAGTACTAGGTCAGAAAGATAAAGAGAACGCTCTGATGTGCAAGAATATAACTTAAGCTTTTTTTTTGTCTTTTTGAGACAGTGTCTCCCTGTAGCCCCAGCTGACCTAGAACTCACTATGTAGACCAGGCTGGCCTTGAACTCACAGGGATCCTCCTACCTCTGTCTCAGGAGTGCTGGGATTAAAGGGGTACCCTGCCACACCCAGCATGACTTAAGCTTCTAAGAGTAAATCAAAATGTGTAAGGAGGTAATTAGATTTCACTATAAACGTCTTTCTTTTCAGCTATTTGTTTTATGTTTAATATCATAATGCATTATTTGAAAAATTCACACACGTATGAAATGTATTTTGATAATATTTACCTCCCAATTCGTCTTTCTGACTCTCAACTTTGTTTCCTCCTGTTTATTTTTTGTAATCCAACAAGTCCAATTTGTACTGAAGGGTATGGGTCCTTTCTTTTACAGTGCAGTGAAATAATTTACAAATTAGTGACTACATGTTCAGGGGCCCTGCAATTATGTGGGATGACTTGTGTATTTTTACCTGCTCTCACTTCAACTTCTATAAGCTACTTAAATGAAACAGATACTGAAACCACAAACAATAGCAATATACAGAACAGAAGGGGCCTGTGACTCTAAGCAGCAGTTGATAATGTTTTACCCACAATCATTTCTGCATTTCAAAGTCATTTCCATTGTTTCAGTTTTGGTCATTTTGATTCCAAAATCAGAGCTTATGCTGTATTAGACAAGATTTGTTTAACAAATGAGGCTCTCCTAATTTTCTTTATGGCCCAAAGAAAATAAAAACCCTGATATTTAATTTGAATTTAACTTGTAGTTGTATAATTTATACTGTGTGAATAGTGCAAACTCAGTTTCTTGGGTTTTAGTAGTATATTTATGCAGATCTATTTTTAAAAAGCACACATTTCCACAATAATTTAATTGGACTCAACTTTTGTAACACAGTACCATCTGGAAATAAAATATAATGCAGATACTTTGTTTTATCACCATGGCACTTTCCACTAGGCAAACAACCCTATATTTTCTGCTTTCAAATGAGTTTGTACAGGTGTGCTGAAAGTCTTTGCTTAATAATTTATCTAGCAACCTTCATAAAATATTATATTTCCCTAATTAGCTATTATACACTCCCAAACGTTTTAGGGGAAAATAAACACAATTCAGTAATTAAAATGAGACCCAATGTAATGGATGTATTAAATTACTGCCATGCACAATGTAAACAAAATGAGGATGCAACTTTAACATCTGTAGGTCAATTTTCTTTAAACAAATATTTGCTAAGAGTCTAAATGGATCATATAGGAACTATAATGAAGTGATATGACATTTGCGTTCCTTGCCACCTACCAAAAATGTACTCACTGCACACAATCATGGAAATAGTAATGATCGTAAGTGCATTTAAAATACTTTTTTTATTTATTATTTTAATTTTATTTTATGTGTATGAGTGTATTGCCTGCATGTATGTAAGTACACCCATTTCATGCAATGCCTGCAGAGGACAGAAGAGGGTAAAAATTCCCTAGATCTGGTGTTATAGATGATCATTAGCCATCATGTTGGTGCTGGGAACTGAACCCAGGTCTTCTTCAACAGCAACCAGTACTCTGAACCGTTGAGTCATCTCTCCAGCCCCTATAAGTGCATTTTTAGGACAATAGGAAAGTAACTGATTATCTGATTTATGCCTTTCATTTTCCAAGTAAGAATATTAAGCAACTTAATTAAATAGCAGACTTCTTTGGTATCTTTGAAGATACAAAATCTTCAAAATTAATTTCTTTTCCCAAAGTACTTACCTGGAATGTAAAATATTATCTTCATCACCCTTGAATACAAAGATATACAGGCATGGCATCTTGTCTCTGTTGACTCACCATTAAGGTCCAACAATGCATGAGTATGACTGCAGGGCATTTCAGTCTAGTTATACCATACTAAGATGAGAGTAGGGGCTGGTGATTTGCAATTTCTGCACTGTTTGTTCATCTTGATAAGAGACACTTATAGTATGACTATGCACTCAGAGGCAAATGCATGTAGAAAAGAAAAGGCAGGTCAGGTAGCATATAGAAAAGCCCTACAATGTTCACATAAGTTAATGAAGGTATTAAGTTAATATAAGCATTATAAAATTCACTTTTATGACTTTATAGATACTCAGGCTGTGGGCGTCCTTTTAAAGTAGATATTAACCCCATAGGTGGCTCAGATTTTAATAAATATGCTCCCCACTACTGACCATTTACTGATTCCAATTTCATTAGGACATTCTAATACAAAATTCTATCATGATCTCTGGTACATTTTCTTGTAACTATGAATCAATAAATTAATGAAAGTTTCTTCTGTGTTGCTAAATGCTGTAAGTGCAGTACCTCTTTAAATTTCACAATAATCTGACAATCAAGGCATTACTTATAAATTTTAAAAATGTGGGATGTCTTATTAGAGTGCTAGGAGTCAAAGCAGTATAAAAAATCATTTTGTGAACTCAGATTCATTTAGATATTTAGCCTAGCAGAACAAGCAAATGCCCTGAGACACAAAACAGAAAATAAATCATAGTTGAAGGAACCAGAATGATGGAATATAAAAAATTAGAATTATGCATTGGAGTTTATGATTATTGGAAGATCAGAAATAGACGGCCAGGTGTGGTGGTGCATGCCTTTAATCCCAGCACTTGGGAGGCAGAGGCAGGTGGATCTCTGTAAATTCAAGGTCAGCCTGGTCTACATAGAGAGTTCCAGGATAGCTGGAGCTACAGGGAGACCCTGTCCTAAATACAAAAACAAATAAATAAAGAACAGGAAGATTCATCTGTATTATTACTTTTATTCTCTATCAGACTCAATCACATAATCCTCCTGAAGATGCACAGCTTTCATGTGGTCTTTTTTAAAATATTTTCCTTGGGAAAGTAAAATAATATTTTTGATTAAATAAACATTAAATAATGACAACTCTTTTTTAAATCATGATCTTTGAAAAAAAGATCCTTCATACCTTGATATTATAACTTAGGTAGATAAAGTAATATGTTTTAGCACATTTCTCTTTGATTTTCTAAAGAAATTTCATATTTGAAAAATAGTAAGAAAGAAATGCTTAACATGCCTATTACATTACCTCTCAGGTAAAACATGAAAGTCTATATAGCTTTGATAGTTAGAGATCTCAGATAACACCAACCGAATTTATCACAAATTTGTGCCAAAATAAATTACATGCTTGAGATGCAGAATTTTATAGAAGAAAATATTATTCTGTCAGGTATTTGTTTTGTTGGGGAGGGGGGTTGTGAGGGGTGTAATACTGCCTTGGTTTTGTTTTGATGATATAATTTCCTTTCTTCTCTTTTATGTGAATTTCTCTATCTGCCAATTACATGATGTCATTTCTCCACAAAAGGGAAATAATAATATTGGATAGAGAAACAAAATATCATTATACAATTGTCCAGGCACACATGACACAGTATTATGTTGAGATCCCATAGTGTTCTGAACAGTGTTTCCACAAAAACTATCACTTTGCAAAACCTCAAAATGTGATTCTATTTGAAATCAGTCTGTCGATGACATAATTAGTTAGGTCGAAATGAAGTGATAAATGATTGGTCTAGGTCCCCAATCAATGACCCATACCTTCATAGGTGAAAAAGAGGGAGGGTCAGACACGGTGACACAGACGTGAATAGGATGTGCAGATGACAGACTTTCTATAAGCCAAGAAAACTAGGGATGCCTGCCACAAGCATAATAGAAGACTTGGGGAAGCATCCTCTCCTGGAGCCTTCACAAGGAGGAGCCCTCTGTGGCTTTCTTGACCACATATCTGCATCCAGAGCTGGAAGAGAATAACAGCCTTGTGATTTAAATCTCCCAGTTTGAACATTTATTGTGGCAACCCAACAAAGTCAGAGAGAATCCATGTGGGATTACATTTTTTAATTAATTAATTTATTTATTTTATGTGTAGGAATGTACTGTCTGCATGTAGGTTTGTGCACCCGTGTCGTCCAATGCCGCGGAGGTCAGAAGAGGGCGTCGGATTCCCCTGGAACTGGAGTTAAAGAGGTGGTTCTCAGCTGACATGTGGGTGCTGGGGTTTGAACCCGGGTCCTCTGCAAGAGCAGTCGAAGCTCTTAAGAGGTAGACCATCTCTCCAGCCCGGGAATACATTTTTTAAGGGATGGGATCATCACATGAGGACCAACTCTAGAGTTTCTTGAACTCACTGACCACTATGCTGCTGAGAGACTTCTTGCTCTCTCTGGTATTTCCTTGGTATGAATGAGTCTCTTTCTCTCTCTCTCTCTCTCTCTCTCTCTCTCTCTCTCTCTCTCTCTCATTCTCTAGCCCTAGCTCTCCCTCCCACCTTCCCACCCTATTGTTGTTGTTGGTAGTGGTGGTGGTGGTGGTGGTGGTGTTGGTGTTGTTCCTTGTGAGTGGGGCAGGCCAGTGTCAATAAACTCACTGTCAGCATTCCCTTATCTTGTCACAATAAAGAAGGTAAAAGACTGCCTAATCACTGATGGAAGTGATTACTGCCTAATCACAATTGCTCTCTAAGTTTCCAGTTTTCAGTAACAGACCAGTTCCATCTAACAGCATTGGACACAAGAATTGAGAACTTGATTTTTCAAACACCATGACTTCCTTTTATAGTAAGAAGGCAGTATTCATCTGATTATAGGGACTGGGAGTCAGAGTTGACATGTCAATAAAACTACACGCTACCTAACCTCACACCTCCCTAGTGTGGTGGTTTGGCTCCAAGTGTTTTAACACTTGATCCCCAGTTGGTGGTACCAGTGGTTGTAGGAGGTGCAGTCTTTTTTGGAGGAAGCCTTTCACTAGTAGTAGACTTCGAAAGTATGCAGCCATGCCCACTTCCAGTCTAGCTCTCTGCTTCCTGCGCCTGCTTGGAAGATGAGAGCACTCAATAAACTCTTCCTTCCAAAAGTGGTCTGAGTCTTTGAGTATTATCAAGGCAACAAAAAAGTAAATAATACATCTTGTGATTGCATTATAATTTGTTTTGTTTTTGTTTTTATTTTGGAGTATACTGAGAAACTAACTTGTTTTAAAATTTCCTTTCTTCTCTCTATACTGTAAGTTTTCAGATTTATAGATTTACTGCATGTACTTAAGTAAGTGTATTATTGGATTATTGTATAATTTCATTGTTTAATTAAGTATATATGGGTTGGCACTCATGCCACAGTACATGTGAGCAGAGGTCTGAGAACAGCCCTCAGGAATCAGCTCTCTCTTTCCAACATGTGGATCCAGGGCTCAGAATCAGGGCCATTAGACTTAGCTGGGAGCACCCACTTTTACTTGCTCTGCCATTTTACTGGCCCAAACTTCTCTATTTTTCAAATCCATATAAAATTTTATTGGCATCTATTCTTTTTTGTTTTCCCATTCTTGCATCTTGATCTGCAGTTTTTATGTCTTTCACATATTTACTGTAATTCAGTGGAATTTCAAGAAGCACTCATTATAATAAGCTCATGCATTTAAACTACCATTTAACAATAGATTTGTTCTGCCTTTTGTGTTTATCTTTATTTATGTGTATGTGTCCATGTATGTGAGTGTATGCCTCATGTGTGATTGGCCAAGGAGGCCAGAGAGATTGTTGGGTCCATTGTAAGTGTTGTTATAGAAGGTTGTGAGCAGCCCAATGTGGGTGTTGGGAACTGTATTAGTCAGTGTTCTCTAAAGAAACAGAATCAATAGAATGAATATTTATAGATAGAGTCCAAGGAGTCCAACAATAGCTGTGCTGCTATGGAGAGGCTGAGAATCCAGGCAGTTGCTCAGTCCAGAGTCCACAAGCCTGGGTGTCTCAGTAGTCCCAATCCTGTGCTGAAGGCCCAATGGGTTCTGGGAGATCTGCCTGCCTCAGTCCACGCTGGGATCCAAAGAGTTGATCACAGCAGCAAGACAAAAGGCAAGCAGCAGGAAAAAAAATAAAAGGGACCAGCTCCCTCGCCATGGCCTTTTATACTGGCTGCTGGCGGAAGGTAACGCCCACATTTAGGGTGGACCATCTAGCTTGAGATAATCCAATCTGAAGATCTCTTTCTCATATTTGTTTATCACTAATCCAGTCAAGTTGACATGCATGATTAACTATCGCAAGTCCCTTGTCAACTTGACACCCAATAGCTTCTCCTGCCACTGATACCTCAAGCACCATTGGGTCTGCTGGATCATACCGCCCAAGGGGCAGAGCAGCCTGCACTGCAACCTGGACCTGTTGAAGAGGCTTTTCCTGTTCCAAGCCCCACTCAAAGTTTGCTGCCTTCCAAGTCACTTGATATAAGGGTCTTAGTAACACACCCAGATGAGGAATGTGCTGCATCCAGAAGCCTAAAAGGTCCACTAAATGTTGCTCTTCTTTCTTGGTGGAGGGAGGGGGCAGGTGCAACAACTTATTCTTTACCTTAGAAGGAATGTCTCTGCATGTTCCATACCACTGAACTCCTAGAAATTTCACTGAGGTAGAAGGCCCTTGAATTTTAATCAGATTTATTTCCCATCCTCTCATGCACATATGCTTTACTAACAAGTCCAGACTGGCTGTTACCTCCAGTTCACTGGATACAATCAGCATAACATCATCAATAGAGTGTGATATTTTGTGGAAGAGTCAGGCAATCAAAATTTCTTCTAAGTTATGGCACAAGGCTGGAGAGTTAACATACCCTGAGGTAGGACACCAACGTATACTGTTGGCCTTGCCAGCTGAAAGCAAATTGCTTCTGGTGTTCCTTATGAACCAGTATTGAGAAGAAAGCCTTTGTCAGATCAATAGCTGCATACCAGATACCAGGAGACATATAAATCTGCTCAAGTAAGGACACTACATCTGGTACAGTGGCTGCAATTGGTGACACTACTTCATTGAGTTTTCAATAGTCAACTGTCATTCTCCATGAACCATCTGTCTTTTGCACAGCCCAAATTGGAGAGTTAAATGGAGATGTGGTAGGAATCACCACCCCTCCATCTTTCAAATCCTTGATGGTGGCACTAATTTCTGCAATCCCTCCAGGGATATGATACTGTTTTTGGTTCACTATTTTCCCTGGTAGAAGCAACACCAATGGTTCCCATTTGGCCTTTCCAGTCATAACAGACCTCATTCCACAGGTCAGGGAACTAATGTGGGGATTCTGCCAATTTCTAAGTATATCTATCCAAATTATACATTCTGGGACTGCAGAAATAACACAGGATAAGTTCTGGGACCCACCATGCCCACTGTGACTTGTACTTCAGTCAAAACTCCATTTATGACCTCCATAGGCCCCCACTTTAACTGCAGGGCCCCAATGCTTTTTAGGGTCTCCTGGGATCAGTGTCAACTCAGAACCAGTATCCAATATGCCTCAAAAAGTCTGATTATTTCCTTTTTCCCAGTGTACAGTTAACATAGTAAAAGGCCTCAGGTCCCTCTGGGGAAGGACAGGAGGAAGGAAAACAGCATAACTCTTTAGTATTGTGACAAAGTCCTTCCTCGTTGGAACCTGGCCACCCTTCATTCAAGGGGTTCTGGATCTGCAAACTGTCTCAAGTCTGTAAACTTGTTGACTGGATGCAATTCACTATTGCTAAGATCCAATGTTGACTTCTGTCATTTGTTCTAGAGCTTTTCTGTTTAAACAGATGAAATAAAAACTTAGTAGGCTTCCTATGTATTTGGTTCCTGAGAATGCCATCATTAATTAGCCAGTTCCAAAGATCCATTCAGGTTATGCCATTATAGGCATTGTTTTGCCTTTGCTGCCCATTATGATAACTACGATATCACCTTCAGCGATTCAGTGCTGCCACCTGACACCTACCCTGATGTCCTATTAAACCTATTGCATGTACATTTAATTTATGTAAGCCAGCAACAACTTCTCCAACTGTAAGATCTGGCATAAGAAATAGAATAAAAATATTCAAATGTTCTGGTGTCTCTCTCAGTACTTTCCATCTTATAAACTCAGTGAAAGGCATGTCCTCTGGACCCTCGCGTTGTGGAGAATGTGGTTTTACACCTTGAATCCACCCAAGCATGCCCATTTGCATGACCCTTACAATCCTTTCATCAATACTAAGCCAAGGGATATCAGGCATCTCTAACTTGCTGTCAGTAGGCCATGTTTCAATGAATATCTCAGCCAACGAATCAAATAAATTTTAACACCTTTTTTAACCACTCGAGCTTGCATGTTAAACCTAGAATCTCTACTCAGTGTGCCCATATAGATAAACTCAGTCTGATCCAATTTTACATTTCTTCCACCATTATCCCACACCCTTAAAATCCATTCACACGCATATTCATTAGGCTTCTGCAGTAATGAGTTAGCAAACTCACTAATTTATTTAGTGGTGTAGTGCACCTCCTCATGTACCACACTTTCGATCTCACCTCTATTTCTATCTCAGCTCTAGGGGCTTGCCTTGACTCTGGTTATAGGTCTAGAGGCAACAATTGCTGGGCACTGAAGAACATCAGCTCCCTTTGGGAAGGTGAGACTACTTTCCCCAGGTGGGGAGGGTAGGTCTGTAGGGTGTGGTACTGCATTCTCTGCTGAGGGTAGGGAGATAAATACCTCAGATTAAGTAAATCCCTCAGAACCTGAGGTTTCAAAATCCTCATCATCGTGGTTCTCCCACACATCTCCATCCTAAGTTTCAGGGTTCCACCCTTTCCCACCAGTGCCCTCACTTTGACTGCTGACACTCTTCATGGCTGGGAATTAAATTTGCATTGTAAATCAGCCAAACTTTTAATAAGGGCTCCAGCTTGATTTTCTTCTGCTTTAGCTCTTTGGCTGTTGGAGAGAAGACTTTCTTCCAGGGTGCACTTGGAAACTTTTAAACTGCTGTTGTGAATCTGGAGCTGGTTAATTTTATCACTGAGCTCTGTATTTTCTTCCATCACTTTATCCAGAGATGCTAGGAGCAAACAACCAACATCATTATTTTCCTTATTTTTCTGCAATTTCTCAAACGTTTTCTACAGAGAGCTGTTAAATTCCTTGCTCCTCACAAGAGGTGAGTTAGGGAACTCAAATGGATCTATCTTAATAATTGTTTCAAATAGTCTGCACCAAGGAATATCATTCATCTTCATGCCACCAGAAGAGTCTTCAATAACTCTAGGCTTCATTGGGTTGGAGAGGTGGCTTGAGAAATTACCAATCCCACTAAAGAAATTCATCCTTTCAATTCTGTTTCTCTAGAACCACTCCTGGTACCAATAACTGTATTGGTCACTTTTCTGTTGCTGTGATAAAACCATCATGACCAAAGGAACTTATAAAAGAAAGCATTTACTTGAACTTAAGATTGGTGGTTCCAGGGAATTAAGAGTCCTGGTGGCAGGAGCTGGAGCAGAAAGCTGAGGTTCATATCATCCAATGAGCACAGGAAGCCAAGAGAGAGAGCCACTGGGGACTTTTGAGGCTTGTTAAACTCTCTAAGCCCCCCCCCCGCCCCAGTGATGTACTTTCTCCAGCATGGTCACACCTTCTAAGATCTCCCAAAACAGCACCACCAGCTGCGGACAAAATGTCTGACTACTTCAAGCCTCTGGGGGACATTCTCATTCAAACCACCACATTCCACTCCCTGGCCCCCATAGGCTCATGACCATATAAAATGCAAAATGCATTTAGTCTAATCTTAAAAGTCTCCATAGTCTTTACCATTCTCAATTCTATTCAAAAGTCTAAAGTCCAAAGTCTTTTCTGAGACCCAGGCCAATCTCTTAACTGTAAGCTCCTGTAAAATCAAAAGACAAATTACATACTCCCAACATACAGTGTAATCGAATACACATTCCCATTCCAAAAGAGAGGAATAGAGGCATAGTGAGGAAATACTGGACCAAAACAAGACTGAAAACCAGCAGGACAAACACCAAGTCCATGTGTGACTTCTGGGACTTTACTTCCAAAGGGCTCAGCTATTCCAGTTTTGCATGCAACATACATCTCTTTCTCAGGCTGGTACCACTCCCTGTATGCAGCTGTCCGTGGCAAATACCTCACAGCTCTGGCATCTGGAATGTCTTTTTGGGTCTCCACTTCCAACCAGGCTTCACAGCTTCACACAATGGCTTATCAAGTCCTTCTTTATGCATCTAAAACCAGCACCACATGAATGCTGAGTTTGGCTGCAAGTTCTGGATGGACTCTCTCCTACTTCAACTACATTCACAACTTTTCTCTGCCCTTTCAGTATTTTCTTTTCAAAAGTTGGAGGCTTAGCTAGGTGTGGTCTTGCCCTGAGGTACTGTTTCTATTGTTTACTTGTAAATCTCTAGGCTTCTCCTTAATCACTTTAATCTTACTCTTTCAGTTGTTTTCTTGTAAATATATAGGTCTCTCCTTGACCACTTCAATCTGCTTATCAATGGGATCCTCTCTTTCATATGCCTTGGCTCCAACATTAATCGTCTCCCTAGTGCACTTTTCCAATCCAAATTGTACATTCTGCTTTTCTTTCTGCCCCATTTGCTCTTTTTTACTGTAGATCGGTATAATATTCACCATAAATAGCCACACCACCATTTCTATGTTAGGCTATCTTGAAATATCCTCTGCTAAAGAAATTAGTCCATTGTTTTTCAACTTAGCCTCAGGCGAGCATTTGGGCTGTGGGCAAACAGACTTTTGCCAAAATATCCCAGTTTGTGTTTAAGTCTTTATTTCCCTCTGGTACTACATTTTTGCAGCAATGCTTTCTTCCAGGCTTCTACTAGAATGGCCCTTTAAGCTCTGCTTACAGTAGTCAATGCTTTTCTAGTCCAAAGTTCCAAAGTCTTCCACATTTCTCCAAACACCCACATGGTCAGGTTCTTCACGGCCAACAGCCCACTCTCTGGTATGTGTCTGTGTGTGTGAGTGTATGTCTCATGTGTGGTTGGCCAAGGAGGCCAGAGAGTTGTTGGGTCAATTGTAAGTGTTGTTATAGAAGGTTGTGAGCCTAATGTGGGTTTTGGGAACCAAACTGGAGTCCGCTGAAAGAGCAGTAAAATCTGTGAACTGCCAGACCATCACTCCAGCCCCTCAAATTCTTCTTTGTAAAGTAAATTATAATATTAGTATTATTGTCAGTTTTATACTGGGTTCTTTACTGTAATTTTCTGTTCTGACCTAAGATTCTTTTTCTTTTTTTTTTTTTTTGCCTTTTTATTTTAATCTTTATTATTTTCTTAATTTCCTTTTGATGAACATGTATTTTATTATACATATTAAAGAAGTTTCTGTGTAATATTTCAATGTAGCATGCACACCTACATGCACTAGTGGAATCCAGCTTCCCCTTAGGTGCCCTTCTCCCATCTCACTTTTTATTTTTTATTTTATTTTATTTATTTATATATTTTTATTGATGCTTTGTGTATTTCATACATCATTTTCCAATTCAGTTCAGGCATATTTCCCCTTCCCTTCCCCCAGTCCCACCCCACCCCATCCCAGATCATGCATTCTGCCATAACCGTCCTGCAGCTTTCTCTCAGTTTTTTTTTTCCATTTTTTAGCAATAGGTGACCTAAGATTCTTTTTTCAATGCACATGATAGTGAAAAAATTGACAGAAGTTTTCTATTCATTTTATTTTAATTGAACTCAGACACTTGAATACTTTCCAAAAACTTTGTTAATATATTTATCATTTACTAAGTAGTTTTATGTATTAATATTTCACATTCAAGATATTAAACTTCTAAAATTAAAGCTGCAATTTTCAAAAGCAGATGTTCCCTAGCATATAGCCTATTAATATACACTATACCTAATACTGCTGGGCTATAAAACAGGTGACAATTTATAAAAATTTATATTAAATGGCATGTGGGTCCTACTAATACATAAATAAATGTCTATAATAAATGTGGGTCCTACTAATACATAAATAAATGTTTATAATTAATGAATGATTGAATTTTTAAAAAACAAAATTTGTATATTGGATACTCAAACTTTACTAACACAATGTTTCAAATATACTTATATTAATTCCAAATTAAAAATATGATTTCTGAGTATATTGGTGGCATATGATCACAATAATTTAAGGTGGTTGAGGTGGATACAGAATTCAATAAAACTGTGTATATTGTCCTTTCAAACAAAGGCTCTTTGATTTTGTAATTTGATGTATTTCATGTGTGTAGACATGACAATAGCACTCTATTATGAAAGCAGTACTTCTTAAACAAAACAAAGTACACATCATAATTTGGTTTGACTTGGAGCATACTGGCACAATTTGGTGTTTTCAAAACCAGTTTGGAAGAGTACTTTCCTCTTGTCAGATATTTGTCCTGTGGGAGGTAGGTTAGCCAGATGACTGGAAGAAGTTGTTCTCCATACTAGAAATTATAGAAAACATTTTTAGTATTACTTTCTCTGTTAATTACTTCTGCTTCAGAGTATGGCATAGGGACAAAGGATTTGTAAAATCTTTTTTATTCTTATTTGAGGAGTAATTGTTATATTAATGAAATGCCTTAGAATTTCCTGTCTTTAAATAATCTCTTCGTGTTAATCAATATTTCTAAAGCAATGTAATAAATTCAACTTCTAATTACTTTATGATTTATATGTTTAGTGTTCAGTGTACCTCTCTTCTCATTTGCCACAATGAATTTCATTGTTTAAGCAACTTAGCCAGTGGAATATTTTAGAGGGAAAAAAATATATGTATATATCATGTTGCATTCAGAAAATTCTTCCTTAATTAGTCCACTACTAATAAAATGGCTAAAAAAATGGCTTGGATGATGATTAATGGTAGAAAGCTAAAAGGAATTTTGATCTTCTTTGTATGTCAACCCAGAGAAGATGCCTTAGGCTTAGTACCAACAGGGACTTATCCAACGTCCCTATAGGATTTCAGCCCATAAAATCTTTCATCATTTCCTCCAGCTCAAACAAGATTTTTCAGCTCTGTGCTTCTGTTCAGACTGTATTCCAGTGATTCATATCAGATTTTGCTTTATTTCAGTGTTTTCCTAACTCTCAACATCTTCTGTGTTGGTTTTTTAATTTTACTTTGTTTTCTTGTATTTTCCAGAGTTGGCAGTAAAAACCTTCAGGGCTCTCCTGTTCCTCTGCACCAGGCACCAGTTGACTATTGTCATACTTAGCATCCCTAGGAATCCAGTCTTGGCCCTCTACTTTGTCAAAGAACTCTATGTACCTTGGTCATTTATTCTAATCCTAATATAATAATGTTCATTAAAGCACGTTTAGAGGGCTGAACAAAATATCTTTAACTCTGTGATGGAACCAGTGTGTGTCAACTGATTTATTTCTATTATGCATGACAACTATAAGTTAATACTAGATTCTACAATTTGCAGACACTCGGAGAAAAAAGACTTTATTTTGTGGAGAGACTGAATGAATAACGGAATCCTAAACACTTATTTCTCTTTCCTCTGGTTTGTTAAGACAGGTGCTATTGTATCCCAGGACATCTTCAAACCTAGCAGGTACAACAGGATGACCTGAAATCCCTGATCCTCCTTTCCATCACTAAAATGGTGGGATTATAGACATACAATGCTGTACCTGACTTACTCTTTTTAAATCTGAGAAAAATGAGAACCAAAGTATTTAATAAATTATTTATAACAAAACCAGGGATGAGCTTAATATCCTTTGAGAATCAAGTGTTCTCAAGCTTACACTGGGTTTCTGTTAATTTTAGGAAAGGTCATATACCCTAATTACTTAGTGCCTCCAATTCTGGTTATAATTTAGAGAAAGACTGCTATACCCTTTTAGTCCTCTAAGCCTGTGATTTTCAAATACCATAGATGGATCCTATACATCCAAAATACAATGTTTTTATCTAAAATTTTGAATCTTTTTGTGAAGCTTCTGAAATTTTGAATTAAGTTTAGCTCATTTCAATGTGGCTAAAAAATAACCTCTATATTTTAAGACAATCCTCCCTTTCTGTCAAAAAGACAAGCACAAAGAAACTCTTTGGTGCAAAATAATGCTCTCAAAGTGGCAGATGATTTTGTTAAAAAAAAGAAATAAAGAATAGATGTTATATATTTAAATTAGTTCTTTCTTGATGGCTGGGCCATTGAGCTCATTGTATTTGTGTCTTCTATCAAAGAATTGATACACAAATTGTTCTTCCTGCCCAGAAGTCTCAGCTTAGACTTCAGACACCCACCTGGAGTTAGTGAGGTTCCAGTGAGTCAAGGCAGACCTGCCTTGACCCTTGGGGGCTAAAGTAGCAACCCAACTCAATGAGCCCCCCCCTCTGGTGCAGAGGACCTAACAGGCAGAGCATTGGTGATTATAGTCTGTGCAGCCAACATTGAAGTGCCAGAATTGAAAGAAACAAATAAACAGACAAATTCACATGACAAAGACACAACGAAAAAACAACATGGTAAAAGCTCATAATAAATCCACCCCAAACTCTACCAACCCTACCAACCATACAGAAGATCCCTACAATGAGATCTCTGAGTAAAGAAGCCAAGACACCTACCTTAGAAGAACAACTATAGACATATTCAAAGAATCAGAGAACTAAGGTGTTGACGTCTGGTGTGTCGGGGTCCCTGAGTAAAGGTCGTGAAATAACCAGGACACAGGGGATGCAGAGCAGAATAAGCAAGAGTCTGTGCAACTGCATGCCGTGCTTTACTAATAACTTGCTTTTATAGACAACTAGGGCAGAGATTACAGTCTCCAAGGAATCAAGCATTACACAAAGTCGTGAGAAACAGTTTCTAAGGTATCAAGCAATACACAAAGTCATGAGATAGAGTTTCTAAGGAACTTTTTTAAACAATGTCTGCCATTAATCACCTCTTCTTGGGAACAGAACATGTCTAAGGGCCACTTCCTTATTTCAGAGAACATCTTGCAGGTAAATATTTTGAGAACAGTGCAGGAGGTATGCCTCCTGCTATGCTTGGCTTGCAAAGTATTCTGCTTCTCCTTTCTTTTTTTATTATTGATGCTTTATGTATTTCATACATCATCTTCCAATTCAGTTCAGGCATATACCCCTTCCTTTCCCCCCACCCCACCCCTACCCATCCCAGATCATGCATTCTGCCGTAACTTTTCTGCATCTTTCTGGTTTTTTTTTTGTTTTCATTTTTTTTAACAGTAAGTGATAATTTGTGAGTACAAGCATCCTTCATGTAAAACCAATTTGCAAGCAGTTGTGCCCAAACCCACACAGCTCATGGGTCCCACCATCCAGCAGGGGCGGGGGGCTTGTATGTTCAATCAAGTTGATCAAATGAGTGTCCAGTCTATATTGTTGTAGTTTCACCATTAACCCCAATCGAAGCCCTTACATTCTACCACGCCCCCTCTTCCGCAGATTGTTCCCTAGGCTTAGAAAAGGGGCACAGGTGGATGAGATGCAAAACACTCTACTTTCTCTGGAGCTGATGTCTTGGTCTCTAGTCAATTCTGGCTGTTTTCTTTCTACACCCAAAAGTGACCTCAGATAGAGCCTGCACCTTAAGCCACGTGTGTGTCTCCACACTAAGAGAAGAGAATGAAAAACTCAGGAAGGACCTAGAGGAGACAAGACAAATGGTGGAAAGAACTAAGGGGAGAGATTGAAAAACTCAAGAAGGACGAGATGGAGAGGAAATGTGACAAAACTCCAGAAGGAAGTCAAAACACTGAAAAGATCCCAGGCTGAAATAAAAAAAGAAAATCACCCACGAGCCAAGAAGCTACAAGATGAGAATGTCAGGCTCGAGAGGGAAGTGAAAAATCTAAGGAAATCACAGGATCAAATGAAAAAAGATATTGAACACTCATCCCAACATGGTAAAGGATGGGAAAAAGCCTCAACAGAAAAAAGTATATTAGTCCTGCAGGATAATATGGAGCAACTAGAAAGCTCAAGTAAAGATTATGAAAAATTAAAAAAAAAATGCAAGAATGGAACAACCAGAAAATGTGGGTCACTATGAAAAGACCAAACCTCCACATCAAAGGGATAGAGGAAGGAGAGGAGTCCCAAGACAACACTATTGACCAGATCTTCAACAGGATAATAGAAGAAAATTTCCCCTAACTGAAAAAAGGATAATCCTATCCAATTACGAGAAGCACATAGAACACCATATAGACAGGACAAGAAAAGAAACTCCCCATGACATATAATTGTTAAAATGCTAGATGCTCAAAACAAAGACAAAATACTGAAAGCCACAAAACAAAAACAAGTTACATATAACGGGAAACCCATCAGAATCACCGCTGATTTCTCAGTCCAAACGATGAAAGCTAGAAGAACGTGGATCAAGGTATTCCCTGTGTTAAATGACTTTAGATGCCCACCCAGACTACAATATCCAACCAAAATGTTAATTATAGTTGAAGGAGAAAGAAAAATCTTTCATGACATAAACAAGATGAAAGAATACATGTCTAAGAAACCAACAGTTCAGAAAATCCTAGAGGCAATCCAAAGAACAGAGGAAAGAAGCAACTATCCCTAAGCAATTAAAGAGATAAAGCAACAAAACCATAACAGAGTAAATATAAACCTAGACCAAGAATGCAAACCAAAAATAAGGTAAAAAGAAGCATCACACATCTCTCAATAATAACCTTAAATACTAATGGTCTAAACTCCCCAATCAAAAGGCACAGACTGGGAGAATGGATTAGGAAACTGAACCCTTCCATTTGCTGTCTACAAGAAACCCACCTCACCCTTAAGGACAGACACCACCTTAGAGTGAATGGATGGAAAAAATATTCTAAGCAAATAGTACTAAGAAACAAGCTGGAATGGCTATTCTAATATCAGACAAAATAGATCTCAAAGTAAAATTAACCAGAAGAGACAAAGAGGGCTATTACATCCTTGTCAAAGGAACAATGAACCATGAAGACTTCAAAATCCTAAATGTCTATGCACCAAACTCTGGTGCACCTAACTTTATAAATACAACTCTGCAGGACCTCAAGAAACAGATTAATTCTTTTTTTTTATTAATTTTATTTCTGTATGTGTATGAATGTACTGCCTGCATGCAAGTCTGTGCACCAGTGTCGTGCAATGCCACGGAGGTCAGAAGAGGGTCTTGGATTCCCCTGGAACTGGAGTTCTCCTGGAATTGGAGTTTCAGATGGTTCTCAGCCGCCGTGTGGGTGCTGGGGATCGAACCCGGGTCCTCTGTAAGAGCAGTTGGTGCTCTTAACTGCTAGGCCATCTCTCCAGCCCAAGAAACAGATTAATTCTAACACACTAATAGTGGGTGACTTCAACACCCAACTGAGCCCCTTGGATAGATCAACAGGACAAAAAATAAACAGAGAGATATCAGAACTGAACAATACAATACACCAAATTGACCTCACAGACATCTACAGAATATTCCACCCAAATACCAGAGAATATACTTTCTACTCAGCACCTCACTGAAGAATCTCCAAAATAGACCACATACTGGGGCACAAAGGGAACCTCAACAAATACAAAAGGATAGAAATTATTGCATCCATTCTTTCAGACCATAGTACAATAAAGCTCAATATGAACACCAGAATAAGTCCGACTAGCTACAAGAACACATGGAGACTAAACAATACAATACTGAATAACAAATGGGTCAGAGAAGAAGTAAACAGTGAAATAAAAGTATTCATGGAACTGAATGAAAAAGACATACAACACAACAAAACCTGTGGGACACATTAAAAGCAGTCTTGAAAGGGAAATTTATAGCCCTAAATGCCCACATCAAAAAAACAGAAAGGGAACAAATAAACAATCTAACACTGCAGCTAAGGACACTTGAGTGACAACAACAAATGAACCCTAATCCCAACAGACAGGAATAACAAAAATCAGAACAGAAATCAATGAAATAGAAACAAAGCAAATAATACATAAAATCAATGAATCCAAAAGCTGGTTCTTTGAAAAAATAAACAAAATACACAGACCTCTAGTCCAGTTAACCAAAAAAAAAAAAAAAAAAAAAAAAAAAAAAAAAAAAAAAAAAAAAGATAGAGAGAGAGCAAATTATCAATTAGTATTCTTGATGATTTCCCAGGCATGGTGGCACACACTTTAATCTAGAACTTGGGAGGCAGTGGCAGGCAGATCTCTGTGAGTTCAAGGCCAGCCTGGTCTACAGAATGAATTCCAGGACAGCCACAGCTACAGGAAGACCCTGTCTCAAAAAGACCAAAATAAATAAATAAATAAATAAATAAATAAATAAATAAATAGTATTAGTGATGAAAGGAGAAACATCACAACAGACAAAGAAAAGATGCAGACAATCATATGGAAATATTTCAAAAATCTATACTCCACTAAATTTGAAAACCTAAGATAAATGGATGAATATTTGAAATCTTGGAAACCAACAAAGCTTAACCAAGAAGAGATTGACAGTTAAAACATAGCCTTAATATTTTAGGAAATTGAAGATGTAATTAAAAACCTCCCAACTAAAAAAAAGCCCAGAGTGTTCTTAATTTTCTTTCAATTTCTGTAACAAAACACTCTGACAGAAACCAACTTGGGGAGGAAAAGAGGTTTATTCAGCTCACATCTCCTTAGTGTTGTTAGTTCATCTCTTCAGGGAGGCCAAGGTAGGACATTCAGACTGAGGAACCCTGGAGGCAGTGAGCGTGAGGCACAGGGCCATGGAGGAATGCTGCTTAGTGGCTTGCTCTCCTGGCCCATGCCAAGCCTGCCCTCTTAAAAGGTACACAACAACCTGCCCAGGGTGGCACCACCCATAGTGGGCTGGGCCCTCCCACATTGCTCAACAATCAAGACAATACTCCACAGGTGTGGCTGCAGGCCAGTCCAATGGAGACAATTCCCCCACTGAGGCTCCCTCAACCCAGGTGTGTCAAGTTGACACTAAAGCTATCCAGCACACCCGGTCCAGATGGTTTCATGGCAGAATTCTATAAAACATTTAAAGAGGTCCTACAGCCATTGCTACTCAAACTGTTTAGAAGGATACAAACAGAGGGAATTCTCCCAAACTCCTTCTATGAAGCCAGCATCACTATAATACCAAAATCAGGCAAAGATGCAAGCAGAAAAGAAAGCTATAGACCCATCTCACTAATGAACATAGATGCAAAAATTCTCAGCAAAATACTTGCAAACCACATACAGACCCACATCAAAAAGATCATCCATCATGATCAAGTTGGATTCATACCAGAGATGCAGGGATGGTTCAACACAGGTAAATCAATAAATATCATAAAACATATAAATGGACTGAAAGACAAAAACCACACGATCAACTCAATTGATGCAGAAAAAGCCTTTGACAAGATCCAGCATCACTTCATGTTTAAAGTCCTAGAGGGACTAGGACTGAAAGGAACATTCCTCAACATGATCAAAGCCATATATAGCAAACCCACTGCCAACATCATCCTAAATGGAGAAAAATTGGAACCAATTCCCTTAAATGTGGGAACCCAGCAAAGCTGCCCCCTATCACCACTACTAAATGGATTAAAATTGGAACCATTTCCCTTAAAGGAGGGAACCCAGCAAGGCCACCCCCTATCATCACTCCTCTTCAACATAGTGCTCAAAACACTTCCTAGGGCAATAAGACAAGAGAAGGAAATTAAAGGAGTACTAATCAGAAAAGAAGAAATTAAGTTATCCCTTTTTGCAGATGATATGATAGTTTACTAAAAGGATGCTAAAAACTCCACCAGAAAACTTGTAGAAATGATTAAGAGTTTTAGTAAAGTGTCAGGCTAAAAAATTAACCTAGTAAAATCAGTAGCCTTTCTTTACACCAACAATAAACAAGTGGAGAAGGAATATAAGAAGACCTTCCCACTCACAATAGCCTCAAAAATATTAATATACCTGGGAACAAACCTAACCAAAGATAACAAAGACTTCTACAACAAAAATTTTAAACCCTTGAAGAAAGAGATTGAAAATGACATCAAAAGATGGAAAGACCTACCATGCTCATGGATTGGGAAAATTAATATAGTAAAAATGTCCATTTTACCCAAATTGATATACAGATTCAATGCAATCCCAATCAAAATCCCTATGAGCTTCTTCACAGACTTGGAAAAAATCATTAAATTCATATGGAAAAACAAAAGACCCCGAATAGCTAAAGGAACCCTGTGTGAAAAATGCAATACAGGGGGATTGCCCTACCAGACTTCAAACTATATTACATGGCCATAGTCATAAAGACAGCCTGGTACTGGCACAAAAACAGACCTGTTGACCAAGGGAACAAAATTGAAGATCCAAACTTGAGCTCATACAATTTCAGCCACCACATATTTCATAAAGGGGCAAAAAAATACCTCAGTGGAGGAAGGATAGCATCTTCAGCAAATAGTTCTGGCAAAATTGGATCAAAATTAAGCCACTACCTCTCACCCTGTACAAAAATCAACTTCAAGTGGATCAAAGATCTCGCAAAGAGAAGCCCGAAACTCTGAAGGTGATAAAAGAAAAAGTTGGCAACAACCTACGAGACATAGGCATAGGAAAAGACTTTCTAAATCATACAGCAGCTGCACAGGAAGTAAGGTCAACAGACCACAAATAGGACCTCATAAAACTCAAAAGCTTCTGTACAATGAAAGAAACAATCGAGGAGGTAAAGAGAAAGCCCACAGAGTGGGAGGAAGTCTTTACCAGAGTTACATCTGACAGAGCATTAACATGAAGAATATATAAACTACTCAAAAAACAAAGAATACAAATGACCTACTCAAAAGAAGGAGTAAAGAGCTGAATAGAGTCTTCACCAGTGAGGAATTCAGATAGCTGAGAAACATCTTAAAAAGTGTTCAACATCATTAATAATTAAGGAAATGCAAATTAAAACCACTCTCAGATATCATCTCACTCCAACACGATTAGCTAAGATCAAGAAAACAAAAGACAACAGATGCTGGATAAGTTGTGGGGAAAGGGGAACATTCATCCACTACTAGTGGGAATGTAAACTTATACAACCAGTATGGAAAGCAGTGTGGAGAGCCCTTGAAAGACTCGGAATGAGCCTACCACCCGACCCAGTCGTCACACCACTCTCAGGTATATACCGCAAAGACTCATCCTACCGCAAAGATACATACACATCCATGTTTATTGCAGCTCTCTTCACAATAGCAAAGAGCTGGAATCAACCCAAATGCCCCTCAACAGCCAAGTGGATGACAAAAATATGGTACATCTACACAATGGAGTACTATTCAGTGGTAAAGAAGGATGGCATTATGAACTTTGCAGGTAAATGGATGGAGCTCAAAGCCATTATGCTGGGTGAAGTAACAGCCCCAGAAAAACAAATGGAGAATGGTTTCCCTCATTTGTGGATGCTAAAACCAAATCCTCCAGACAAAAGGCAAGCTGAATGACATTATTGTTATGTTTCTGTTTATCTGAAAGCGACTATGTTGCTATAATGTGACTCTCAATGGGCACTAGAATCCACCCACCAATTATTTTCAGACTCTGTAATTACTGTATATAGGTAAAGAGTATGTATCCATATTTTAGAGTAATATAAAATTAATGGAGGAAAATGTGAATTCCTAAGCATAAAAAAATAATGAGAGAAAGATGCAGGACAGTTATGGCATAATGTATCATCTGTGGTGGGGTGGGGTAGGGTGGGGGAAAGGGAAAGAGTAATATGCCTGAACTGAATTGAAAAATGAAATACACAAAACATCAATAAAGAAACAAATTATTATTCATGCTTCAAAATGAGTTTCCCACCATCAACACACCTAGGCAAGGTAGAACTAGCCTTCTAACATCAATGCAAACTTAGATCCTGAAGAGACTTCATGGCCATGTGGACCATGCTTAGATTTCCACACCACATTTTTATCATGTATCTTCAGAGCACAGGTTATTTAAATCATGAGACTCCATGTGCATGTTTGGTTCCTGATGGACTCTAAATCCATGTAAATAGGGTTATTTAAAGTTTGAGCTCAACTGCCATTGTATCTTCAGTTCAGCAACCAGCACATAATAAAAACTCAGTATTTTATGCTAGTTAATGTGTGAAAGCCTCATATGAAAATCAGTTATATAATGCTGAACTCTTTGCCCAAGTTAACAGAACTCTGACTTTAATCACTTTGAACTTAAGCTCTTATGTTGTCTCTCATGAGTTTTTGAATAGATGACCTGCTGGCCAGTTTTGCCCCTACAACAAGAAGATCTATGACATTGTGGGTCGAGATATTTAAGAGTTGATGTGATCTAAGGTGTTGGTTTTGTGTGCTTGTGACTAAATTTCTGAGAGAACAATTTAAAGTAGTAATGCAGTATTATGGCTCACTGTTGCGTAAAATTCCGCTTATCACAGGAGAGGGGAAGTTGCAATTAAAAGAGCTCACATCATCTAAGCCAGGAAGCAGCAAAACAGGACACACTGCCCAGGCCAAAGTAAGACACAGTCACCAAGGATATATTTCCCAGAGACCAAACTTGCCCTACTTGGCTCCTCTCCTACTTTCTATCATCTTGCAATGCCATGATACTGTAAGTCCATTGAAGAATTAATCTATTGATTAGAACAGAGCCTTCATCATATAATCACTTCTCTAAAAGCCCATCAGCTGCAACCAAGCCCACAATAGATGAGCCTGTGGGAACATTTTGTACTCAAGCCATACATGGACCCTCAAATTATACTTCAAATGGTTGCTTTCCCCTCTTTCTCGTTTATGACTAAACACTTAACCTCTCCATGTTGTCTTTTTAAAACCTTCTGACTGATAAACTGCTTTAAGTCCCAGAATACCAGCTCTCACTTTAAAATTTGTATGACTAGAAATTATTTAAATAAACAAATTAGAGCTTTTTTCTCAAAGTTTAAATTTTGAAATCAGGAGGCGATATACATCTTAAAGTTTTTCTTAAAAGCCCTGATATGACTTGAGTTGTGGATTCTTTCTCAGAATTTATGTTTAAATTTAATCTCCAATTCTACAGTCCTAACACCTGTAGTCTTTGAAAAGTAATTAGGTCATAAGGGTTCTGAATTCAAGAATAGGATTAGTGTGGCTGGAGAGATGATTCAGTGGATAAGAGCACTGGTTGCTCTTGTAGAGGACCCAGGTTAAATTCCCAGCACCCACATAGTAGCAAACAACCATCTGTAACTCCAGTTCCAGGGGAATCCAACCTCCTCGTCTGCACTCTTCAGTCATTGTACAACACAAGTGCACTTACATTTATGTAGGCAATACACTCATATACATAAATAAAAATAATAAAATATTTTTTTAAATAAGAGGATTAGCACTTTCATAAAAGCTCTAAAAGCTGATGAAAGCTCTCTATTACTACTGACTCCACTGAAAGACACAGCACACATCCCCTCTGGAAGTCACACCAACAAGGTACCAACTCAGCAGCTGAGTACAGCCCTCAACAGACATCAGTTCTACTGACATCTTGATCTTAGGCTTCACAGACTACAGAACCATGAAGGAAAAAAGTGCTTCACAAAGTAAGGTATTTTGTAACAGAACCAAGAGTATCTTAATGTGACATTTGAGATGGACTTTTCCATATATCCTTAATAATGGCTTGCATATTTTCCTCCTGGGAGGAAATAATTCCATAAATTGACAATGTCCACTGATTGAATGTGCATTGCACTTCATATTCTGCAACCACTGACACTGACCTTGCCAAATTGTGTCAGTCTGTTGAATGAATGTAAAACACTGAGCAATTATTTAAATCCACTTTTTCTGCACACCAGGAGATTGCTACATTTGTTTGGGTCTATTGCTCTTTCCTTATTTTGTTCCTTGGCATATTTACAAGTTTTGAGTTAGATGAATGAACTTTTTCTGACTTATTTGTAAGAGTTTGAGTCCCTTGTCTTTTATGAGTACATTACTAAATCAGTATTATATCAATACACAAATATTCTGAAAATTTATGACCTGTTTGAGTTTTCTGTTACTGCTTTGGGTGGGTAAGTGTGTGTTTTATACATTGTAACAGGTGTCTTAGTGGTATAGAAGTATTAACTATAAACATGACCAAGATTTCTTTTACAATTAATTCATTTTCATATTTGGTTAAAAAATTGCTTCCCACATTTAGATCATTAATCAGTGTACAATTTCATTTTGTGTGTATTAAGAAATAAGATGCTAAATTTATTGTACTACCATGAAGATAGCTAATTATTTCAATATGATTTATTAAATAGTTCTTCCCCCTTTCCACGTGATTTATATATATATCAATGGCATATTTATGTGTGAATACTTCAGTTCTCTGTTCTTTTCCATTGATCTATTTGTTTAATCTCACATAAAGCCATCATATTTTAAAGCCACAGAAGTATTATATATCTTGATATCTAGCAGAGAATGTCTTCAAATTCTCCTCTTTCAAAATTGCCTTGATCATCTTTGACTTTGTTGCACTTCTATGTGCACATCAAAGTTATCTTTTCTTGTTACATATATGCAAGGACATACATATACTTCAATTCTATTTAAATTTTAAATTATATGATTTAGAGGGTGATTATTATTTGAACAAATTATCACAACCATAAACCTGTTACATGTTTATGTATTTAGATTTCTTGTTATGTGTGTCAACTACTGGAATGGGGTTTCTCTCAGCCTCCCTTCATTCCTGTGGTCCCTATGATCCTCACAGAAGGAATTCAGATGAGATACAGAGAGTGCAGTGTCTAAGATGAAGCTCATTTCAGAATAATATGAAATACTCTTATACAATGAGAGTAGACAAATGACAGAGACCATTGTAGAGAAGAACGTTTTTGATAGGTGAGACTGGACACTGCCCCTAGAACTCATTGTCCTGACTTATGTGTTTAGGTGAACATTATACTATTTTCTTTCATTATTATTGTTTTATGTGTTTATTAGCAAATACATTAGCCATAATAATAGGTTTCATTATGACATTTTTCTATGCATATCAGTACTTTGATAATATTAACCCATTCTTACCCTCTCATGTCCCCTTCACAGACCTTCTAATGCTGTCTTCTTTCAAAGTGATACCCATTCTACTTTCATGGATTTTGTTCATTTTATTTTGTATTGTTGTTGCTTGCAGTGGCCCAGTCAGTTTTCATTAAGGTTGCTTACAGAGCATAAGTATCTCACAAATGGCTATATCACTGAGTAAAATTTATATTTTCCTCCCCCTGCCAAGAAATTACTAGCTTTCTATACATCTTGAAAGAGGGTAGGATTTTTCAGTACCTTCTTGACCTCTGATAGCATATTGATAGACCCAGTCTCACGCAAGGTATTTTTTTTTTTAAGGTCATCATCAGCAACCACCTTATTCTCAGAAGTTAACACAAAACTCTATCCTTCCTCCAGCTCCTACATCATTTCTGCCTCACCATTCATGATGGTCTTTGAGCATTAGAGGAGGTGATTGAGATGTCCTGCTATGTCTGAGCACTAAACAGTCTCTTATTCTCAGCTTGGACCATCTTATCACTTTTCTCTGAAGTTACTGCTGCCTACTGAAAATAGAAACTTCTTAGACCAAAGTGAGCAGCACTAATCTCTGGGCATATGTGTGATAATTTAGATATCTATTGCACAGGTAAGACAGGTCTATTTATCAAAACAATATTTGAAGTTTGTCATTTGGATCCATAAAATCACCAAATACAGGATTTTGACAAAGTTTATCATATCAGACAAGCATTTCTTCCTTTGGAGTAAGCTCCCTACCTAGATTTTTTTAAAAAGCAGGTCCTTACATCTATGACAGATTTACCCCTATTTTGTAAGTGAATGCAAAGCGTATTTCAGATTGCTAGTGTAGCATGCAGGGTCCATAGTAGAGTACAACTGTTGTCAAGAATTCTGGACCAGCAGCTTATATATCTCTTGCAAGATGATAGCCAGCAAAAAATGAGTTTGTAGCCCAGTTCCTGTCTGACTTCCTTAGATTCTACTTCCAGAGCATGTGGTATCTTCATCGATAATGTTATATAATCTAATTAGGGTGGGCAACCAACAGAGTGATGATTGCTTATATAGTTTTAGGAGCCTCAGGGTTCTCTCTCCACAACAACTGAAATGGAGGCAGCTAATCCCTGGCAGTCAGATCTCCATTTAGTAACCTATGGCTTCTGGGAGCAGCTTTATCAACCCACATATTGTTGATAAATATATTAAGTGATATGCGTTTTTAAATTTTTTAATGGATTTCAGAAGTTCATACAATATGTTTTGATCACATTTGGATCCTTTTCCTTTGCTGTCCCCTCCCTACTATCCTCCCACCCCAAATTCATATCTTCCATTATCTGGTCTTTTAAGCATGTTTTGAATTTTAATTATTTATATACTTTTAATTTTTTTGGTTTTTTAAGGTCTATCAATTCTAGTGCCTGCCTCCTACAAGATTCTGAACTTACATCCATGCTCTGGAGTCGGGTCAATCTACCAGCTGACACAACAGTAAGTAAGGCTCTCTCTCTCTCTCTCTCTCTCTCTCTCTCTCTCTCTCTCTCTCTCAATTCTAGTGCCTGCCTCCTACAAGATTCTGAACTTACATCCATGCTCTGGAGTTGGGTCAATCTACCAGCTGACACATCAGTAAGTAAGGCTCTCTCTCTCTCTCTCTCTCTCTCTCTCTCTCTCTCTCTCTCTCTTCCTTTCCCTACAGCATCCATTATCTGGCAATAGATACACAGATACTCAGTTATTTTTAATCAGTTTACCAAATATCAGGTTTCCTTATGACTTTTTCCTACATCCTTAGATTTGGTTTACTTCCTTGCCATAATTTCCAATGTAGGGGGGTAACCATGCATCCTAGAACTTGACCAGAAAACCTCCAGGAAGTTGGTAATTTTACAATGTTCCTGGCAGTTTAGAAAGTTATATTCTCTACCATGGGAAAGAGATGTAACACAGGTTATGTTCTTCTGACCAAAAAAAAAAAAATCATGTAAGAGAAGATATTTAAAAGAAATAAGAAAAAAAAAACATAAAAATAAGTCTATAAAAGCACCTCTGCTTTAAGAGGAGGAAATAGCCTTCCCTACTTGGTCTCAACAAAGATCCACTATCTCCATATTCCTCTTGTTTATCTAATTGTTTGATGTCCTTTCATATACCAGTTTGAATTTTAAGGAGAGAAGGAGAATTTCTTGTGATGCTTCCTCCTGCCTTGTTATCATTCAATATTTTAAATTATTTTTTATATTTACTCAGTGTGTATGTGAGTGTGGTGTGTGTGTGTGTGTGTGTGTGTGTGTGTGTATGTTTGTGGTTTATGTTCATGTACATACACACACAAAGGTTCCCGTGTTCATATGAGTTGGTTCTCTTTCCATCATGAGTTCTGGAATTGATTCCAAATTGTTGTTTGGTGACAAGTTCTTTTATCAAATGAGACATCTTTTCATCCCTTACTCTCTTCTTTCACAAGCTATTTAAAAAAAACTCAGGAGAAGTTATATTTTCCTTTTAATAAAGGAAACTATTTAATAAAGTAAACTATAAACTATTTTAATAAAATAGTTATATTTTCCTTTTCCTTAAAATTACTGCGTTAATATATGCACAGGAGATAGAATAAAACCTTATTTTTAGTAAAGAGCTGGAACCAACCCAAGTGCCCCTCAACTGACAGGTGGATAGAGAAAATGTGGTACATCTTCACAATGGAGTTCTATGCAGGGATAAAGAAAGATGACATCATGAGCATTGCAGGTGAATAGATGGAGCTAGAAGATATCATGCTAAGTGAAGTAACAAGAGTCCCAGAAGAAAAAAACAAACAAACAAAAAAAGACAAATAGTATCCTTCATCTGTGGATGCTAGCCTGAATTACCTAATTGCATGGCAAACTGAGCAATGTTAAGGTGCTGTGAAAACAACTGTGCTCTTATATTGTGAATCCCTTAAAAAATAATTTTTTGTCTGCTGGAACAAACAAATCTTTTCCCAATAGTTCTTAAGGCTTGGAATTCAGGGGTTTGATGAAATGTCTTCATGTCTTTCCTGTATCCGCCCCCCCCCCCTTTTTTTTTAGCGTATAGTCTCAGAAGACAGTTTATTAACATGACTATAGCAGTGGAGTCAGGCACCGATTTCATCAAATTCATCCATGTTGTTTTGGTGACTAGTGATTGTTACTTGAGGAAGCAAACTTACTTTTTACGTTAAATCATCTTAAGAGAATGCTTTACAGGATTTACCACAGACTACAACAGAGAAATTATAGAGAACATTTTATAGATTCAATCCCACAAGTTCTTGCTGCTACCAGATTTTATGTAACAAATGTGTGGGAAACATGAATTATATCTCAATTTACTTCAGATGCATACCCATTTTATATCAGATCCGTAAACCAATGTTGTTTAATATACACATCTTTTACTTTTACTTTTACTAATGTCCTAACAAACACCATGTGTCCTGTAGACAGCTCTTGTTCTAGGGAAGAACTGGGTACTTGCTGAACTAGTCAATTTAAATATGCCTTAATCGAATATAACCCGTGCCCTCTCCCACCCCTCCCCCTTTCCAATTCACCATTTCAGTCCCATTTTCTATGCAGTCTCTTTCTGTTTGTTCTTTTACATTGCCCCCCTCTCCATGAGAAATATTTATATCTGGTTGTTGGTACTAGCTTCCACAATGACGGGTACCATTTCGTCGTTGTTTTTCTGGGACTGTGTATATCTTCCTTCACATATGTTCCAGCTCCATCCATTTACCTGCAAATTTCATATGTTGTCCCTCTTACGCTGCTGCATAGTATTCCCTTGTATAATTTGTACACATTTTCTCTATCCACTCGTCAGTTGAACGGGCACCGGGCTGTTCCAGCTTTTTTGCTATTGCGAAAGGAGCTGCAAAAACATTAGCTGTGCATGTATCTTGCATAAGATTGTGTCTTGTGGGTATATACTCAGGTAGTGCGTGATGACTGGGTCAAAGGAAGGCTCATTTTGAGTCTTCTAAGGGATTCTCACACTGTTTTCCATAGCTGCTGTTACAAGTTTACATCCCCAGCAATGGATGAGTGTTCTCCCTTTCCCCACAACCTCCAGCACTGTGGTATCATTCCATGTTCCTGATCCTAGCCCAGTCTTATTGGAGTAAGGTGGTATTCAGAGTGGTTTTAATTGCATTTCCCTTAATTATAGAGAGTTGATCACTTACTTAAGATGTTTCTACGGCATCTCTAATTCCTCTCTGTTGAAGTCTCTATCAGATCTGTTTGTCCATCTTTTGAATGATTCATTTGTTTTTCTTCTTCACGTTTTTTTGGAGTAGCTTTGTATACTCTGGAAATTAATTATGCTTTTGTCAGTGTTTATCTGCTGTTGAACGGTTTCCTCCCACTCTGTGGGTTCTCTCATCACTTTCCTTATGTTCTTGATGTACAGAAGTTTGAGTTAATGATCTAGGTCCCATTTGTCAATTTTGATCTTATTCTTGTGCAGCTGCGTCTGATTTAGTGAAGTCTTTTCCTACACCTATGTCTTGTAGTCTGCTCCAACTTTTTCTTCTATCCTCCGATTTGTTCACCTCCAAGTCTTTTGGGGTTTTCACGGATTGATAGCGGTTCTTTATCATGATTGCCGATTGACAAGGTTGAGACGAGATAATGGGTATTTATTACATCATTCTTCCAACGTCCGCGATGATTCCAGTTTTGCCCAGCACACTTCAGCCTCGAGATGCTGTCTTCTCCTCCTTGTTGTCTTCTTGGCCCCTTGTCAATCTACCTGCTATTGTCAGTGTGAGTACCTTTTCTGAAGAATTGTACGCTGAGCATCAGGTCCGGATCCTTCATAGTATTGATCCACTTGGTCAACTGGTCTGTTTTTGGCCCAGTACCATGCTCATGAGAGGAAACAGCCAGAATTGCCCAGATGTCCAATGTCAACAGCTCCAGAGGAGGGTACTGTTTTACCTCTCATCCACACGTGCCCCTTTTTAAAGCCTAGGGAACAAACCTGCGGAAGAGGGGCGTCGGAGAATGTAAGGGCTCGATTGGGGTGAATGTGATTGCAAACTCCGCCATGTGTCGATGGACACTCATTTGATCAACTGATTGACACGCAACAACCGTCTCTACCCCACTGGATGGTGGGGCTGTGGTGTTTGGGAACTCAACAGCCTGCAGATAGGTTTTGCATGAAGGATGCTTGATACATCATGGATTTCACTACTAGCTAAAATGAAAAAAAAAAATGAGGGAGAACGATGCAGGACAGTTATGGCAGCATGCATGATTGGGATGGGGTGTGGGGTTTGGGGGGGACGGGACCAGGGAACCTACATGCCGGACAAACTGAATTGGAACACACAATGTTATCGAAATGCACAAAGCATTCAATAAAAACTTAATTTAAAAAAATATATATATATTTTTAAAAATTTTTTTTATGTTTTCATTTTTTTTTTTCTTAATAAAGCGGGGTAGAAAGTCCCTTTTCTAAGGGAGGGCTAAGGCATTCAAGCCAGGCAATCATCTTACTAGTTACCTAATGAAGTGGGGAGTAAGGAGGAGAGAGGAGAGTGGAAGAGAGAGAGATGAGGAGAGAAGAGAGAGAGAATTAACCAGTGAATATAAAAGCCAATTGGTAGGAACACTGGAAACCCTCAAAAACAACCTACCTATAAGGGATCAGAGCATGTGTGAGAAATCCTGTAATCTACAAATTCCAGTAAAGGTAAGCACTATGTAAATGACGAGCAAAGGATCCAGACTCACTTGGGCCAGGCTCTTAGACCCTTGGAACCACCCTAGTTGTCTTGCCTGCTAACATTCTTGGGAAAGCTTTTCTCTTTGGTGGCATATGCCTTTAGTCCTAGCACTTGGGAGGCAGAGGAAGTGGATTGACCAGTTGTGCAAGTTCAAGGCAGCCTGGTCTACCGAGTGAATTCCAGGACAGTTGGCGGCTACAGGGAGCCTGTCTCGAAAAGACAAAAAAAAAAAAATTTGTTTGGCCTGTCTTCAATCTTACCTGGTAAGCCAACATCTACTCGTGGCTTGCCACTGCCTTTTGCATTCATTCACAATACCATTGGAGACAACCCAGATTTTTAAACCTCTCCAATATGGACTCGAAGACTCATGTCTCTCCAAGAATTCTCCAAACCTTCAATGGCCAGCTGGGGACTACTGAGATACCCAGCATGTGGACTAAACACTAAGGAGATTTCAGCTGTCAGTATCAGATTTGCCATTGTGTTGACTACCCGGGCTGGCTATTTCATGGAGGCTCAGTTCAGGGGGGATTAAGACAGGATCATACTTGCTGGACTTCATTGTGGGACCATGGGAGGGGAAGACCCCAATATGAGCACAATGGCAGGATTGATGGTTGGTTTCGGCTTGCCAAGAGGAAGAGCCTTCGAACATTTCTTAAGGAAAATGAAATCTTTTAGCAAAAACAAAAACAAACAAAAAAAAAAAAAAAAAAAGAAAATCCTCCAATTCAGGTGATATGTATAAGTATGTATATATTTATGTATATATATATATATATATATAAAACTATGTATATATATGTATGTATGTATATATATATATATTGAAGCAATAAAGTTAGAGAGAACAACAATGACAAAAGAACTGAAAAAATAAAAACACTGGAAAGACTCAGAAAACAATGCAAGACATATATCACAGAGCGAAGGGATTCAGGTGGGGGGGCATGGAAAGAGAAGTGACTCTAAATTCCATTGAGAAATTATGTATGATTTATCAAAAAAGTTTAATAACAATAAAAAATAAGTAAATAAAAAACCATGCCACTATTTTTGCTAATGTCCATGTGCCCCTGGTCCAATACTTTGTTCCAGGACACAAGAACCTGGAAATTTCATTGGGTGCCTTCTGAACATTTATCCTTATCCACAACACTAACATTTCAATTAAATTATATATAATTTATAATTTTCAGGGTATTCCATGATTCGAGTTCTAAGATGTTTTACTTGGGGCTGGAGAGATGTCAAAGCGTTTAAGAGCATTGACTGCTCTTGCAGAGGACCCGGCTTCGATCCCCAGCACCCACATGGCAGCTGAGAACCGTCTTTGACTGCAGTCCCAGGGGAATCCGACGCCCTCTTCTGACCTCCATGGCATTGCACGACACAGGTGCACAGACCTGCATGTAGACAGTACATTCATACACATGAAAAATAATAAATAAATAAAAATTTAAAAAAAAAGATGTTTTACTCATGATCACTTGGGACTTTTCAGTGATATGATGCTTTTGAGTTCATTTCTGATTGGGGTAAACATCTAGGAAAGCTATAAAACAGAAGGTAAGAAGTTTGATAGTCATAAATACTACCAGGGAACAGTCTAACCACAGGATTTTGGCTCTAGCAATAGTGCCAGTTATGCACTACATCTTAATCCAATCAGAATGTGTTGGTCATTCCACTAACATTTGTGCCACTATTGCATCCATGGGTAGAACTTGTCAGGCCAGTTGTCATTGTGGCTGACAGGATTCACAGCTAGGTAAAGTTGATGACTACCTTTGTCTTCCAGTTCTATGCATAGTATCTTCTAGAACTATGAAAGATAGCCAATAGGGATGAAGGTCCTAGGTCAGTACCAGCTTGGTTTATACTTTCTTCTTCTACCATTCACATAGGCAGTGTCTTCAACAATAGAGTCTGACCATAAAGTACTGACAAGTAACAAAAAACAATGGCAATAGCCAGTGCTGTTTGAGTGTCTAAGCTACTATTATTCTGCTTAATAGACATAAAATTAAACTGACACCCAATGTCTTATTATACCTATAAATGAGTGCAGTTTTCAACTCTCATCAGAGAAGTTTCTACTTGCAGAGTATGGCAGTTAACACAGAAGCCCTCAGTGGGCCAAGAGAGAATAAGAGACTGTGGAGTTCTTTTTTTTTTAATTTAATTTTTATTGATGCTTTGTGCATTCCATACATTATTTTCCAATTCAGTTCAGGCTTATTTCCCTTTCCCTTCCCCCCCACCCCCACCCCATCCCAGATCATGCATTCTGCCATAACTGTCCTGCATTTTTCTCTCAGTTTTTTTTTTCATTTTTTAGCTATAAGTAATAATCCATGAGTACAAGGCATCCTTCGTGAAAAACTAGTCTGCAGGGGCTGTTGTGCCCAAACCCTACAGCCCACACCATCCAGGTGGGGGGTGACCGGTTGTTGTTTCAATCAAGTTGATAAATGAGTGCTCCCGACTTATTGCTGTAGTTTCACCATTTCACCCCAATCGCAGCTCCATTACATTCTCCCACGCCCCTTCCTCCGCAGATTGTTCCCTAGGCTTAGAAAAGGGAGGCACAGGTGGTGATGAGAGGTAACAACGAGTCCTACTCTTAGGAGCTGTGCCTTGGCTCTGGTCAATTTCTGGCTGTTCCTTTCATGGGCTTGACATAATTTGTTCGAAGGAATAAACCTTTCGATCTACTACGAAGACACAGCCAATTAGATATACATGTATTTAAGCAGCACTAATAGTTATGTTTAGGTTACTTTAGCACTAGGACACACTAGTCCGGATGATATGATAATTCCATGAATTACCATTTTCCCCCTGTTAATATAACTGAAAACATCATATTTACCCCGTTTCATACCTAAGTGGGCTTCAGGATCATTGTGGAAGAAGAGACAAAAAGATTATAATAGCCAGAAGTGGTAGAATAATACATGGAGACTATGGTAAATAGACACCACAGGGTAGCTGCACACATGATATTAGAATTCAGGAGACAGCATGCACAAGATCTGTATTAGCCCAAGACAAACAAAAAACAATCACCCTAATGTAAGAACATGGGCAATTACATACGATGGGGAGGGAGACTCACTTTTCTTAAAAGGTGTAGTATCTGGTAGGTTGATGTATTAGTCAGGGCTCTCTAAAGAAACAGAAGCAACAGGAATGAGTATATATAACTATATATTAATTATTTATTGATTTGCTCACTGACGGAGCTCAACAGCAGCACCGAACTGGAGAGCGGGAATCCAGGGAAACTGCTCAGTCCGCAAGGCTGGATGTCTTATAGTCCCAGTTAGTGCTGAAGGCCCGAATGGATTCCAGGAGATCTGCCAGTCTCAGTACACCTGGGATCCAAAAGTTGCATCACAGCAGCAAGTCAAACTCACCAGATGAGAGAAGTGAGCCTGCAGGAGAAAAGGGCCCAAGCTCCCGCTGCTGATGGTGGCCTAAATATGCTGCCGGCAGAAGGTTACGGCCCACATTTGGTGTGTGGGCCATATCCGTCAGGTTTGAGGTTGGTCCAATCAGAGACTTTTATCTTTATTTTTCTTAATCCAGTCAATGTTGCCACTCACAGGTTTTGATTTTAACCATCACTAATAGTCCACATCCCCTTGTCAACCTTGACACCCAATAATAATAGCTCTTCCTTATTTTATGCTTTAATGTCTAATTGAAAACAATGGCAGGGTCATTATCTCCACCTAACCTGTATAAGTATCTCATTGCAAGTTTTGAACCCACGCGCGACATACATCCATTGGATGTGGTAGTTTTGGCACGAAGCATTTACATCAGGAAAGGCAAAATCCATAACCAGCAATAATATATCTATTCTGTAAGGACAAAACGCTTGTCCCTCCATGATGGAAGATGGCCATATGTAGTCAACCTGCACCAGGTTGCTGGCTGCCGTACCTCCCGGGGAAATAGCACCATATTGGGGGCTAAGTGTTGGTATCTGCTGTTTGGCAAATATTGGCACTCGGGCAGAGCGTAGCAAGCCTTGGTGTGAGTGGAAGTCCCATGCTGTCAACCCATGCATAACCTCCATCTCTGCCCCATGACACTTTGTTCATGGGCCGCATTGGCGAACCACAGGGATAGATGGAGAAAGAGGCTGACTATCATAGAACGGAGTCCTCCGATCTACTGATTATTAAACTCATCCTCTGTCCGAGATACACCTTTTGATGAGCATTTACAGAGACACAATTATTTCACATCCTTTGCATATTCAGAGATCTATCCACATACTTTTCCCCCAAATGATCTTTCTCACCAATTTTCCCAGTCATGTCCTTCTAAGTCCCTGACCATCCAGCAACCAACCATTGCTACAGCCCATGAATCAGTATATATATCAAACCTCTGGCCATTTCTCATTCCAGCAAAATGCAACAACCAATGTGCACTGTCGAAGTTCTGGACCACTGTGAAGAATTTCCCTTCCAGTGTCCTTTCAGGAGTTGTTTCAGAAAATAGGCTTTGATAAGTTGCAGCGGTCCACCTACTGGGTCGGTGCCTGCATAGGCATGCAGAACCCATCAGTAAACCAGGCCTAGTCTTCTCTTCCTCAGCAACTGATCTAGGGCAAACCCATGACGCCATAGTGCATCGCTTAAGCACCGGAGGCATTTGTAACAGGAGTGGAACCATAAGCATTTGGCAATTCTTCATGTAACTTGTTTGTGCTCTCAGGGCCTCTTGGGCTCTCTCACTTATGTATCACTTCCATTTGACAATGGACTTGCTGTGTACGTCTCTACTTTATGGTCTGGTGGGTCAGATAACACCCCAGCTCATGATGGGCAACTAAGTTGCTGGTGTCTTGGTGGCCCATTGTCAATACTTCGTTTCCACTAAGGACCAACAGCAGGCTAAGAGCTGTTCTTTCAAAAGAGAGAATATTGTTTTCAGATGAAGGTAGAGCCTGCTCCAAAATCCCAAGGGCATCTCACGATATGGTTGCATATCTCGGGGGGTGGTGACACAGCCAGCACACCTGGTGGCAGGTTGCTACATTGGACCACTTCATCATATCTGGAGGCGGACAGCGTTTTGTCTTACAGGAATAGATAATTATTTGGTTATGGATTTGACTTTCCTGACGTAATGCTTATGCCAAAAACTACCATCCCAATGATGTATGTCCAGGTGGGTTGGAACCCCACTCCGGTACCAAAATCTGTATTATCCGGGGTTCTCTAAAAACAGAAGCAAACAGGACTGAGTATAAACTATATACAATTTATTGATTTGCTCACGTGATCGAGCTCAACAGTAGCACCGAACTGGAGAGGCCGGGAATCCAGGGAACTGCTCAGTCCGCAAGGCTGGATGTCTCAGTAGTCCCAGTCTAGTGCTGAAGGCCCGAATGGATTCCAGGAGATCTGCCGGTCTCAGTACACGCTGGGATCCGAAAGGTTGATCACAGCAGCAAGACAAACTCACCAAATGGGAGAAGTGAGCCACGGAGATAAAGGGACCAGCTCCCGCTGCTATGGCCTTAAATACTGCCTGCCGGAAGAAGGGAACATCCACATTTGGGGTGGGCCATCCGGGTCGAGGTGGTCCAATCAGAAGACCCTTTTTCTCTTATTTGTTCCTTAATCCAGTCAAGTTGACACCCAGGATTAACCATCACAGTTGAGACAGAGCCACATCCAAGCATTTGGGTATCATGGATTAGACTTGATAGGCCCTTAAGAAATAAAAAATAATAATAGAGGACATTAAATAAGGGGGTAAAGTAGCCTGAGAAGAAAGAAGTTTAAATGTGATCAAAATGCATTATATGTAATTCTTGAGGGAATAATAAAAAAATTAAGAAAAAAGAAAAAAAAAATTGAAAGCAGCTTACAGCTACTGTCAGCCTTGGTTTAGGATTGAAGCTTCCTTTACAATGGTGTTAGTTATGGTCTGATATTGATAATGAGATAAAACACCTAAATACAAATGACTATTGTGACATGCAGAACAATGCTTATAAAAATTCACACAACTATCACTCCCTCTCAGGCACAGGGAACATCACAGAAGAGAAGAAAGAGCCTAAAGGGGTAGAGTATTGTGTGAAAGCTTTTTCCTCTAAGTGTGGCATTGGCCACCACGGACCAGAGCTTCTTGTTATGACCTAAAGTCACAGCAAAGAAGTAGAGGTAATTAAGCTTATTCTTACATATTCATATTCTTAGATTATAAACATTTGCTTAGACAGAATTAGGAATAAAACAGGTTTTCCAAAAGTGACCAACTTAGAGGAAGGCACAGAGGAAAGGACAATGGAAAGGGGGAGATAATAAGCCCCACATTAGCAAGGATGAAGCCATTGCTGCTGGGATTGGCCTGCTTGTTCTGAGAGAGTTTTTTCCTATCTTTTTTTTTTGCAAAAATCAGATTTTTTTTTTGCTTTATTACTCTGTCCTGTTTAAATATTTTCTTTTTCTTTTTTTGTTGAAGATTTGTGCCTTTCATACAACATTTTTTAATGAAGTTTAGACCCATTCCCCTTTCCTTGACCCCTGCCCCACCAGACTTTATGCATATAGCCATACATGTTTTGTATCTTTTTCTCAGTCTTTAAAAATTTTTTTTTAGTTTTTTGCTGCAGGAGTTTACTGTTTGAGGGAGCAGTTTACTGTTTCAGTCAGAATGTTGTTGTTGTTCCATCCAATTTGTATTGCTTCAAAATATGCATATATACACACTGTGCATATACCAAAATTGTGACATCTGAAAATAAACTATAGATTAATACCAAAATATGTTTAGGGATTCACATTTTGAGTTGTATGCAGATAAAGAAAAAACATTACTTTACATTCCTATATTACATAGCAAGACAATGAGTGACATCGGGTACTATATTTACTAATGAAAAAGGAAAAGATGAAGAATTACTAAGTTTGCCTTACAAATAGAGATATGGTGCTAGGATCCACAAATGAGGGACACAATATATTGTTTGCTTTTCTGGGACTGTTACTGCACTTAGCATAATGGCTGCTAGCTCCATCCATTTACTTTCAAAGTTCATTATGTCATCTTTCTTTGCCGCTGCATAGAATTCCATTGTGTAGATGTACCACATTTTCTTTATCCACTTATCAGTTGAGGGACTTTGGGTTGCTTTCAGCTCTTCTATATTGTGAAGAGAACTGCAATAAGCAGATGTGCATGTATCTCTGTGATAGGATGAGTCTTGTGGATATATACCCAGGAGTGGTATGACTGGGTTAGGTGGTAGGCTCATTTTGACCCTTTTAAGAGTTCTCCAAACTGCTTTCGATAGGGGGTGCATGAGTTTGCATTCCATCCAGCAGTGGATGAGTGTTTCCCTTTCCTCACAACCTCTCGAGCATTTGGCATCCTTTCCTCTCTTGATCATAGCCAGTCTTACGGGAGTGAGAAGAAATCTTAAAGTGGTTTTAATTTGCATTTCCTTAATGATTAGTGATGTTGAATACTTTTTAAGATGTTTTTCAGCCATCTTTACTTCTTCATTTGTGAAATCTCTGTTCAGCTCTTTACACCATCTTTTGAGTGGGTCATTTGTTTTCTTGCTCCTTGTTTTTTTGAGTAGTTTATGTACTCTGGATGTTAATCCTCTGTCAGGTATATCACTGGTGAAGGTTTACTCCAACTCTGTGGGTTTTCTCTTCATTTCTTTGATTGTTTCTTTCTCTGTACAGAAGCTTTTGAGTTTAATAAGGCCCCACTTGTCAATTGTAGACCTTACTTCCTGCTCAGCTGCTGTCTGAATTAGAATGTTTATTTCCTACACCTATATCTTGTAGATTACTGCCAATGTTTTCTCATTTTCAGAATTTTGGGTTTCACATTGAAATCTTTGATCCATTTAGAGTTTATTTTTGTACAGGGTAAGAGGTAGGGGTTTAATTTTATTTGTCTACAAGTGGTAATCCAGTGCCAGCACTATTTGTTGAAGATATTCTTTCCTCCATTGAGCCTTTTTGGCCCCCTTATCAAATGTGGGGTGGCTGAAATTGGATAGGCTCATGTTTGTATCTTCAATTTTGTTCCATTGATTTAAGGGTCTTCTTTTGTGCTAATACCAGGCTGGCTTTGTCTATAGCCCTGTAATGTAGTTTAAAGTCTGGTATAGTAATCCCCCCTGCATTGGTCTTTTTGCTCAGGGTTGATTTGGCTATCTGGGGTCTTTTTTTTCCATATGAACTTTAGGATTTTTTTCCTAGGTCTGTGAAGAAGCTCATGGGGATTTTTATTGGGATTGCATTGAAACTGGGCAGGATTACTTTGGGCAGGATGGTCATTTTAAATATAATTCTTCTAATCCATGAGCATGGGAGTTCCTTCCATCTACTAGTGTCTTGTTCAATCTCCTTCATGGATTTAAAATTTTTCATTGTAGAGATTTTAGTGTCCTTGGTTAGGTTTGTTCCTATGTATTTTGTTTTATTTTTTGTTTTCTTGTTTTTTGAGGCTACTGTGAATGGGAAAGTCTCTTTCTATCCTTCTCCAACTACTTTTATTGGTATAAAGAAAGGCTATAGATTTTTCTAGGTTTTGTATCCTGCCACTTTATTGAAACTGTTAATTGTTTCTGAATCGTTGTTGAGTTTTTGTTTTGTTTTGTTTTGTTTTTGGCTTATTGCTCTAGTGAGTGTTTCAAGCACTATATTGAAAAGGAGTGGAGAGAGTGGGCAGCTTTGCCAGGTTCCTGACTTTAAGGGGAATGCTTCTAATTTTTCCACATATAGGATAATGATGGCTGTGGATTTGTTGTATATGGCTTTAATTATGATGAGGAATGTTCTCTCCAGTCAGATTCCCTCTAGGACTTTAAACATAAAGGCAGGTTGAATTTTGTTAATGGCCTTTTCCACATCAATTGAGATGAGTGTGTGGTTTTTGTCATTCAGTCTGTTTATGTACTTTATGACCTTTATGGATTTATGTATGTTGAACCATCCTTGCATCTCTGGTATGAATTTGATGTGGTCATGATGGATGATCTTTTTTTTCTGTGTATTTTTTTCTTCTATTACTTCTTTATTTTTTCATGTTTTAACAATAAGTAATAGTTTATGAATACAAGCATCCTTCATGTAAAACCAATTTGCAAGCAATTGTGCCCAAACCCACACAGCCCAAGGCTCCCAACAGCCAGCTGGGGGGGGGGCTTGTATGTACAATCAAGTTGATCAAATCAATGTCCAGTCTATATTGCTGTAGTTCCACCATTCACCCCAATCGCAGCCCTTACATTCTACTACACTGCCTCTTCCACAGATTGTTCCCTAGGCTTAGAAAAGGGGCACAGGTGGACAAGAAGCAAAACAGTCTACTTTCTCTGGAGATGTCATTTTGGACTCTGGTAAATTCTGGCTGTTTCTATTCATGGGCTGACAGTTTGTCCAGGAATAACCTTTCAATCCTAATAATGAAGCACAAGCAATTAAATATATAGGTATTTAAACAGTACTAATTGTTATGGTAGGTTACTTTGGTATAGACACAGATGTTTGGATGGTATGTTAATCCATGAATTACGGGGTTTTTTTGTAAAATATGACAGGGTCTTACTGTGGCTTATAACATCTCCTAACCACTAGAAGATGTAAGCTTGTGGCATCAGCTGTAAGTTATTCCTCCAAGGAGAGAGCTAATAGTCAATTAGATTTGGGATATACAGACATATGGCTGCCACTGCTGCACAGTATTTGCAGGCAGGTGAGGTGTAGCTGGTGCTGATGGAGTAGTCTTGCTTGACTCAAGGAGACCTATATTTGCTTTATTGGTTTAGAGGACTTTGGTAACACTCTCTGGTATTCCAGAGACCAACTGTGCACTCACAGTTGTGGACCACACTTGTGCACCACAAGTGTGGTCTCAATACATCTTTCCCATGCTTATGTCAGGTCTTCGTCAGCAGGGCCTTATCACCTTTCTTCTTGCAGGTATCCCAGTTTACAGGCAAGAAACCTTTCCCTTTCAGGGGGGCTTGGATCCCCTGGCCAACATCTCCTTGGTAGAATAATCCATTGCTGATATCAGAGCTCTCCTGTATTAATATATTTTGTTTAAATGCACATCTTAGGGAGACTTTAGTATTATATTTGGTTCTGAATAGAGAATAATCCTTTTCACAGTTCCTATGTCTATTAGTCAATTAAAGAAGGCAGTTTTACTGGTTTTATAAGAGATTACCTCATAACACTTAGCTCCAAATTACAGTTAGAGAACAACCTCATCATCATCATATTCCTCCTGGTTCTATGAAGGGGAGGTAAGAAAATCTCTCATATTAAAACTTTGCGTCACCTAGAAGGTAAGTTTTATTAGGACACATTATAAACAGTTGTTACAAGTAGGATCCACAGAGGGGTTTGATGTCTGTAGCAGTCTGAGGATTTTCTTCCTTTCAATGTTCAGATGGACCAACCTTTCTGCTGGTACTTCCTGGTACATCCTACACAATGCAAAGCTGTATCTTTTCTTTCTCAGACGTTGACTTGGTGATATTGTGACCTGTGGGAACATACAAATTTTTTTCCTGTAGTTAATTTTAAGATTTAAATTGCAAAGATTTGACAAAAAGCTTTCATATATATCTGTATCCCCCTTTTATTTTAGGTTTTTATTTTTTGACCCATGAGTCTCAAAAAGGCAGTTGTTGTACACATATCCATAGGCAGGAATCAAGGTGCAAATTTCACCAAATTCACCCGAGCTGTTTTGGGTGACTGTATGTTGTTAACTTGGGAAGCAACATAATTCCTTAAGTTAAATCATCCTACAGATAAAAGAGAATGCTACCAGATGATACTGCACAACAGAAAAATTATAGTGAACATTTGTATGTGCCAATCCCAAAGTTATTGTTATACAGATTTTAAGTAAAACAAATGTGGACAACAATTTATATTTCCAATTAACTCAGATGCATTACCACTTTTATCAAAACCTTTAAACAAATGTTGTTTAATATACACATATTTACTTTTACTAAATCCTAAAACACCATGGAACCTGTAGACATAATCTGGGCAAAATTGGATACTTTTGAACTCACGTCAATTAAATATACATTAATCGAATATAGACTCTTGTCCCTCTCCCTGGTCTATGGAAGAATGTTCCATGAGGTGCTTGAGTAGAAAGTGTATTCTACTGAGTGTTTTGTATGAATATATATTGATAGATGACCGTTGTGAGACTCCACATTTGCTGTTATTGTATCATTTATCAGATGCTCTGCGTATTCTTTGTCCTGTTGATGCTGTCTAATAGGACTTAAGGCCGGTATTGAAGTCCCCTACATTAGTGTGTGGGGTGTAATCTGTGCCTTGATATCCTGAATTGCTTAAAAACTTTGGTGTTGCTACCTCGGCGTTTGGTGCATATATATCTATGATTGTGAGATCTTCATTCGTGTCAATTGTTCCATTACTAAAGATGTAATGGCCATCCTTGTCTCTTTCTAATTTTTACTTTGAAGTTATTTTGTCTGATATATAATAGCGACATGCTTTCTTTTGATACCATTTGCTTGGGAATATATTTTTCTTCCATCCCTTCACCATAAATTGGTGCCTATGCTTGTAATTTGGAGATGGTTTCTTGTAGACAGCATATAGCATGGGGTTGTTTCCTAATCCATTTCTCCAGTCTATGCCTTGATTGGGGAGTTTAGCCCATTTAATATTAAGGGTAATAATTGAAAGATGGATGTGTTTTCCTTTCACTCTTATTTTCCATTTGGACTTTTAGCCTCCGATTCTACTCCTATAGGTTATGTTTTTTTAGTTTCTTTATCAGGTGTTGAGGATTGTTGCTCCTCTCTCTGCCCTTTGAATTGCATCAAGTATTTCAGAGGTTTGTTTCCAGACTGATTCTATCATCTGTTGTAACTGATGTTGAAACATGTTTTCTCGTCTCCTTCAAACTTATAGTCAAGTTTTTGCTGAAGTACAGTATTCGGGGTTGGAGCGTCCTTTTAACACTGGGAATGATTTGCTCCTGTTTTTTTTTTTCTCCTTCAATGGGTGTCTGCTGCAACGAAGGTCAGTTGTAGGTATAATTCTGATGGTCTGCCCTCTCGTGATGTGACTTTGGCGACTGGTTGTTCTATTTTTTTTTTATTACTTTATTTCTGTATGTGTATGAATGTTCTGTCTGCATGCAGGTGTGACCCATGTCGTGCAATGCCGCGGGGGTCCGTAAGCAGTGGTATCATATTCCCCTTGTGAACTGGAGTTCTCCCTGGAATTGGAGCTTTGATGGCTCTCGGCCCCAGTTGGTGCTATGGGTATCGAACCGGGGTCCTCTGTTATGAGGGTCGGGTGCTCTTAACCATAGGCCATCTTCCACTTGTACTTTTTTCTTTAGCTTGTCAGATTTTGTCTTTGTTTTAGGCATCTAGGGCATTTTTTTAACTATGTATGGCCGGGGGAGTTTCTTTTTGGATCTGTCTATTTGGAGTTTATGCTCTTTCTTGTATTTGTATGGTGTTGTTATTAGTTTGGTGAAGAATATTTCTATCTATTTATTTCTGTTGAAGATTGGATCAATACTATTCTTGAGATTTTTCTCCTCTATCTCTATGCATGATGTGAGGTTTGATCTCTTTCATAGTGTCCCATATTAACTGGTTTGTTGCACTTTGTGTTATTTTAATTTTCACTATTATTTGAGGCTTTTTAGTCGCTCTATGGTTATCATCTTCCGAGTCTGATGATCTTTGTTCTGCTTCCTCATTCCACTTCTGATCTTTTTTCACGTTTTCTTCCTTGGTTTGGATGAGTGTTCTATTTCCTTTTTCATTTCATCCTGTGTTTTCTTTAGATATTTTCCATTTTCCTTTTGAGCTTCAAATGCATCTTCTTGGTGACTCCTTACTTCGTTTGGTTGGTTTTCCTTTTTCAGTGTTTCTACTTTCCTTGGATTGTTTTTTCTCCCTCTAGTTCTTTCTGGAGTTGTGTCCATTCTGTTCCTTTAGTTCTTCCGAAGTTGTCATGTTCCCTTCTAGGTCCTTTTTGAGTTTTCATTCTCTCCTTTAGTTGTCTGCAATTTCTTTATTTTCTTTAATTTCTTGCAAGGTCTGCAATATTCTCTCAAGATTGTCCTTGGGTCACCTCCAGGGCGGATCCCATTGTATCTTATCTTTACCAGGTTTGTAGAGCCTTGCTGGGATTATCCGTGCCCTTTCTCATGTTGTCCCTTCTCTTGTGCCCCTGGCTGTGGGTTTTCCTTTTGTGATTCAAATCAAATAATGCCTTTTCACTAGGTAGCAGTTGGTTTTGCTGTCTCCTTCTGAGGTTTTTGTTTNCCGCCCCTGCCCCCCTCCCTCTCCCCCTAATAATCTCCTCCATCGCCTTTACCCCCTGCCCCCCGATCAAATGAACATGCCTCTTATGTTGTCCCGTACACCCTTTCCGCCACAAAGCAAGGAGAAGGAGGTTGTGGGTGTTGTGTGTGTCCGTTACAGTCCAGGGATAGGCGTGAAAGAGAGTTGAGAAAGTATTGATTTTTGTATGTGGAACCAGCCCTGCATCTCTGTAATGAAAAAGCCAAACGTGGTCAGGGTGGGATGATCGGCTGGAAGGGGGGTCCTGTATGCCCCTGGTGATGCAATATTGCCAGGAAATCCCGGTGTTTTGTTAGAATTGGGTGGGATCTGTGGTGTTGCATTAGGGAGATGGGGGTCGATAGTTCTCCCCTTGTCTTGGTTGTATCCTAACCCTGGTTTTTTTTTGGTAATAGCTGATGTTGGCTTCATAGAAGGAATTTTGGGAGAACTCCCTCCATCCGTTTTGTATCCTAGTGTTTGGGTATGTGTCTAAAAGCAACGTTGATAGTAATGAGTTTTGTAAGTCTTTTTTTTGAAATATTTTATGTTAGAATTCCCTGTTCTGCCCATGAAAACCAATTGGGCCTGGGGCCCCATTTTTTTAGGTTGGGAGGCCTTACTTTAAATTTATTATTTTAATCTTCAATTTCTTTCATGGGTCCTAATTTTTAATGCCTGTTGATCTCATTACTTTGGTTGAGCTTGTGTGGGTGATGTCCCCAGGATTTCAGATAATTCTCCTTCTTCTTTTTCTAGAGTTTTACAAAACTTTCAGTAAAGAGTATAGGTTTTTCCACACCCAAGTAAGTATCCCCATATGACATGTTTCTGGATTTTTTTCTTTGTTTGTTGTGATGTTCCCCCTTTTCATCACAGATTTCTATTGATTTGGAGTTGTTCATTCTTTCTTTTGGTTAACCTGGTTTTAAGCAGGTCCCGTTGCTATCCTTGTTTAAAATTCTCAAAGAACCAACTTTTTTGGATTCATTGATTTTTTTTTACTGTTTTTTTTTTTTTTTTTTTTTTTTTTTTTTTTTTTTTTTTTTTTTTTTTTTTTAATTTTTTTTATTTCATTTCTTTTCTTCTTGTCTGCCCGCTGTGTTTCAGAAGGGTAGTTTTTCATTTTTTTTGTTGTCTCAAGTAACATTTATCAATGCAGTGGTTGAGTAATTCAACTATGTGCTCCGGTCCTTGTTTCTGTTGTTTTAATGTCGCCCCCCCGTAAGCAATCTACTAAACTTCCCATCCAATAGGACCTAGCTATTATATAAGTGTCCCATGAGGTTTTTGGCGTGGGTGTTGTAAGTTAATCAATTAGTCATTCGAATATCAGGAGTGTTTTTATTTTCTTTCTTTATTTTTTTTGTTGACACCAATTCATTTAATCTCAGGAAGAGTATTATTGTTAGAGGTCCCGCCTACCATGTGTTTTCTTGTAGGTTTGTAGGGGTTTTTTAAATCCGGGTGTTGGGATAATTGAAGACTTTATAAATTTGCACTGGTGGTCCCTTAATAGAAGGATGCATGAGGAGTTATTATTTCAATCTTTTTTGTATATGTTTTGCGTTTTATTCCGTGTCCTTCACAGTCAATGGGTCCTATTTGGCGACTGTTTTTTTTTCCCTAACGTATGCTTGCGTTCGACCAGTGATACATATGCTGTCTCCGGGGTGTAATTGGGTGCACCTCATTTGCTAGATGGATTCTGTGAGCTTACCCTTATGCTGGTCTTGGTACTCCTTTAGGTTCCCTGTCTCTCGGAGTGTTTTGCCTTTGGGGTCCTGTTTTGATTCGTCTAAAGGACTGTAATGGGGTATTGGAAAGTCCCGCTACTCCTTAAGTGGGTTGCTGGGGTTAAAAATACATGGGTGCCTTGAGATCCTGAAAGAATTGTCTTTATAAAGACAAAATTGTGGCAAGCCGGCCCCGTGGTTGGGGTGCAATAATAATTCGATGATGGTGAGAATCTTCATGCTTCAATTGGTCCTTTACTAAACTGTAATGTGGCCCAATCCCTTGTCTCCTTCTCCTTCTTATTTCCTTTTGCTTTGAAAGTTTTTTTTTCCATATTGTACTGCTGATGAGAATAGCGACCACCACTGCTTTTTCTTGATTTCTTTTTTTGATTAAGCCATTTGACCTTGAGAATATTTTTCTTTTCGGCCATCACCTTTCCACCTTAAATTGTGCCTGGGGCTTTGTTAATTGCAGAGTGGGTTTCTTTGTAGAAACAGCAGATGAGATGGGTGTTTGTTTTGTTCCTAATGCCCAGTTCCTTTTCCCAGGTCCTTAAAGGGCAAGCCCTGGTTTGATTGGGGGGAGTTTTTTTTTAGCCCATTAATTTTTAAGTTTATAATTGAAAGATGGATGTTGCTTTATCCCCCTTTTCACCTTAGTTTAATCGCCATTATTGGATTTTTAAGCCTCCGAGATTCTACTCTTATAGTTATGTTTTTTTTAGTGTCTTTTGATGGTCTTTTACCTAGGTGTTTTTGAGGATTGTTTTGCCTTCCTCTTCCTTTATGGGCCTTCTTCTGGGGCCCTTTGAATTTGACTTTCAAGTATTTTTTCTGGAAGAGTGTGGGTTTTTTCCAGAACATGTGGAAATGTTTTTATTTCAATCATCCATCAGACTTGTTTATGTAAGTGGGAAGGGATTTTTGGTCGCTCTCTCCTTCAACTTATAGTCAAGTTTTGCTGGAGTCACGTGTTCTGGGTTTTTGGCGTCCTTTTACCATCTGGGAAATGAAGTTTTGCTCTCCATGTTTTTTTTTTATTGGTGTTTTTGTAATTTTGTTTTTTTTTTTTTTTTTTGTTTTTTTTTTTTTAATTTTTGTTTTTTTTTTTTTTTTTTTTGTTTTTTGATTTTTTTTTTTTTGCTTTCATGGTTTTGTGGCCAAGAGAAAGTCCAGTTTGTAAGTCTGAGGGGGGGTTTCCCTTTTGTAATGTAACTTGATGAACTGTTTTTTGTTTTTCTTTTTTTTTTTTTTATTTTTTACTTATTTCCTGTATGTGTATGAAGTGGTTCTGGTCGCATGCAGGTGTGGTGACACCCATTTGTGTTGGTTCACGTGCCCAATGGTGATAGCCCGCGGGGGTCCAAGAAGAGGTGTCATATTCGCCTTCCCCTGGAACTGGAGTTCTCGCGTGGAGATTGGGAGCTTTGGAGATGGTGTCTTCTGCCCACCAATGTGGGTGCCTTAAGGTACGAACCACGGGGTGGCCTCCTGTAATGAGTGTGGTTCGGGCCTCCTTAAAAGAACCACTAGGGGCCCAGGCTCTCCAGAAACTTTTGTTTTTTTCTTTTTTTCTTGTGTAAGCCTTTTGTCCAGAATTGTGTCGGGGTGTGTCCTAATTGGTTTTAAAAGGCCATCTAGCATTTTTAAACTATGAAATGCCGTTGGGGGAGTTTCTTTTCCTGATTTTTGTCGGTATTTTTTGGTGTCTTATTAAATTGCCTGCCTGTCCCGTTGGGTGTATTTGAATATGGGTTTTTGTCTTTTTAAAGTTTGGGGAAATTTTCATTCTACAATCCTGTTGAAGAAATGGTCAATACAATTCTCTTTTGTAGAATTCGTTCCCTGCCCTTCAAATCTATCCATAATGAATCCCGTAGTTTTTTTGGATCGTGTTTTTTCCATAAGTGTTCCCATATTTCACTGGTTTGTTGTTTCCACTTTTTGTGGGTTTTTTTTTTTATTTTGTTTCACCCAATACATTTTTATTTGAGGCCTTTTTTTTTTAGTTTGCTTCGTTGATTATTGCTCTGTGTTAGTGCAGTTTTTTGCACGATGTCTAAATATTACATTTGGTTCTGGCTTCCTTCGCGCTCCTATTCTAGCATGTCT
>VZQC01013117.1:164509-220125 GCA_009823505.1 Rhizomys pruinosus
ACCAGTTCTTGTACCCTGTGATAGTCTACATCTGATGCCAAAGAAGCTGCCTTGATGATTGGCGACTGGGATATTGATCTGTAACATAAGGATAGGTGTATTGGACATAGTAAGGAATTATATTTATCTAGGGCTGTGACACCCTTGGAGTTTTCTCTAACATCTATGACCTTTCCACACATGTGTATCTGGTTATGTTAAAGGTACCATACATGAAATTACACCCTCAGTGGGTTTTAAGTCCAATTAAATAGTTGTTGATCACCCCTAAGATAAAAGTGCCACTACTGCACCAATGTCATTTGCTGTGCTGCTCATTGATGCTGTTATAATGCATAAACGTACCACATTTTCATTATATATTCATCAGTTAATGGATACTTAGGTTGCTTCCATCTCCTGGGTATTGTAAAAACAGGATTGCTAAGAATGGATTATCACTTATCGCTAAAAATGAAAAAAAAAACTGAGAGAAAGATGCAGGACAGTTATGGCAGAATGCATGATCTGGGATGGGGTGGGGGGGGCTGGGGAAAGAACCTAGCGCTGCTTTAACCCACCGAAGGCAAGCTTTTACCCGTGTGAAATTGACAAGAAACTCTGCCCGAATGGCTTACCTTCACCATCTAAGCATCTCCTCTCTTGCCCTCACTCACTCACTTCTGGTCCTCTGCCAGCCTTTTCCCCACCTCCTTTCCGCCGCCCACTCTCTCTCCCTAGCTCGGCGCAGGGGGAGGAAGATGAAAGAGAAAGCCGCCGGCGCTGCGATCCACACCACGTTGATGGATGCACTGACAGGGGGATGAGGCGGGAATTAGGGTAGGGACTAGGAGAAGGAAAAGGAGAAAATGTAACACATTGCTCACCCAACAAGAGAACAGAAGCAACGAGGACAGGGAAAGATTTGTGGCTATACTAACCATGCAGCATCACACGCTCTCGGGGACAAGGGAGCACACTTTAGCGAAAATAAAATCTCCAAGCTTACCGGGGAAACAGGACCAGGAAAAAGGAACCGAATGAAGATTGGATCTTAATTATCGCTTTTTAAAACACTATCTCTTTTATTGCGTCTTCACCAGATGGACGGAGTTACCCTGGCTCTCTCGAATGGGGGGGGGGGCGAGGGGAGGTTCATAGATGTAGATCCTCGCCTCGGTGTGTTAGAAACCCCACGGAGAATGAAAATTCCACCCAAAAGGAGAGAAGGCAGAAGGAACGAAAGCCCAGAGAGGAAGGCAGTAAACTTGGGCAGGTCCCTGGCACCCCGCTGGACTGTCCGCTGAAGAGGGAACCCTTGAGGAATGCAAATCCGAATACTAACCTCAAAAAATTCGCTCGTGTCAGGCTCCACCCCGTCTCTTTGTGCATTTTGTAAAGGGCAGGACTTTTAAGAGGCGTTGAGGCTGCTTTTGTGAAAGTTACACGTATAAGTGAGAGACTGAAAGTTTGAAAAAACACCATTAAGCAATACATTTTTTGTCCCTTGGCTTTTTTCTTCAAAAAAAACCCGCCTCAGTCAAATATTCCAGGCAAAAAATTATATTACCCACCCCAATGCGGGCAGCCATATGCGGCAGCCATCTGTAAAACCTCGGAACAGTAAACAGGGGGCAGGAATTGAAAATAAGGAAACCACCACAGAATCAGACGTTGGTCCCATTATATAAGAATGCTCAGGCAAAGCTCCCTCTTCTAAAGGTGAAACTGTGGGCTACTGGATAATATATAAATTGGCCTAACAAGTCTCTGAGCATTTAAAATTTTGCTTACTGATAACTACCACTTTGGGGATTGCAAGTTTACTGGGAAGTTTTAAAAAACCAGCGTCCCATAAATTGTTCAGTTGGTTGGTAGAACATGATCAACAGTCACATGTAAATTCTATCTGGTAGATTTAGGCATCCTGAAGGGACTGGTGAAGTCAGGAAAACGAACATTTAAAAATGTGTATATATGTTGACAATACTATGGTTAACATTAGAAAAAGTCTACTACACTGTATAAAAATAATTGGAAGGTTGGGGTGAAATCCACTTTTATAGTGGTGGTATGCAGCTTTCAGTACAGTTTAGTGTGACTGTCGAGATGGGAAAATACAGTTTCCGACATAACTCCTGCTCTTAAAAAAAATGGTGAAACAAAGCCCAAGTTCCCCCAAGTGCACCAATTTGACCGATAAGAAAAGATGCAGTTCCATCAAAGCAGCAGAGTAGACGTCCCTTTCCCTCAGACTAGGGAGGGGGAGGGAGCACGAAGAATGGCCAGAGGGTATTTTCTGAAAGCCAAGGAGAGATTAAATGACTCCTACCTCTTCCCTGTTTGTGTTGCAACTAATTCAAATTCCCAATTTTCTCCTTCAACGTTTAATTATTGGTCTCCCTGAGTCAAACAAGCCTCAAGCTCCAGGTGTCCTGGAGATTAGGAGCTCAAGAAGATGGAATTGGGGGAACAATAGTGGGAACGGTTTAGTAGAAGGGCCGAGGGTAGCTGGCTACGTTGGTATTTTGCTGTAACCTCTTTGGAAACATTGGTTCTAACGAAATCACTTGGTCCTTGCTTTGCATGTGTGGCGGTGAGTTGTCCTCGCAGTAGGCATGGTATTGGCTGTCTTTAGCAGAGTTGCAGATATTAAATGGGGCTTTACTAAGAAACATGCACTCCATTTTTTTATTTTTTAAGCTCGGTCAGTTTTAGGAGGTTGCCAATTTCCAAGTGAAGTCTGCCTCCACCGGAGAAAGCAGGGGACGCCGGAGGGGCGAAGGAGCCCCCGGAAGAGGTGCCTCGGGACTGCGCCTTCCTGGCTAAGGCATCCCAGTCGCCGGGCAGTCTCTTCTAATTCCTGTGGGGGCTGTTATTAACATAAGCAGTCGCTGCTCAGCTTCTAGGGTTGAAGTGGGATCCTAGGTCTGGGATGCGTGTGGTGGGGACGGCGCAGGAGCAGCTCCCTGCCCGCCGCCCCCGTCCCTCGGATGTAGAGGCAGGTTGTTCCTGTGAACTCGAGCGAACCACTGGAGGTTAACTATTGTAGGTTCACTCCTTCAGGATGTGGGTTTCAGGGGGCGTTTTGATGTGATTTAATTCCGACCGTGAAACAATTGCTAGGGGCCGGCTGCACGGCTGCTGGTGGCTTCGGTTGGTTTGGGTTTAGTTTGGGAGAGAACTTGTTTTCTATCAACACTTCCTTCTGCACACCGTGCCGTCGCCTGCTCTGTGCTTGGGGGTCCGAGGCGCCCGAGACCCACCGGAACCGAGGCTTGGGGAGCTGAGCTGGCCCGGTGGCCCGGGGCTGAGCAGAGCCAGTGCTCCGCAGGGGGCAGGGAACCGGGGGATGGCTCACGCCCACACCAGCAGACCCCTCCCCTCTGGCGATTTTGTAGCCTAGCGGAGTAGGGTGCAGACAGTCCAGCAAGTCCTTAATTACAGGACCAGAAGCACAGTGCCCCTCACGTCCCCCTGCGCCCCCTCGGCCCTCACCCAGGCCCAGTCCGGGTCTTCCCTTTGTGTGGCCTAGACTCTGCCAGCTGCGACCTAGGTGGGATCCTAAAGGAGGTGACGGGGCCTACGGAAGAGGATGCTCCAAGAGACAGCGAGGAGGGACTAGAAAGTGAACTCGTGGGATGCCAGGGGCGGAACTGAGACCCCGCCAATGTCCTTCCCCAGCTCCCACAGGAGACTGAAGCCGTGGGCGCCTTCAGTTTAACCGACGTCGCAGAAGGGGGGTGGGGAAAGGGACGAAGGAAATGGCAGTTTGCGTCCCAAGGGTTCTTCTATCTCCCTAGACCAACAAACCCAACCCCCCTTCCTCCAAGGTTACAGCGAGCTCGTGGGACCGTGAAAACGTCCTTCCCAAATCCGGCGCCTGCAGACGCCAGGTTTCCGCGCGGCCGGCGCCCGTCGGCGTCTGCACCTCCGCCTGTCCACCGGGAGCTCGGGCGGCCGGTCCGGGTCGTCTCCGCTGGGTCCCTGCGATCCGGCTGCCATCGAGCCCCCAGGGTGAAGGAAGGCCCCGAGGCGCGTCCGTCTGGGGCCGTTCCTCCCGCCGGGGAGCTCTCTCTCCCGGCTCCCAAGGATGTGATGACCCCACGGGGAGCGCAGAGCCGAGGGTGGCCGAGGACAGAGACGATGGGGGACTTGGGATGGGCACGGGGGAACAGAAAGGGCCGCGCCCGCTCTGCAACGGGAAGCCTAGGTCCCGCACGGAGGGGCAGCGTGACTTCGGGGCAGGAGATGCCCCGCGTGGACGGGGGCGCTGGAAGAAGTGTGTGGGCCTGGGGACGGCTGTCTAGGAGGCCGGGCACCGTGCTCTTTTCTTTTCTGAGAACTTTTCTCCTGCGCTTTAACTTGACGTGGGCTCCGGTCCCTTGGCCACCAACCCCTTGGCCATCTCCCTGCGGGCCCTTCAGCCGCCTCCGTCCGCCCCGGCCACGGACGCGCGCGGAAAGGCCTCCCGTGCGCGCGGGTCTCGCCTTATATTTGCGGAGGGCGGCGCCTGCGCAAGGCCAGGCTCCGCGGCGCGGCCTTTGAAGTCGCGGCGGCCTCCGCTTTCATCCTTTCTTTTTTCCCTCGCAGGCCCCTTTGTGTGACTAAATTTGGCAAGAATATGGATCCCAGCCAGTCTTTCCACGTGTGCTCCCAGCTCCCAGCTGAGAAGGCCAAGGGTTCTCTTCCGGGTAAGGAGACAGGGAGAAAGATCAAAGAGTTTGGGGAGCTGGATCTGAATGGAATTGAAATAAAAATCAAAGCCTGGACACATTCCAGTTTTTAAAGCAAAGCCAACCCTCAGCAGAGGCCATCTCTCTAAGGCGAGCTCTCTCTTGCTCCCTTTTGCTCTTTTCTTTTTTCTTTCCCGCAATCACTCTGGAGCGCATGAAATAAAAACATAGGGAAACACTTAGATTCTCCAGATTTTGTTTTGCAGTAATTTTTATTAGGGAAATATCTTGTTCATAATTACTGTTACGTGAAGCAGAATTTCTTTAGCCATAAATATTGTCCTATTACAGTATGCCTCTCACTTTCTTCTGCGGCCACATTTTGTAAGAGGACTGGCATGTTTGCACGTACTTCTTGCACACCCCGTTATGGCATGCTGCTTTGTTTTCTGCCTCTGGAAAACCGATACTAATACCGTTTTTAATCGGTGCACTCTCGCTCACAGTTGGTCTCTGTGATTCGAAGTCATCTGGTTGATGCCTGAGAAACGTTTCTGTCTATGATGAAAAACCTGTACGGTTTCTCCTTTGATGCTTCTCTTGAGTGATGTCTGTATAGAGACAACTTTCCAATAGTGTGATGCAGAGTCAAACATCCTCGGCTAGAGCTGGCTTCTGCTATGCCATCTCCTGTGATGGGTGATGTTAACCTTGCATAGGACTCGTTTTCTCTGCAAACGGATGGACAGTATATATACTACCATTCGGTGAGATAATGCTTGTGAATGTATGCAGAAATGTAAACTATTGGTCCACTAAGCAAGAATGAGTCTTTAATTTAATTGCAAAAACAAATGTCTAAAGCTCTAAGAGCCTTTGCCACACATGAGATAAACAAGTATGTAGAGATGACGAATATGTGGATTGTGAGTACTCCCAAGAACAGTGAGAACTTGGGACAGGAGGAGGAGGGTACCGAAGTGTGCAAGAGATGTTGGCGGACAGGGTAAACCTCATCAGAATCTGTGTTTGAGAAAAGGATGTGATCACTTGTCTCAGATGGAGGAAGCCCAGGTTGACAGTGCAGTAAAGATTATGACTTGGACTGGGTGTGAAATGACCCTAGGACCACAGGCACAGTGCTAAGGACAGTTAGCTCAGTGTACTTCATGTGCAGTTCTTTCTAACCTAAACTAGCCCCACCAGCGGAGGCCTTCTCTGGGTTCAATCTCCCAGTATAAACATTTCAAACTAACCTGTGTACAGGTTGATGAATGTGTGGTTTGTAGGGGGGGCGTGATTTCGTATTTCCTTTGCGCCCTGCCAGAGACTCCCAGAGACGCCAGAACACCCTAGATCTCCATGTGCTATGTCCTTGGCCTATCCTATTTCATGCAAGCAAAAGCGCAGTTTCTGAAAACCTTTGACTGGTGGCCATGTGTCAAGTTTGGCCACATAGGAGGCAACACTATAGTTTCCCCCAAATGTTACAGGCTGAAAGCTGATGCTGATCTCAGCTTCCTGGCAGAGCACCCACCTTTCTTTCAACTTTCTTTGCAGATGCAGTCTGGCAAGTCTTAGCCAGAGAAGAAATACAATTAAACACTGAGAGCTTGGGCCTTGTCTGCAGGGGCAATTCGAAAAAGCCTCTAAAAAATTCTCAAGAACAAATCAGAATCTGTCTCAAAAAACAAAAAACAAAAAAACTTGAGATCGATAGCATTAAGGGATAACTTCTTCTAATAGGTAACCTCCTCACTGAGCGCTGGTACATGACAAGGACTTCCTTGAAATGATGGTCAATGTATGCCCCACAAGATGGTCACCATTGTGCATCTCCTGGGGACTGCCTGGGCTGCTGTCCCACACGGGGCAATGAACGCTATATAAAACCCCAGTGTGCTTTGAGGCTAGAACCCAAAGCTACAACCTTCTTGCCCAAAGGCAGTAGCAGAACTAACTGAGCCACATGGAGATTAATGCAGAACAAGGTCATGAGTCTCATGGTTCATCCAGTTACTTGCAGCACAGATTTGTGGAAATTTCAGCTATAGCAATTGCAGCCTGCTGCCTTTGATGTTTGTGATCTGTGCATTTTAGTGTTCTGGAAAGCGCCTGACTGACAGAATCTACATCCAATGCCTGGAAAACACATCTACATGTCTACATCGCCTGTTAGGGAATTGGACAATTTTTAAGTGGTGGGGTGCCAAATTCCAAATAAAGATAAAGTAATCCTGAATGGTCCAGAATGGAGCCTCCTGTTCTTTGTCAATCATTTAACATTTTGGGGAGGGATCCTTGGAATAATTCTGTACTTGCTTTCATTTCGAAACGGTATTATACATGCTTTAAATTTCATTCATAATGTCGGAAACTGGATCTACCCACACATCTGGACCTCTTGAAAATACTTCTTTTTTTTGTTTTTTGTATTTTTGGTCTTTTGCGACGGACATGGGTCTCCCTGTAGCCCATCTGCCCTGAACTCACTCTGTAGATCAGATGGCCTTGAATCTTGTTATGACCAGATCTCCGTCTAGTAATCCTCCTGCCTTTATCCCGAGTGCTAGGATTAAAGGCACGCACCACCCGTACACGCCACAGTTGAAATAACTTTCTGTTCTTAAAGTGGCTTTACTGTCCAGTCCAACAAAAGCAGACTCAACATGGTTGTTGTACATTCCTTAAACAGTACGAACATATATAAAATAAATTGGCATACTTAACAATAATTGATGGGCTTATTCATAAATATATAGTAGTTGTTTCTAGTTTTATTTTTCTTCGTTTAACTCTGTCTTGCTTGAACAGAACAATGAGAGGAGAGAATTCAGAAGGTTAAAAGAAGCCAATACTAATAGTTAGAGTACAAAATTGTCATCTGGCTCAACTATTTTGGCAAAATAAAGCCTAATTGCCTTATCTGAAATTTACTTAAATAGGCCCTGCAATCCCACTCTGTTAATTACCATCTCAAGCCCACTTCCCTTAGTCGAATTGGCAGTAAAGCAAAGGCACAGAGATTAATTACTCTCCTATCAAGTTAGGAGTAAATTTTGACTGCCAGTTCAAATAACTCTCCAGACTCCTAAATGTATTTGTAGGGCTTACCTTAAGACACAGATACTGCGAGGCTCTCTTGCGTTCTTTAGTTTCTCAGTAGGTGTTTAGATTGCTTTACTTTGCATTGCAAGAACAGAAAAATGTTAAGAGTAGTTAAATCAGAAAGACCTGACTGAAACTCTGGCTCTCCTATGGTAAACTCTCCTTGCACACCTGTAACTGATCTTTAGCCTCCTTTCTTTCAGGATTCACATGCTTGGTCCCCCAGTAGTCCATATTCATGACCTAAAACATTTCCCTATGTGACGGTTCCACATGTTTGTGTTAACTCATCTCTGGCTGCATGAGCGACGATAGGACTCTTATCACCTTCTCTTGGAAGCTCTCCTGCAGAACGAATTCCAGGGCTTCACTCTATGGCTTCATTCAGCCTCACTGTTCAGTATGACAATGATTTCCCTTCCTCATGGACTTGACTTTGATGACTGCAAAAATAGCCAGGTGAATTCTGCTTCCACTCAGACTGCAATTCTGGTCACTTTACATTCCTTTATTAGCAACATCACACACAACACACAACACAAAACACACATTTAACATTCAATTTCTACACATGATACTACTACGCGCAGCAGACCCTCACTTTCCTGGCATGTTTTTTATACTCACTACTCACTAGCTATCTCTCTCCTCTCAGGATAACAAGTCATGAGGGTGGGTGCACTTTATTTGCTTGTGTCTCCATATATATTCAACAGCCCTTGGGTAACATGCTAGAAAATAACTAGAAGATGCATATGATAGATGAATTAATGTGAAAATTGAGCTCTCAGTTCCCTCATCTGCAATACTTCCTTTAAGGAAGATTACAAATAATTGATATAAACTTATCCAGCACACAGTAGATATAAGCAGTAGGTGGTAACCATAATTAAGTTTATCTGTACTGCAAATGGAAATGTAGTGCAAGTCACATAATGTACTTTTAGACCAAAAATCTAGAAAAGCAATACAGATTAATTTTAATGAATATATAACTTTAAAAACATAATATTCCAAAAATAACTAGCCCCCTGTTTTCTATTGGAGATTGGTTGCAGATGATCCCCTAGGATATGAAAGTGCATAGGATTCTCATGTCCTTCACATGAAGCCTCTGCGAGTTTTACCATGTTGAACCTGTGTATCTTCCACTAATATTTATAATAATTTTTTTATTAAACATGATTATCATTGTACAAAAGTGATAAGCTTATCACAGCAATATTCTTTGAAGAGTGTCACATACTTGTAGCATACCCCATCTCTGTTACCCTATGCTTGCTAGCTTCCCCTGCCCTTCTTCTCCCCATCCTCCTCCCCAGTCTATTTATGTAGGTTCGAATTTTTTGAAAGAAATTCGAACCTACATAAATAGACTGGGAAGAGGATGTAATATTTGTCTTTCTAAGTTGGCTTGTTTTGCTTAATATATATCCAGTCCATCCATTTTCCCAGAATGACACTCTAACTTATGCTCATTCTTCTTTGGTAGAATAAGACTCCATTTATCTTGTGTATGCCACATTTTCATTTAGCCAGTCAATGGAGGATACTTAGGTTAGGTGCTTCTGTAACTGACTCGGCAATAGAGCACTAAACACAGCACTGCAGGATCTTCCTTCTACGTATATGCCTAGGAGTGGGTATAGCTGGGTCATAGTATTGTTCTATCTTTTAGTTTTTTGAGGATCTTCCATATTGATTTTCATAGAGGTTGAGACTAAGATTTCTATTCCCACCAGCAGTTTTAAGGGTTTTTCCAAAAAATTCTTAACCATTTGTTGTTGGGTTTTCATTTTATTTTTTCTCTTTTAAAGATTCATCCATTTTCCTCTGGTAGACATAGAGATCCAAATTAAAGTGCTGGAGAGATTGTGGGAAAGGGAACACTCATCCACTGCTGGTGGGAATGTAAACTCATACACCCACCATGGAAAGCACTATGGAAACGCCTTGAGGACTTGAATGAACTTGCCACCCTGATCCAGCCATGCCACTCCGGCATGTACCTTCAAAAAGACTCATCTTACTGAGAGACACATGCACAGCCATGTTTTTGCAACTCTCTTCACGAATAGCAAAGGAGCTGGAACCACAACCCAAGTGCCCCTCAACTGATGAGTGGATAGAGAAAATGTGCTATATCTACACAATGGAGTTCTATGCAGCAGTAAAGAAAGATGATGTGATGGTTAATCCTGGGTGTCAACTTGACTGACTATAGAACAAATTAAGAGAAAAAGGTATATTTCTATGGTAATTGGACTACCACTCAACGCCAATGGCCCAACTCCGCCAAATGGTGGGCGTGTACCTTCTCCATGGCAAGGCAGTATTAAAGGCCATGGCAAGAGGAGCTGGGTTCCCTTTTGTTGCCTGTGGTTTGCCCCGTCTCTCTCTCCTCTCTATCTTCTCTCTCTCTTCTCTCGTTCGGATTTGTCTATGCGTGTCTGATCACTTCGCTGTCTGGTATCCTCACTTGCTGAGTGTCTAGAGACCACTTGGTACCAAGTGGAATGCTAGGCCGATTCGAACCCATTCGGCCTTCAGCACCAGAATGAATTATCAGATAATATGTGCACTCACTGACGAGTGAGTGCCGGACCGTAGCGCGACTGAAGACAGTTTCCTCGTAGATTCTCTAGCTCTCCAGTCACCACCTCGTGAGCCCTCACCACCTGTTTGGATATGTGGGGACCCGCTCCTGTCCCCACCGTGTTTGAGCAATCATACGATTGACTACATGCTAATGATTCTAGTCACTGTTCTCGTTATCTTAAACTGATCTAATACAGATACATTCATAGTAGCTATTGATGGGCTAGTAAATATGTTGGACTGCCTACGACGTCTTCATCTTGATTCGTGGAGTTTCTACAAGACACCGAGCCCAGGACAATAAAAAGCTGGTGATGGATCACTCATCGTGGATGCGGAATAGCCTAGTATGGGCATAGATCTGTGGCACAACGCCTAATGTGATTGAGAATATGAACTATGGGCTTATATGAGATCGTTAAAGAGAATAAGCCAATCACAGAAGCTCTTCCCTAAATATGCTTGAGAATAACACACATAGATGACTGAATGATCTCGAGACTCACTACGTCCCCTCATCAGCTTCGCCCTCGTAAGCAAGGGTTACTACTGCCAGTACTTAACTGAGCCATCCAGATCATATCACAGCGTTCTATAAACTGAAGTTATATACATTATATATGAGCCAGCGTAGACTGCAGCTTATATTATTAAATAGGGAACGTAATATGATACAAGATCTGGTAGGCTTCTCAACCAGATGGGGCATTGGATCTATGCGAGCATGTAGTGTCTAGCATCCCTGTAGTCCTCGTCACACCACTATCCTCAGACCCGGTCTCAGACACTCATTCGTTCATAGTCCTCAATTTAGCTGGCCCTGCCCACCCTCATCTTCTATTCTGCTGCTTTCTTGTTGGTTTAGACAAGCTTCACAACAAGCATGGTTGCATGCTTCCTACAGCAATAGTCTGTATTCATCTTGGTGTCACATCCCGATTGAGCTGCTTCTTACACAAATATGTATCTAGGATGACCCTGTGCTATCCTCACGGATGCGCACTATCAGCTCTCGCAATATACTCATCCACAGGGCTGGGCTCCTTTGAAACAAGCTGCTCGTCTACTGCTTTACTCTTCCTGCAATGATCGAGTAGGCCGTGATGAGCACCTTTCCATATAGGCCATGATGCTGAGGTCTCATTCTTATTCCCACACGCCAGTTGTGGGTATCAATGTGGATTAATATTGCTACTGCAATAGTGCTCATGCCTGATTAATGACGTCTCTAAGAGGTAATTATGTCAAATAAGTATGGAGATTATGCTAGTCTCACTGTACTAAAAATCATATGCCCACACGTAAGCGTCTGGGGCCTTCGTAGCCAAGTTTTGTTTATCTGGTCTCGAGTCACCAGTCACCTCCGAGCTAGTACTGCAGCTGCTCCGTGAGATACTCGCTACTTGTGAACAGCGTCCTGGCACTAGAACTGAAACTGCCAATCTTAAATCCCCCTGCACCACTCTCCGCAAGTGCTAAGCATAGGGTGATGACCAGACAGACCGTCTCCATTGGTCATTGCTGATAAACGTATTTAGTGAAGCCATTCCTGTGAAGGCCTCTTAAGTACAAGAGCAAGTGGTTGTACAAATCATCACATGGTCAGCATATTAAAGTATTGAGTAGTTACAGAGTGCATGCGGCAATGAGCACTAAATATATATAGTGTCTTCAGCCTATAGGTCTTACTCAAGGTCCTGTGTACCATACGTTAACCATTTTTTGTCTTCGAGCAAGTCCTACCCATGCGATCAGACTCATGAAGTAGTAGTGCGCCAATTGACTTATCACTAGCGACCTAGGGCCTCGTGCCAATTGCTCAGAGTGATGGATTAAACTGGCACCACGATAGCCCCTGGTCTTGCAAATAATGAATGAGGCAACAATCCGTGGGCTCATCATGCCAGAAATTGTCAATACCTCGGTGACGCAGTTTGGGACCCTCCTCCGCTCTTGAACTCAGACATATGTGAAGGACCAAATAGCGCTCGCCATGTCGAATATCGAATAGTATATCGAAATATATCCAATTAACAGTATATGAGCCAGATTCACACATATAGTTACTAGTAGATATCAAGGGTCCAACAGACTGTTGATCCATATTTTTGAGATTGCAACAATGAGAGGAATCATTCGCATTACTTTTTCACTCGTGGATGTCAATCGGCATTGGTGGTAATCCTAAATTTAGCTAGTGTATTGTATTTTCTTTTTATTTCAATTTTTTCTTTTTGGTGCCTTTTTTTTTTTTTTATTTGTCTTTTTTGAAGACAGGGGTCTCAACTTAGTCCAAGCTGGCCTGGACTCTCTAATAGTAGACCACGGCTGGCCTTGTGAACTAACCAAGAAACCGCCTGCCTCTGCCCTCCCAAAGCGCTAGATTAAAGGCAAGCCGCTACCAATGGCCCGGGACTTTTTTTTTGGTCTTTTTGGACAAGGTTTCTTTGTAGCTCCAGCTGGCCTGGAACACCCTATATAGCCCAGGCTGGCCTTAAAATCACAGTGCATGCTGCCTGCCTCTGACTCCCAATGCTGGGATAAAAGGTGCACCACTATACCCAGTGATATTTTTATACATAACTATAAGTCTTTTTAAAGACAAGGGTCCTCCCTGTAGCATGCCCAGCTTACCTGGAACTCACGTTGTAATACCAGGTGGCCTTTGAAAACGACCGGCTCTGCCTCTACCATCAGTGCTGGATTAAGGTGTGTACCACACACTGCCGGGCTTATGTTTTGTTTTAATCTGTATCGGGTTTTTTTTTTTTGGGTTTTTTGGCACACGCCTTTAATCCATAGCACTTGGGAGGCAGAGGCAGGCAGATTTTGTGATTTCAAGGTCAGCCTGGTCTATAGAGTGAGTTCCAGGACAGCCTGGGTACGAGCGGAGACTTGTCCTCAAAAGACAAAAACAAAAAAAAAAAGCTTCTTCTGTCAGTAGTAGGTACTTCATATGGATTTTCAAAAGGCTCCTTCACTGTTAGTTATCCTCGCCGCAAACTGCCATCACTTCGGACTCTGGCTACACCGCATATATCCAGCACTTCTCATATTAACCCTATAATTATCCTATCCACCTTTTCTCTCCTTTATACACGCATCTATCTCCCCCACATGAACTGCCCTCACGCTTATATAGCCCTTGAGCTAATTTTATGACTGCTAATGATTTTTCCAGTTGAAACACATCTATCTAAGGATTCAAAGCTAGCATGTCCTTTTGAGAATATGCAATGTTTCTCTTTCTAGGTCTAGATTACCTCACTTAAGATGATTATTTCCAATTCCATTCATTTGCTTATGAATTTCATATTTTTATAACAGCTAAATAACATATTCCATAGTGTAAATATAGCATATTTTCATTGTCCGCATGTATCCGTTAATGGACAGGAAGTTTGTTTCCATTTCTTGGCTATTGTGAATAGAGCCAGCAATGAAAATGGATGGACCAGTTAATCTTTTGTAGCAGATATACAAGAGTCATTTAGGGTATAGCACCCAGAGTGTGTTATGACTGAGTCATATGCTAGGTCTCTTTCTAGTTTTTTAAGGTGCCTTTACATTTCTTTCTATAGTGGCTGCATCAGTGTGCACTTTCTCCCACATTCCCCTCTGCTTTGTCATTATTTGTTATTTTTTGGATCTTCCCATTCTGACTTGTGTAAAAGGAATTCTCGGAGTAGTTTCAATTGTATTTCCCTAATGTACAAAGGTGTTAAAAATATATATTGCTCCAGATTTTGCCGCGGGCTAGTGGCAAGACACCTGTTATATCCTAGAGACTCGGCAAGAGCACAGAAAGCAGGCAGATCTTTGTGAGTTCAAGGCCAGCTGGTCTACAGAGTGAGTTCCCGGACAGCTGGGGCCTACAGGGAGAACACTGTATCTGGAAAATAACCAAAACTATATATATATATCAATATAGGTTATGTAAATATCTAAATTATACATAAGTCTATATCCAGATTTCCATGAGATGGAGGTCCAGCCTTTGGTTACATAGTGAGTGCAAGGCTACCTGTGGGTCATGACAGGCCTCTAAATCAAAATAAACAAAACAAAATAAAACATCAAAAACAAAAAATGCTGGGTAATGAGAGTGAGTAAATGTGGAATTTAAATCTTCCAGAACTTGGAAGGTATAGGTAAGGGGACCTCCTTAAGAGCAAGGCCAGCTTAGTATCAGGCCAACAGGGGCTGGAGAGATGGCTCAGTGGTTAAGAATGCCGGCTGCTCTTGCAGCAGACCTGGTTTGGCTCCCAGCACCCGCATGCTTCTTTAGTGCTCTGTATGTTGTAGACACGAATCTTCTGTCAGATGTGAGATCTTCTCCTGCTTCTTCACTCCAATGACAGCGTCCTTTCTTGTACAGAAACCGTTTAGTGTAATGAGGTCTTACCTGTCAATTGTTGGTTGTAATGCTTGTGATATCAGATTTTGTTCAGAAAGTCCTATACTGTGCCTATAGTTTCTCCTTTACTAGATTCAAGGTATCAAGTCTTATGTTGTGGTCCTTGATCCATTTTGGATTTGTTTTTTTTTTTTTTTTTTTTTTTTTTTTTTTTTTTATTTTCATTTTTCTTACTTGAGCTATCCAGTTTACAAGTACCATTTGTTGAACATGACTTCTTTTCTCCAATGTGTGCTTTTACCTCCATTATCACAAACCAGATGGCTGGAACTGTGTGGACTGAAGTTTGCATCCTTCATTTATGCCATTGATCAATGTGTCTGTTTTTATACCAATGCCATACTGTTTTACTACTGTGGTTCTCCAGTAAATATGAAATCAGGATAGTAATCACTCCAGCTTTTATTTTATTGTTCAGTATTGTTTTTGTTATCCGGTGTGTGTGTTGTGTGTGTGTGTGTGTGTGTGTGTGTGTGTTACTATATGAAATTTGAGATTCTTTTTTCAGTTTCTGTGAATAACTGTCTTGGAATTTTAATGGGGACTGTGTTGAATCTGTAGATTGCTTTTGGTAGGATGGCCATTTTCATAATAGTAATCCTACCAATCCATGAGCTCAGGCCATCTTTCCATGTTCTTGTTTTATTTCACCAGAAAAAACTTGAAGTATTGTATTGAATAGGAATGGAGAAAGTCAGCCGGGCGTGGTGGCGCACGCCTTTAATCCTAGCACTTGGGAGGCAGAGGCAGGTGGATCTTTGTGAGTTCAAGGCCAGCCTGGTCTACAGAGTGAGTTCCAGGACAGCTGGGCCAGCAGGGAGATCCTGTCTCAAAAAGACCAAAAATAAACAAATAAATAGGAATGGAGAGAGTCGACATCCTTGTCTCATTTCTTTTTTTTTTTTTTAATTTTTATTTATTTTTGTATGTGTATGAGTGTACTGTCTGCGTGCAGGTCTGTGCACCCGTGTCGTGCAATGCCGCGGAGGTCAGAAGAGGGTTTCGGATTCCCCTGGAACTGGAGTTCTCCTGAACCGGAGTTACAGACGGTTCTCGGCCGCCATGTGGGTGCTGGGGATCGAACCCGGGTCCTCTGCAAGAGCGGTCAGCGCTCTTAACCGCTAGGCCATCTCTCCAGCCCCTCATTTGCTCATTTTTAAAGTAGATTATGTTTTGACTATTACTGAATTGTAGAGGTGTTATATGTTGGACATTAGCTCCCTTTTTTGTATATTATTGACAAATGTCTTCTTTATAGATTGTCATTTCATTAAGTTTGCTGTTTCTTTGAATGTGAGAAAGCTTTGCTCCACTTTTCTATCACCGTCTACATTTGTTTTATTCTGTTTTCAGTACAACTATGAAGAAGGATTCCCTGGATGCTTTCTTTGGAGAGTTTCAATTTAGGATTTTATCTTTAAGTCATCAATCCATATTGCTTGTTTTTTGTGTGTTGTAAAACAAGGGCCCATACGCATTATTTTGCAATACTATACCTAACTTTGGCCAACAATATTTTTTAAAGACACTATACATTTGTCATCCTGGATCTGTTTCATTGAATTCTATGTCCATATTCAATCCAAATTGAAAGTATTTTAATTATCATAACTTTGAGATATTTTTTGAAATCAAGAAATGTTTTGCCTTTGGGTTTTGTTTTGTTTTTTTTCAGAATTGCTCAGGCATAAACACTCCAGTGGCTGCATCTGAACTTTTAAGTGTTTTAAATTGTCCCCCCCCCCCAGGACTGGAGAGATGGGTCAATAGTTAGGATCACTAACTGTTCTTGGCCAGGTTTAATTCATAGCATCCATATTATGACTAACAACCCTCATCTATAACTCGACTTCTAGGGAATCTGATGTTTTCTTCTGGCCTCTATGGGCATACACTCATGTGGTATATTAACATGTATGTGGATAAACACTCACACATATAAAATTTAAACAAAATTTTAAATTTTGCTTTTTTGTATTTGTAGTAATTACCATTGGGATCTGGAGATAGCATTGAAGCTGTAGATGGGTTACTACCCATAGTTTAACAATAAACCTTCATTGAATAAGGATTGAATCATTGTATCAGTCACTTCCTCATTTCAGGGACAAAGTGCCTGACAAGAAAAACTTAGGGAAGGAAGGTTTTGTTTTGGCTCACAGTTGGAAGTTATAGTCCATCAGAGTAGGAAAGATGTACCAGCTACTATATATCATTTGAGCCTGGGGAAATATGAGCTGCTAAATCCACCAACAGGAAGTAGAAATATGAATGTTAGTGTTCAGACTTGCCTTCTCCATTTTCCTTTAATTCAGAATAAGAACCCAGACCAAAGGGTTATTTATGCTACCCACATTTAGGGTGGGCCTCCCTCCTCAGTTAAATATCTCTAGAAACACCCTAACAAATATACCCAGAGGTTTTTCTATGTTTCCTAGACAATTCTAAATCGAGCTAAATACATAGTGCAATGTACTATCACAGTAACAAGGAAATTTCTGAACACATCACATCCAGAAAAGATAATAAATCAGAAATCAAATTTTTGACAAGATCAAATGACATCAACAAAATGTTTAAAGGCTAGACAGTAAAAATCCATCCAAGTATTCCTTAAATGTGAAACAGAGAAAACAATTTCATATAATCTTCAGAGTACAATATTATCTTGGCCTCAAAAGAGGTCAAAATCCCTAATGATTGTTGAAAAAAATCCTCAACAAAATAGCAGCAAACATAATTTGACAGCATGTTAAGAGCTATTCACCATATTCAAATGTAATTTATTTGTCTGACAAAGATGATTCAACACATGCGAATCAATTAGTAGCTCATATTAACATACTGAAAAGAAAAAAAATCACATTACAATGCATACAGAATAAACATTTAATAAAATTCATACCACTTCATGATAGAACTTCTCAACAAATTATGTATAGAAGAAATGAACTTCAGCATATTATAGGCTAAAAGGAAAATGAGATTATAATGCATGGCTGAAGAGATGGCTCAGCAGTTAAGAGAACTGGATCTTCTTACACACAGAAAACCTGGGTTTGAATCTCAGCACTCACATGGTGGCTAGCAACTTTCCTTCCATAAATCCTGTTTCAGGGAATTCAGTGCTCTTATCTGTCCTCCATGGGCACCTCACAACACACGTGCATTTACACACATGCAGGAAATGCTCATACAGACAAAATGTGTGTGTTGGTGTGTATAATATGTAATATATATTATTATATATATATAATATATATATATATTATATATATATAATAGGGAAAAAAGGAGGGCACCTGTGGCTTCTTTTGTGCTGTTACCTGCTTGTCTGTTTACATTGAAACCTGGCCTTAGGCGGGATTTGCATCTGCATTAGCAAGCCTGTGACCTTGGGATCAAGGGCATTGACAAGTACTCCTGATGTTATGGAACATGAAACCAGGCCCTGAGATATGATGTTACTCTGGGTATTAAAAAAATGCTGTGGGGGCTGGAGAGATGGCCTAGCAGTTAAGAGCGCCGACCGCTCTTGCAGAGGACCCGGGTTCGATCCCCAGCACCCACATGGCGGCCGAGAACCATCTGAAACTCCAATTCCAGGAGAACTCCAGTTCCAGGGGAATCCGAGACCTGCTTCTGACCTCCGCGGCATTGCATGACACGGGTGCACAAACCTGCATGCAAACAGTACATTCATACACATACAGAAATAAATAAAATTAATAAAATAAAAATTTTAAAAAAAATGCTGTGAATAAAAAGATGAATCCTTGTTACTATGGGACAGGGACTACAGGCTGTTATTTGTGCATGTAATCTTAGCCCCCAAGGCTTCTGTAGTAGTGGACCAGTGGGCTGGATGGCGGCCAATCAGGCCATCAATCTAGGAAGCTGGTGTGGACCAGTGGGTTGGATGGTGGTCAAACAGATCATCAACCTGGGAACCTGGTGAAGAAGAACTATCAGGTGGCCAGCTGCGCTCTGTGCTGAGTGCCTGGATGAGAATTAGACTGTAGAGCCTCAATCAGGTGGCAGTCTGGGAATTAGACTGTACAGTACCAATCAGGGCATTGCCTGATGCAGCTGCTAGGTGAGACAGGTGGACAGTGAAAAGCTTGTCAGCCTTTGGCCCCAAGCTTCAGGACAGCTGCTGTCGGCTGTCGCGCATCTTCAATTTTTCCTGTAATCCAGTGGACAGGGTTCCAACATCCACCTCTACGTGTGGCAGAGTGACACCACAAAGTCTTCCCTATAAGATCACAAACAAGATACCCAATTGCATCCTTTCTGCTCAATTGAATTAGTAAAGGAAGTCCTAGCTGAAGTAAATAGGCAGGAAGACAGAATGGGAGGGAAGGAGGAAGAGAGAGGAGAGCAAGGATGGGAAGAAGGGAGGGAAGAGAGGAGGTAAAAGGGTTATCAAATGTTTCAAAAGAGATGAATTTAATGATCTATGTTTGCAAAAGTCATTACCTTATATGTAAAAAATCCAAAATTCTACAAAAAATTACTATAACTCAGTAAATTTGTAGGGAACAATTAACAATCTGCAAATATGAGCTACATTTATATACATGAACACCATACTATCTAAAAAGAGCGCCGACTGCTCTTGCAGAGGACCCAGGTTCGATCCCCAGCACCCACATGGCGGCTGAGAACCGTCTGAAACTCCAGTTCCAGGAGAACTCCAGTTCCAGGGGAATCCGACGCCCTCTTCTGACTTCCGCGTCATTGCACGACATGGGTGCACAAACCTACATGCAGACAGTACAAAGATGCAAACAAGCATATACACACAAATACTTATATAAACCATAAACTCGGAGAGACAGAGGAGACTGTGAGCCAAAGTTAACACAAATAATATAGCAATTAATTCAATAATAAATAGAAAACAAATTACTTTCTAGAAGTAAGTTAGATATTCCCCTAAATAACAATTAGGTAGTATGCTCATTGGTCAAAATCATAGGATGTGAAAGCACATAAACCTGCATTGCCATCACATCGCTTTCTAGCAATGTGACTTTGAAGCAGTTGATCCTTGCTGTAGACTTTATCTTAAAATAATAAAGATACTTGTATCCACATTTGTGGTAGAACTAATTTCTCTTTCCCATATCTTTTCTTTGCTGTAATATATCCTAATTCTAGTCATAGTTTTATTGTTTGTTTGTTGTTTTGTTTGTCTTTTTGAGACAGGGTCTCCCTATAAGCCCAGCTGGTCTGGAACTAGAACTCACTCTGTAGACCAGGCTGGCCTTGAACTCACAGAGATCTGCCTGGCTTGGCCTCATGAGTGCTAGGATTAAAGACGTGACTACCACACCAGGCTTAAAGATGGTTCTTATCCACCATGTAGGTACTAGGAATGGAACTTGGGACCTCTGCAAGAGCAGTTGGAGCCCTTAACCACTGAGACATCTCTCCAGCCCCATAGTTTTTTCATGTCAACCTGAAACCTGACATTGTGGTTTGTTTTCATGAAAGAAATGATTTTTAAATGGCAAAAGGACCATGAATTTTGGCATTTGTACTCATAATCTACCAAGAGAAGAGCATAACCTTAGTGTGCTGAGGTAATTCCAGCTTGGCCATAAACAAAGCTTATAGAAAGACTTGGGCTCAAACCAAAGCCAATACCACCAACCACTCTGTCTATAATATGAAGCTGATCCACCTAGAAGATCCTGTAACATCATTCACACCATTGGCTGTCTATCACTGTCTATCAGCATAAAAATTTGTCTTTTCCATCCATTTACCTGCAAAGTTCATGATGTCATCTTTCTTTACACTGCATAGAATTCCATTGGGTAGATGCACCACATTTTCTTTATTCACTCATAATGCTAAGTGAAGTAACAGTCCCAGACAAATAAACGACATATGGTGTCCTTCATTTGTGGATCCTAGCATCAAATCTCTCTTTATAAGGCAAACCGTACAATTCATTTTTTCCTTTCTTTGTTAATAAATATAACACCCGAGGTTACTCATCAACTTGCAATGTAATGTAGGAATGTAAGGAAATATTCTTTTCTTTATCTGAATACAACTCAACTGTCAAATTGTGATGATGTTTAATACACACGTCCACAGTTGGCCATTGTTCAGAGAAGAAGGGGCTACAAAATGTTTTTCCATGAACAGGACACTCATTTCAAATCTCTGCCTCCCAAGGCTAATGGATAATTTCTGAAGACCAGGAATAAAGATTGTAAGAGCCAGAGGGACCAGATGAGCAAAAGGAAACAAAGTCTTCCAGAAAGCTGGTCAGATTCATATGAACTCACAGGAATGGTGATAGCCTGCACAAGTCCTATACAAGCTCAAACAGGACAAAATCCCAGCATAGTCATGGGGAAGTGGCTAAGAAAACCCAACCCAACCAAAGGAACCTTTGGCAATTGACAGCTGCTAGAAGAGGAGAGACAGTGGCTTACAAGGATGGGAGTCTTGGTGGGCCTAGTGGGTTATCCCACACTGAAGGATACCTTGTCACAAAAATCAGACTGTATAGGCCATATTATTCATAAATGAGTGGTGTGAGGCTCAGATAAGGAATGGAGTCTAAATACCATCAAGCTATATTTTATGAAAATCAAAAAATTCAGTAAAAATATTATAAAAGCAACAAAAATTGAAATGAAAAAAGTAAAAACTAGAACAGAGCTATAGCTACCATCCTTATATTTCATAATATATATTGTGAAATTATGCCATATTATATTTCATAATATAAAACATTGTAGATATTTAAAATTAAATTTTAAATAAGAAAAGGCATTGGCTTTCACATAGAAAGGACTAAAACCCATTATTCTTTATTATTCTTTATCATTTACCTCTACAGTTAGTCTCTTATCCACTCTTGGAGACAAGTAGATTAACTAGTCCTCTAAGATGTGATAAAATAACCACTGAAATTTCTATCACATTTATTCATATCAAGTATATCTAAACTAAGGACTTTAAGACAAAGCTTAATTAGAGAAATATTTCATTCCATTTTCTTAAACTGATTTGTGTCCTGAGCCCTAATCTTCAATTTGTTGATATGTATCAGTGGTTACAAGAGAAGTTTTGAAAGGAAAAAGGGCTAATTAGGAATAATTGATTTATATGAAACTGACAGAGAACACTCTTAAATATAAGCTACTTAATGTGAATTTACAAATGGAAAGTTTTATAAATGATAGGAAAATGGGCCTTTTTTACAATAACATCCCCTAAGAAGAAAAGAAAATATGAAACATTTCATGGATTGGAGTATTTTTTATTAGTTAATAGATGTTATTCAATTATCTCTCAAATGTCTTTCAACTTCTTCTAATCATGTCTGGTTCTCTTTCAATTGTACACAAAATCTCTTCTCCAGTCTTAAGAATAAGAATGGAGATTTACATGGCAGAGGGCTTAAAGTTTTTAAATTGCTGGGAGGTTGACGGGATTTGAGTTAATGGAAAGAAAGGGATCTGACTTAATCCTCAAAGACAGGCAGATATGAAAGAAATGTTGTAACCCAAAAAACAGATGCCAGGGAAATGTGATTTTGTTTTATAAAGGCATTATATGGAAATGCTACATATATGCTGATACACAAATCTGTACCCCTACTTCTGCCCTGGTCTAAATAACATACACATATATAGACGATCTATCCAACATCACACTATCTTTGTTGTTTTGTACTTAACACGTCCAAAATAAAATTTTCATCTGTCATTACTAATATATCGCAGACTCAGTAAATCACAGCTATATTTATTCTCTTCTCAGACACCAAATCTTGGTAATTGTCTTTATTTATTTGCTCTATCTTATAAGAAAAACATTTGTTACTTGAGCACCTTAATTCAAAGACTTTCTCAGCAACTCTGTTCCCACATCAATTTAAGACATCATTGCCATTCTTGTGGAAATAATTACCGGGGTCCCCCTGAGCTTACCCCTCATGCCTTACAGTAAAATTTCAAAGGATTGCCTCTCTCTCTCTCTCTCTCTTTCTCTCTCTCTCTCTCTAGGCCAGAGGTCAATTTTGAATGTTATTCCTCAGATGAAATCCATTTGTCTTTTTGTGATACAAGTCCTCTAGCTTGTCTGGAGCTCACGAAGTAGACTAAGCTGGCTTGCTGGTGAGCTCCAGGAATCCACCTGTCTTTTCTTTCTTAGAACTGCTACTATTCATTAATATTACCGCACCAGCATTTTCAGATGGGTTCAGGGGAGCAAACTCAGATCCTCAATCCTCATGCTAGTATGACAAGCTCTTTACTAAATTATCTATTTTCCCAGTTTCTAGTGTGATTTTAAAAATGTAAATCACTGGGCTGGAGAGATGGCCTAGTGGTTAAGAGCGCCGACTGCTCTTGCAGAGGACCCCGGTTCAATCTCCAGCAACCACATGGCAGCTGAGAACCTTCTTTAATTCCAGTTCCAGGGGAATCCAACACCCTCTTCTGACCTCCATGGCATTGCACAACACGGGTGCACCAACTTACATGTAGACAGTACAGTCATACACATAAAAAATAAATAAATAAAATAAAAAGTTTAAAAAATAAAAAATGAAATAAAAAAGTAAATCACTACCTTTTGGCAATTTCACATAATAATTAGATTAAAATTCACACTTTACACACCTTTATCACATACTACATTTCCTGACTTGGTGTTTTAGTCTCAGTATAACCTAAAACACACAAACAAAAAGACTTTATATATTATGGCCATATGCTCTGTACCTGTGGCCTTGATCCATTACTCTCTAACTATTTAGATCTTCTTGATAATCTTTGAATTACCTAGATTTCTCACCTAAGGTAGTCGCATTGCTGTTATCTTTGCTAAAAATATTCCTAGGCAGTAAGTCTGCAATGGTTTGAATGAGAGTGACCCTCATTGGCTCCATGTATGTGAACATTTTGTTCCCTGTTGGTGGTACTGTTTGGGGAGGACTGAGAAGGGCTGGCTGAAGGAACAATGTCCATGGGCCTTTCTGGACTCTCAGATGCTCTCTACTTCACAATGTGAGCACTTAGCTTCTGTTCCTACCCCAGCCACCTCTGCTGCCATGCCTTTAAAACTCTTGCCTCTTTGGAACCATAAGCTAAATAACCTCTTCCTTCTATAAGTTCCCTTAGTGATGGTGTTTTCTTTTCTTTTTTTTTTTTTTCTTTTTTTGAGACAGGGTCTCCCTGGAGCCCCAGCTGTCCTGGAACTCACTCTGTAGACCAGACTGGCCTTGAACTCACAAAGATCTGCCTGCCTCTGCCTCCCAAGTGCTAGGATTAAAGGCATGCACCACCAAGCCTAGCTAGTCATGGTGTTTTATTACAGCAACAGAAAAGTAATTAATGCTTAAAAATACAAAGTGTATTTTTATTGTTTAAGTTAACAGCGAACTTTATATCCATTCATCATGTACAACAGATTGAAATTATATGTGAATATATAGATATGGACATATATACACATGATATGTACATATTTATATGCATGTATATATATACAATATATAGTCATGAATTATATAATTACATAGATATGTTCTACTAAATGTGTCAGATTATTTTGTCATTGCAGGGAGATTTTGATAACTTACCATACACACATACACACACACACACACATACACACATACACACACACACACACACACACAGATATCAGACTTCTCAGATATGAGACCACCCAAAATAGATGCAGTTCATTATTTGCAGAAATGTTGCTATGCAGTATTTGACCAAACTTTGTGGAATGAGGAAATCTAGCCAATTAGCCTCCCAGAGCTATTTTTATGATAAGGCCACACAGGATCTCAGCAATTTTGAGCAATGTAATATATTGTTAACTATGGTCAAAAGATTCTACAATTGATCTGTAGCCTATGTCTCCTATGTGATATATTTACATAGTATGTTCTCTCATTAGATCCTGATTAGAATTCTGATTATGCTCAATATAACTTAATAAGGGTTTCTCCACCCACTCAGTTTTTACATTCACCATAGTAGCATCTTTCTTTCTTTGTTTTTTCTTCTGCAGTGCCTGTGATAGCATATTACATAATTATATTTTTCCTTTTTTCATTGGTAGGTAAATTGCATGATGACAGTAACTTGATTTACTTTTTCTTTTTCGGTACTTAACTAATGCAGAGTACTTAGCTTATATTCAATAAACTCCAAAGGAATAAATAAATAAAAATATATTTGAAATTTGTTGCATTTTTTATGATTCTTGGAAAGTAGAAAATTTAAGGACAACTTATTCCAGGTACTCCTCTCCTAACCCTACACAATTAAGTGTAAAAAGTGTGGAATACAATTTCTAAATATCATAGAAAGTCACTTAATAGAAATGTATCTTTAATGTGTTTTAATTTCTTTTTTAATTTTATTTATTTTTTATGTGTATGAATGTACTGCCTGCATGGAGGTTTGTGAGTGCACCCATGTCGTGCAATGCCATGGAGGTCAGAAGAGGGCGTCCAGTTCCCCTGGACCTGGAGTCAAAGATGGTTCTCAGCCATCATGTGGGTGCTGTTGATTGAATCCGGGTCCTCTGCAAGAGCAGTTGGTGCTCTTAACTGCTAGGCCATCTCTCCAACCCTAAATGTGCTTTAATTTAAGAAAGGTAATATGATCAGAAGAACAACCATTTCTTTTCATTTCTTCCATCCCATTTAGATAAAAATCTTATGAAGAATTGTTTCTGTTAGTTTGCATAATTATTAATGTATTAAAATATTTTTAAATTGCATAAGTTGCTCAGTGATTAATAAGAAAAAATGTGTGTATTAAAAGTGACATCATATAAATTTTTCCTGTTTAAGATTAGGTCAATTGTCTTTATCATTCTTTTTCATTCAGCATTCGTACATCTCATACAATGGTTCCCAAATAAGACAGTCCCCCCCCTGCCCCAACCACCCATCAGAACTCATGCATTACATCATCCAAGTGAAGCCCTATCCAGTTAAGCTCCTGAACTCAGATGTCCTTATGTGCAAATAGATCCACTGGAGTCTAGTCAGCACATATAGAAATCTTAGGTAAGGCATAATCTTCCTCACCAGGCAGTACTCAATCTCTTGTAGTTCTCAGTCCAGGCCCAGCCCCCCCCACCCCCACACACACATTTCTCTTGCTCTACTCTGAGACTTTTTCTGAGTCGGTATGGATCCCATTCCTATTGCCAGCATTGCCACGAGTTCACATGAGAATGCTTACAGTTGAATTTAAGTGACTGCTTCTATAGGTTTCTACACCAGCCCTGGCTCTTAAGATCTTTCTGGCCCCTCTTCCACAATGATCTCTGAATCTTGGGTGGGGGGTTAGAAGTCTTATTAGAGAAGGCTGTCTGAGCCAAAGAGGCTTTGTTCTATGTAATATATGGTCAATACTGTTCAACATGTTTCAGTGTGTTAACTTTCATTTGTTTGTCATTAAGTCACTGATATTTTTATGATTTATGGCAATGATAAAATTGTCTTATAAAAATTATATTAGTAGCTTTCTCCATATTGAGCTGTGATATATATTTAAGTGGTAATAAAACATGTTTTTACACTTGACAATAAATAGATAATAAATAAATTGACAACAGCATTGCATATTTATGGTAATTTTTCAAAGGAAAAAATTCTAGAATTCTCTAGGGTATCTGGAGTTACTGTAAAGAAATGGTATCACATCTTATCTGATATTCTTGTGGAAAAATCCTAACAGGGGAAACTTTAATTATATACCTTCTTGGAAAGTGTGCTGAATATATCGTATATAAGAAAAATATTTCATTGAGTTCATTCTACTGAAGTATTTAAAACTTCCAGTGGTCAAAGAATGTAGCACTGTGTGCCAATCAATTATGCAAATTTGAATGTACTAGTTATATTTCACTCTAATATATTATTTCAATAATAAAAAGTGTATGTCATAGCTAATACACTTTATTTTCATTTGTTCTATATATTTTCTGTTTAATGTTTCCATTAATTCCTTCAGAATTTCACATATACAATGTATTTTGATCATAGTTACCTCAAATTCTTCCCCTAATTTTTCCTAGATCTCTTTTCCATACCCTGTCCATCCTAAATTTGATTTGTTTATTTATTTTCACCCACTGAGTCTATTTTGTGTTGCTCATATATTCATGGGTGTTACCATGAGTACTTGGGCAGATTGCTGTGTTAGGCATGTGTTTCCTCCTATGAGGTTGGCTTTAAATACAATCATAAAGCAGTTGGTTACCTCAATGACCCTGATGCCACTACTGATCCCATGGACCTATCTTGGATGATGGTCACTATTGTAGGTCGCGGTGTTCACAGATGGGTGTCACTGTCAATGGCTTTTCTTCCAAGCAGAGTGTATACTAACTTCTGCTACTTTGAATCTTAGCCAGCAGGGAAGAAGTGTCCATGTCAGTCACCAAAGTCTGTGGTATCTTCCAAAATAGGGTCATACCATCAATTTCTCATGGGCAAACAAAAGCATTGACAATAACAGTTATTGTTTGGGGGATCTTCAGGACATGCCTGAGCAACAACTTAACAACAATCACATGTGTGGCACTAAGGTTCTATAGGCAATCTGTGGCTTCTGGATGAATACTAATCCCCTGTGTAGTATAACGCCAATTAAAGATGTGTGTGTGTGTGTGTGTGTGTGTGTGTGTGTGTGTGTGTGTGTGTAGGGAGAGAGTAGAAGTAGGTTTTCATATGTCTTTTTTAAATGTTCTTTCTTTTAGTTACCCCTCTACTAACTCTTCCTCTGCCTTCCCCTCCCCTGCTCTACATTTTCAAAAGTGATTCTTGGAACAGCTTTTGTCCTTTTATATAAACTACAGGTATATATGTATTAACAACAGTTACTTTTTCACTGTATATAATTATACATTTCTAGATCAAGATTAAAAATGTATATCAGTGACTGATTAAAAATGTCTATATTTTCATTGATTGCCTGTGGTTTCATGTGAGTTTATGAAAAGGAATTCTTTTACATTACTATTCACTACATTACTATTCCAGTCCCACACCCATACTGATCTTGAACCTATAGACATTTACATACTAGGGGAGCACTTTTTTTTTTAACTGGTTTTTAAAAATATTTTTAAAATTTTATTTATTTTTTTATGTGTATGAATGCACTGTCTGCATGCAAGTTTGTGCACCTGTGTCATACAATGCCGCGGAGGTCAGAAGAGGGTCTCGGATTCTCCTGGAATTGGAGTTACAGACAGTTCTCAGCCACCATGTGGGTGCTGGGGATCGAACCCGGCTCCTCTGCAAGAGCAGTTGGTGCTCTTAACTGCTAGGCCATCTCTCCAGCCCCCATGGGAGCACATTTTTGAGACAAGGTATCACTATATTTATTTAGATTGCCTTTAACTTATTATTCTAACTTACTGCTTCAACTTCCTGAGAGACCTCTGCCACTCAGCTTGACTAAAAATACTACTACTATAGAAATATGCAATCCACAGCATTTGTAAACCTAGAAGACAACCATTAGTAAGTATTCATTTTTGTTGTATTACAACTAAAATCAAACTTCCAACCCATATCTAGACTTATGACATCCTAAAATAAGACTAAGGTCTTCTAAAGCAGAGATGATGATGATAATGGTGATGATGATGATGATGATGATGATAATGTATTTATTCTGTATAACTAATGCAAAAATGTATAATTTTAGCTCACTTGTCTATCATCCATTCCTGAAGTTAATAAAATCAAATGTGATTTTTAGAACATTTAAGCAAAATTAACATAATCTAATAAGATAAAATAATCTTTTAAGATTGCTTCTATTTACACAAGAATCTACTAAAAATCTACCCACAGGTTATGTCCAGGATGCTTCCGTTCATGTATCTATAATAGCTTGTCCTTTCTTTCAACATCAACAGGAATAATGTATCATATTCTTACCTTTTAAAATTCCAGAGATCAATAAATATTATCACCATGCCCAGCTGCATATCTGTCTTAATATTACATTAAAAGAGCTTTCTTTTCACCAACTATATATTAAGATAGCATAAAAATGGCTGCAGACTCTTCAGGGTCTCACCTTTGTGGCTGGAGATTCTACTGCTGTTTTACTTTCCCTGGCTCCATCTGCTGCTGGATCACCCCTCTCCATTCACCCCCATTCATGAGCTTTTCAGAGTTCCGTTTTTGAATTGCCCAGCCATTTGCTTCACCATGTTAAGTGGTCACTTGTGAGAGAACTGAGAACAAAAGTGACTTTTCTAGAAATTCAGGTTGATAGAGATCGAGGGTGTAGACAATGGTCTGCCACTGTCCACACAACTGTGCTTGCACAAAGATATCTAAGCTTCCATTCATGTAAACAGAGGTAGGGTATCATCTCTCTCAGGTTTTGGAGGAGTACTGAATGAGATTACCCATGGCACTGATTTTCTTAATTAAATAAATGATTTATAAAGAATAATTTGCTTACAACACTAAATGGAGGAAAATTAAATAGGCAACTCAGTTAAAAATATGATTCACTTAAAGAAATGCAATTTTTCCAGTTTAGGAAAGCTTATCTGATCGTGTCAAACAAGATCTTATATGATCATGGAGATGTGCAATTACTTAAAATTTCAGATCAAATTTGGCTGGCATAAACTCAATAGTATATCTAATAATATATTTTGAAATGACAGAACAATTTTGAGACTTCTTCAGCCATTTTTATGCTATCTTAATACATAGTTGGTGAAAAGAAAGCTATTTTAATGTAATATTAAGATAGACATGCAGCCGGGTGTGGTGGCACATGCCTTTAACCCTAGCACTTGGGAGGCAGAGAGCCATAAGCAGATCTTTGTGAGTTCAAGGACAGCCTGGTCTACAGAGCAAGTTCCAGGACAGCTGGGACTACAGGGAGACTGTCCCAAAGACAATAATAAAAAAAAAAAAAAGATAGACATGCAAATAAGACAAGTGTATTTTATTTCTGGGGATGATTAGTTATTGTAGTTATGTGTTTCTACCCCAAACACATTATATAAAGGGAACCATATTTCTTTAGATAAGTTCACAAGCTTTAATATATCAGAAGCTATTAATTCTAGCTTGGAAGTAAAGCTAGTTTGTTATTAAAAGTATTAAAAATGTCAAGCAAATGAAATTTATCAAACTGTAAACTTTGATGAATGGCTTAGTGAAGGAATGAAGGGCTTTCTTCAGATAGTATTGTTTCAAAATCTATTTTGAAGTATGATAATAAAGTTTTTGCATTGACAAAGCAATTCTGAAGCACAGAACAAATCGATGCTGTTAGAAAACAAGTAGACAATAATCGAATCCAACCAGAGTCGAAGAAGTGGACTAGTTAACATTTCCACATCAGCCAAATAACAAACAATTTTTTTGATTTTTTTACTTTTATTTATTTTTTTTATGTGTTACTGAATGTACTGTTTCTGCATGTAGGTCTTGTGCACCCGGTCTGCATGTCATGGAGAATCAAGGAAGAGGGTGTCCAGATTCCCCTGGAAACTGGACAAGACGTCCTCAGCTGCCACGTGGGTGCTGGGGATCGAACCCCAGGTCCTCTGATCAGGAGCAGCAGTGCTTTAACCGCTAGGCCATCTCCTCCAGCCCACACAAAAATATTCTAAATAACTGATCTATACCATAGAATTCTGACCCTAAACATTCTACCATGTAGAGCAAGAAAACAAAGTAGTTCTACTTTTCCTCTCTAACCACTGACTCATTGCGTCTTTGTACATAAACCAAACAATTATCTAATAGTCCCCGATATTCTTAAGTTTACTAAATTACTCAAAATTGCTGCCTTTACATTGAGATGGAATTACGTACCACAGTTCTTGCTGGTCTGTTGGATGTCTTTTCTTTTCTTTTTTTTTAAATTAGTTTTTTTGATGATGTGCATTATCATACATTTTTTCCAATTCAGTTCAGGCTCTGTATTTCCCTTCCCTCCACCTCCCCCCCACCCCCACCCCATCCCATCATGCATTCTGCCCATAATGTCCTGCCTCTTCTCCTCCGTTTTTTTTTTTTTCATTTTAGCTATAAGTGATAATCCATGAGTAGAGTGGACTGTTTTTTTTTTTTTTTTTTTATCTGACTAAGTTATTCTCTTGATTTTCTATGCAATTAGTTTGTCTGCGTGGAGTTATTTTCCTGAAGTTACCTAAATAAATAAAGTATTAACTTTTTCATAATTTAACTCCTACGTATATTATCTGAACATCATTATAACAAAAAAACAGATAAAAGTTTAACTGTGGCCCAGGTAGAATCTTTTCAGTCATTTTTACCAGAGAATCACAGCTGATACCACATAATTAAGACATCTCTCTCTTGTGGGCATGGTTAGCAATTATCAGTACAATATAAGGTTAACATGGAGATTATTAGTTCTCTTCATTATCAAGCTACATTTCTTTTTTCTTTTAAATTTTTTATTTATTTTTGTATGTGTATGAAGTACCTTGTCATGCATTGAGTGTTGTGTTTGCACCCGTGTCGTGCAATGTCGCGGAGGTCAGAATAAGAGGGTCTCGGTTCCCCTGGAAACTGGACGTTACCAGAAGGCTTTTCAGCCGCCATGTGGGTATGGGGATTGGAACCCAGGTCTGCCTCTGCAGGCAGTCAAGTGCATCTTAACCACTCAGGTAACTCCTCCAGCCACCACGCTACATTTTCATATTTCACATTCTGAGTATTCTTTGTGCTACATGTATAACAGAGAGTGTGAAAACTTTCTTCTATGGATCTTTTTAAGTTTAAATTTTTATTGATGCCTTTGGTGCACATTTCACCTAATGTCTGTTTCCCAATGTCACGTGTCAGGCGTTATTTCCCTTAATCCATTCCCTACCCACCCCCAAACCCCATCCCGATCATGGAATTTGCCGATCTGTCCTGCATTCTCTCTCAGTTTTTTTTTTTTTTATTTTTGCTATAGTGATAATCCATGAGTGACAAAGCATCTTCATCAAACAATCTGCAGGCTGTTGTGCCCAAACCCCTACAGCCCACCACCAGGGGGTGGGTGGTGACAGGTTGTTTGTTCAATCTAAGTTTGATCAAAGCGGTGTCCAGACACATTGTGTAGTCTTCACCCAATTCACCCAATCGAAGCCCTCCTTCTGTGCTCCTTATTTCAATTTATTTTATTTCTATTGGTATGTACAAAACAATCAAACTAGTACACCAAACTGGGGCAGATAAAAAAGGCGTTATCTTAGAAGCACAGTCTATCACTAAGGTAAAAAACCCAACCCCCCCCCTCCCCCCCCCCCCCCCCCCCCCCCCCCCCCAGGGCGGGTCACTCAGGACAGGAACCGGAACTGGACCATGGACCACATATGCCTATTGGCATGCTCTCTGCGCACCTGGCTCAGCCAGCTTTTTAAATAATACAAGACCACCTGCCCAAGAGTGGCACCACCCATAGTGGCCGATTTGTGAGTCCACGGCCAACCTGGTCTACAGAGAGAGTCCAGGCCAGCTGGTACTAAAGGGCGACCCTGTCTCAAAAAGACCAAAAAAAAAAAAAAAGTCTTTTAACTCTAAACACCTGTAAAATCCAAAGCAAGTTAAGTACTGTCTTATTTTAAAAGGGAAGAATCAGGCATACTTAAACCAAACCAATGTCCAGCAAAGTAGCTCAAGTCTGTAGAATGGGATTCACTGGTGTTATTGTTTTAGGCTCCAAAGGCAGCTCTACTTCTCTGGCTCTGCCATCCACAGCACTCGCAGATTGTCCTGTAGGCTGGCTCCATTCCCTCTGTACCACTGCCATTGGTAGTCAACCCATGGTCTTAGGGTCTCCAGGATGCTGGGGTCTTTGCTTAAACTGAGGCTGAACATTCAACAGTGGGGTGTTCTGGCCTTTCAGGGTGTGAAGCCTCAAATTCTTTCCATGATCCCTTCAATCCTTAAGGGTCTTTAGTGCAACTGTGGCTGCACTTCCAACAAATGGCCCTCCCTGGCCTTTCAGAGCGCCATGCCTCCGCTGCTTTCCAGAACTCCTTCACGTCTTCAAGATTAGTACTAGTTAGGAGACTCTTTTTTTTTTAATTTTATTTATTTCTATATGTGTATGAATGTACTGCCTGCATGCAGGTTTGTGCACCCGTGTCGTGCGATGCCGCAGAAGTCAGAAGAGGGTGTCGGATTCCCCTGGAACTGTTCTGGAATTGGAGTTTTGGACGGTTCTCGGCCGCCATGTGGGTGCTGGGGATGGAACCCCAGTCCTCTGTAAGAGCGATCGGAGCTCTTAACCACTAGGCCATCTCTCCAGCCCCTAGTTAGGAGACTCTTGCACATTACCATGTTGTGGTTTCAGCCTGGGATGGAAGTTTGAGCTCTGGGTCAAAGCATCTTTGTGCTTTGACCTGAGGAAACACTTCTCAGAGGAGTTTACTTCAAAGATAGTGGTCTCTCATTACTAAGAGCTGATTTTTTCAGCCCCAGCTGACCAGCATCAATTTTCATAGTAAAGGTTTTACTTCAGTAGTTCTGGTTTATTTTTAGTTAATGCTGGTTCTTCAGCCCCAGCCAACCAGAAACCACAGATTCTCAATTTTAAATATCATACAAATAACCCAGGGACTCTTTGCTTCCCTTGAAACTTCATAAGCCAGGCCTCCATCATCTACAAGTCTTTCTGCATTATTTTCCAAGTTCCTACTGAACTCACTAAGCTCTGAATATTTAATGGCTTTTTTAGTCCAAAGTTCCCACACCTTCCATAATCCTCACAAAAACAATTGGTCATGTCTGTCATAGAAATACCCCACTTCTGGTACCAATTTCAGTCTTAGTTAGATTCTCCATTGTGCTAACAAAACATTCAGATCAATCCCAACTTGGGGAAGAGAAAGGTTTATTTGGCTTACAAGCACAGTCTACTTTTCTGTTCTAGTTTGTCTTCCATTGCTGTGACACCAACTTGGGGAGGAAAGGGTTTATTCAGCTTACATCTCCTGGGTCACAGTTCATCACTCAGGGAGCCCACGGCAGGAACTCAGGGCAGGAACCTGGAGGCAGGAGCTGAAGCACAGGCCATGGAGGAATGCTGTTTACTGGCTTGCTCCCCCGGGCTGTGCCCAACATGCATTCATATACTGTATAAAACAACCTGCCCAGGGGAGGGACTACCCATAGTCGGCTGGGCCAGCCCAGCTTGACAATCAAGATAATACTCCACAGATATGGCCACAGGCCAATCCAATGGAGCCAATTCCCCAATTGAGGCTCTCTCAACCTAGGTGTGTCAAGTTGACACTAAAGCTATCCAGCACAGTTAGATTCTCCATTGTGCTAACAAAACATTCAGATCAATCCCAACTTGGGGAAGAAAAAGGTTTATTTGGCTTACAAGCACAGTCCACCATCAAGACAGGCCATGCAGGAACTTAGGGCAGGAATCTGGATGGTCCCTTATTGGCTTTCTCCTCTGGACTGTCCTCAGCCTGCCATTCCCAAATAGTACAGGACAACCTGCCCACAAGTGGCAGCCCCACACACAGTGGGCTGGGCCTTCCCACATCACTTAACAAATAAGAATATGCCCCCACAGACTTGGCCACAGGACAATACAATGGAGACAATTACTCAATTGAAGCTTTCTCTAATCAGGTGTGTCAAGTTGATAACTAAAATTATCCAGGGAAAAGAGTATGAACAATACCAACTTGTGGAGGAAAGGGTTTATTTGGCTTATATCATGGTTCCCTGGGGGAATCAAAGGTATTTCCTCAGAGCTGGAACCTGGAGGCAGGAGCTAAAGCACAGGCAATGGACAAATGCTGTTTACTGTCTTGTTCATATGGCTTGTGCTCAATATTCATCCTTATAAAATACCTGCAGAGGAGTGGAACCTCCCACTTTGGGTTGGGCCTTCCCATATCACACCAAAATCAAGAATATGCCTCAAAGATATACACAGGCAATACAACGGAAGCAATTCCAGAATTTATGGTCCCTCTAATCCTGCATGTCACATTGACAACTAAAGCTATCCAGAATATCAGTCACTTTTTTATATTTGCAAAAAAAATCAATCAATATACCGTATGTAATTGGTAATTAGCACATTACTAAATAAAACCTTTTCTTCATCAGCTGTGACTTTTAGATTATCATATATTTCTCACTGAAAATTATGAGATGTCCTTAATACCAACCTTTAATTATCATTTTTCAGCACAACTCAACTCATTTGTGTAATAACCATCTCAATGGGTGGTCAATGAGAAATTCCTTTCCCTGTTTTGTTGTTGTGACTTTTAATATACTTATATAAATTTTATTCTCAATTGTTTAATGCAAGTGAATAAACTCAGTAAATATTATAGATACTTATGAATACTTCTGCTAAATATGCTTCAGCTGAGTCTCTGAGAGAGTATGCTTTCATGTTCTTTTGAAGTAAAAATGCTCCAATCATATGAGTTGATTAGACTAAAAGATGCAGCAGGGAGCCAGGTCAAGTTTTCCCACTCTCCCCAATGTTATCATTGTAGCCTGTAGCTTTATCCCTTTCTCCATAAGGGAAAATTAGTCACATGTATGACCTCACATCTTCCAAGTTCTGTGTGGGAGGGGTGAGAGATTTTATTTTACTTTTTAGTTTTACTCTTTTTTTGGTATTTTTGAGACAGGGTCTCCCTTTTCATACCAGGTGTCCTGGAGCTTGCTCTGTAGACCAGGCTGGCCTTGAACACACAGAGATCCACCTACCTCTGTCTCCCAAGTTCTGGGATTAAAGGCGTGTGCCACCACACCCGGCAAGAGTGAGAGATTTTTGTCTGTTACTTTTTATATTTTGTTATAACACAACCTATCTGTACATTTATAGTAAGACATAGTACAATGTATTCAATAAAGGGTTTTAAATTATGATTTGGAACTTGCCCATCTCTAAATATCTGCATGCAAAATGGGAGTGTTTTCAAATATTCGGAGTTCTGTGCAAAGTGGAGAAAACTCCGATAACTCTCAGATTTCTTCCTTTCCTGCCATATGTTCTCACATTAGATAGATGCATGCAGCCACAATTAGCCAGCACACTGTCACAGAGGAGCTGAAAGCCCTCTAGATGCATTTTATTTAAATAGATCATTGTTCTTAAATCTCCAGATTGGAGAAAATGGCAGAGAAATGGGAAACAGAGTCAAAACAATTGTTGAACTGATTATGATTATCCATATGTGGCTGCAGGGTTTGTGAGAAATGAAAAAGACTAAGATGCTACCAGGGCCTCCATTCAGCTCCAGTCTTCGCATGTTCAATGTCTGCAGCGTTCCAGTGTTTTTTCAGATTCAATCGCTACATCACAATCAGTACTGTCACACCATATGCCTCTTTCTGCCCTTTCACACTTTCCAAGAACAGTTGTGAAGCTAAAATCTATAGACTAGTCTGGGAAGTAAGATGTGCTCAAAAATAACTATCCCACAACGGAGAGGGTGATAAATGCCATAGGAAGGGAACAGATAACGTGCTAAAGAAGCAGGCAGACATGGCATCCAGCCATGAGATATGGGAAGGGCTTTTTTTTAATAAAGATATTGAAAATAGATGCTACGGATGTGTAACTCTGAGGTGGGAGAAAATTGCTGACCAGACTGCAGTAGCAAATACTGCTTGTTAACAGAGCCAAGCCAAGGCTCACCAACCAGTGAAGTTCAAAGAGAGAACAAAGCTTCTGGCTCCTCTGGGTGCTGAAATTTCTGAACCACGTTCCACTTGCCAGTCTTTACACAGATTTTCTTGATCTCTAAAATTGTGTAACACAACTTCTGCTGCAGGTGATCTCTATCCACCTTCTAAGTAGCTACTTGAATGTCAATTTTTTGTAGCAACCTTTTGACCCTCCTACCCCGAAAATTAAAGTCCTACGTTTTAATTTTTCATTGCACATAGAGTTTTTCTTTGATTAATTGTAGGAATTCAGAAAGTTGTGGTTTTACTTTATACCTAACTCTTATCAGAGTTTGAGCTGTAAGTGAAAGGGAATCATTTTGTCATCACAAGCTCAGTCTCTTGGCTACAGTGAGAACATCTCAGACACACTTGTTGAATGAGTCAAAGCTAGATTATAACTACATGTGGTTGGACATTTCACTTTACATTAGGACCTAAGAGTCAAGACGAATTAACAAAAAATATACCTCAAGTTCCTTTGGAACTTGTTAATTAACTTTGTTAATTCGTATGATGGTGCACATCTTTAATCCCAGCTTTCCTGAGGCAGAGGCAGGCAGATTTTTGAGAGATCAAGGCCAGCCAGGTCCACATATTGACTTCCAGATGAGCTGGGGCTAGGGAGACCTTGCTAAAAAAGAAGCAAAACAAATAAACAAAGCAAAATAAAACAGAAAAAAAAAACAAATAATCAAACAAACAAAAAGTTCTTAAGTCATGGGACTGGAGAAAAGGCTTAGCAGTTAAGGACACTGACTGCTCTTGCAGAGGAGCCAGGTTGGATTCCCAGCACCTACATGGCACCTAACAACCATCTGTAATTCCAGTTCCAGGGCATTGATGCCTTCTTCTGACCTCCTTGGTCATTGCACAAGATGGGTACACTTACGTATACAAAGGCATAACTCATACTCATAAAACATAAAAATAAAGTACAATAAAAAATTAAGCTATACAAAAGCCTGAATTCCTTTCTGGAGGCTCTAGGGAAAACTCTTTTTTGGCCAGTTTCTAAAGGCCAGTTGTTTTCTTTGTCTTATGGCTCCTTTCCTGGTCTTCCATGTGAGTACCCTGAAGCACTCTCTCTAATGCTGATTAAATCTCTAATCTATGACCTTTTGAACCTTTTTATTTTTAAATTTGGCTGAAGTTATAAGTTTAACTGTGTCATAAAGATTATTTTCCTCATTTTAAAATCATTGAATTGGTTTTAATTCCTTCATTTTCCTTGGTCACATAACCCCACTGATTTACGGTTCTAGATGTTAGTATTAGTATCTAGACATGCTTGGAAATACATCATCCTCTCTTTCAAATTTTGCTTATTTAAATATTTTCAGAAAAGTCTTTGCAAATCAGAATAACTTCATTCTGCTAAAATGATGGCATTCTCCTTGTGGCAGTAGCAAATAATACCAATTAGAGATGACTATAAGAGTAAATTCAAACAAATGAACAGAATTTCTTTTTTTCTATTACTTTTTTATTTTTTTCATTTTTTAACAATAAGTAATAATTTATGAGTACAAGCATCCTTCATGTAAAATCAATGTGCAAGTAGTTGTGCCCACACCCACACAGCCCAAGGGTCCCACCATCCAGCTGGAGGGCTTGTGTGTTCAATCAAGTTGATCAAATAAGTGTCCAGTCTATATTGCTGTAGTTTTACCATTCACCCCAATCACAGCCCTTACATTCTACCATGCCCCCTCTTCCGCAGATTGTTCCCTAGGCTTAGAAAAGGGGCACAGGTGGATGAGAAGCAAAACAGTCTACTTTCTCTGGAGCTTGTCGTTTTTGGACTCTGGTCAGTTTGCAGCTGTTACCCTTTAATGGGCTGGACCGTTTTGTCCAGGAAATAACCTTTCAGTCCCTACTAAAGAAGCACAAGGGCAATTAGATATATAGGGTATTTAAACAAGTATTATTGTTATGTTAGGTACTTTGGTATAGACACAGAATTTGGTGGTATGAATTCTTGAATTATTGAATTTGATTTTTTCTGTACAATATGCAGTGTCTTACGGTGGCTTATAACATCTCCTAACTACTTAGAGGATGTGAAGCTTTGGCTCAGCCATGTAGGTTATTCCTCCAAGGAAGAGAGAGCTTATGCAATTAGATTTGAGGATATACAAGCATATGCGGCCACTGCTGCACAGTATTTACCAGGCAGTTGAGGTTAGTAGTGGTGATACTGACAGAGGAGTTTGCTTGATCAAAGAAACCTATATTTGCTTTATATGGTTAGGGCTTTGGTAACACTCTGGTATCCAGAGACCAACTGTTACACCTTGCAAGTGCCGTTTCAATACATCTTTCTTCTCTGATGCGTCATCAGGTCTTTGACAGCAGGCCTTATTGCCTCTCTTCTTGCAGGCATCCCAGTTTACAGTCAAGAAGGCTTTAACATTTTTTGGGGGGGGGGCTTGGCATCCCTGGCCAACACATCTCCTTGGTAGACATATCCATTGCTGATATCAGAGCTCTCTGTATTAAATATTTTTTTTTTGTGTAATGCCAGCTTAGTGGATTAGTATTATATTTGTTCTAATAGAACAATCATGTTCACCTGTCCTATGTTCTATTAGTCAATTAAAGAAGCCAGTTTTGACTGGTTTTATAAGGATTACTCTAAACAGTTGGCTCAATTTACAGTTAGAGAACAACCCCATCATCATCATACTTCTCCCCATTCACTCCTTGTTGTTCTTTGGGGGCGGTAAAAAAGTGTCTCATATTAAAACTTTGTGCACCTAGAAGGTAAGTTTCATTAGGGAGGGCTCAGTAAAATATTTGTTACAAGTACGATCCACAGAGGGTTTTTTTGTCTGTAGCAATCTGAGGCTTTTTCTTCTTTCAATGTTCAGATGGCCAACAACCTTTCTGCGCACTTTCCTGATTACAATCCTACACCATCCAAAGCTTGGTTCTTTTCTTTCGCAGCCATTAAATTGGTGGATGTTTGTGACCTGTGGGAGCATACAAATCTTTGCCCATAGTTATTTTTAAGATTGATTGCAAAGTTTTTTGACAAAAGCTTTCATATATATCTGTATCCCCCCTTTTTATATTAGGTTTTTTGGTTTTTGACACATGAGTCTCTAAAAAGCAGTTGTAGTACACGTACCTATAGGCAAGAATCAAAGTGCAGATTTTATCAGATTCACCCCAGCTATTTTGGGTGATTGTTTGTGAGTAACTTGGGGAGCAAACTTAATTCTTAAGTTAAATCATCCTTCAGGTAAAAGAGAAAAGTTTACAAGGTTATACTGTACAACAGAAAAATTATAGAGACATTTGTATGTGCCAATCCAAAAATTATTGTTATACAGATTATAAATAAAACATGGGGACAACACAATGTATATTTCCAATACCTAAAAGTCATTAACATTTTTTAACCAGAACCTTAAACCATGTGGTTTCCTCTCCACCTATTACACTTTTACACATCGACAAACAACCATGGTAACCGTCGGCAGAGTCAGGGGCAAAATTGGATATTTTTTGAACTCACGTCAATTAAAATATACATTAATAATGAATATAGACCTGGTGGTCCCTCTCACTGCCCCGCCCACCCCTCCCTGTGTCAAACCATTTCATCAGTTTTCTGATGCAGTATATCTGTTATTGTTCTTTTCGATGCATTCCCTCTCCACAAGAAATATTTACAACTAGGTTTTTGGCACTAGCAAAATCCACAGATAAGGGATCCCATTCATCGTTTGTTTTTCTGGACTTTGTTACTATTTCACTTAATATAATATCTTTCTAGCTCCATCCATTTCCCTGCAAGTTCATGATGTTGTGCTTTCTTTAAACCACTGCATAGAACTCCTTGGTGTACATGTACCATAATTGTCTCTAGCCACTCGTCAGTTGAGGGGCATTTGGGTTTGGTCCAGCTTTTTGCGAGTATTGGAACAGAGCTGCAATAAATATAAGCTAGTGCATGTATTTTGCAGTAAGATGAGACTTGTAGGTACATACCCAAGAGTGATATGACAGGGTCAGATGGCAAGCTGAATTTGATTCGTCCAAGTTTCTCCACCTTCTTTCCATAGTGGCTGTAATGAGTTTACATCCCACCAGCAGGATGAGTGTTCCCCTTTACACAAAACCTCTCCACATTGATATCGTTCTGTTCTTAGATCCTGCCAGTCTTATGGAGTGAGATGATATCTTGACCAGTGGTCCTTAATTTGCATTTTCACTAATTATTAGTGAAAGTTGAACAGTTTTGAAAGGTTTTTTCAGCCATCCCTATTTCCTCCTCTGTGAAGTCGCTATTCAGGTTCCTCGCTGCGTCCATCTTTTTAGTGATTCATTTTTTTCTTTCTTCGTTGTTGTTTGAGTAGCGTATACTCTGGAAACTAATGGTTTGTCAGATGTATCTGCAGTGAAGTTTTTCCTGAATGAACAGAATTTCTAAACACACTAAAAACTTTGGTTACAGGAGCCCCTTTTTCCACTCCTGTCCTATCTGAACCACTCCAGAGGCAATGGGGGCAAGGGGGGGGGGAACGGACTCGCTCAGGCAGAGTCCCCTGGAGAGCCTTAGGCCACTGAGGATTTCTTCAGACATGATCTCAGTCATGCAGGTTCTTTTAGTAAAGGCTTCTTTATTAAAAAGGCAAAGGTGTAAGCGGGATAAATAGATGACAGATAAATTATAGATAGATAATTGCCTAGATAGCTAATCGATTAGATAGACGATAGAGATAGATAGATAGAGATACTCGATAGACTTGATGATACTCCTAATGGCTTGTTTTTCGGATGGCTGTCCTGATTGTGGCTGTGCCTCACACCCATTCCTGATGCTCGTTCTCTGGACATAAAGAAACTGGCGTCTCATCTCTCTCTCTCTCCTCTCCTCTTCTCCTCTCTTCTCTTCTCTCTCTCTCTCTCCTCTCTCTCATAGATGAGATATATAGATATAAATAAATAGATATAGATACAGATATAAACTGTGCGTGTGTATGAAAACCACAAGCACGTGAGTCAAAACCTGGGAAAAAATAGAGTTTACAGAGTGTGCTTACATCAAAGAAGTGAGGGGGAAAATAAGCTTTGAGGAGGCATGACTTGGTAAAACTTCTGGAGAGTGTCTAAAATCCTTAACAATAGCACCTGCAAAAGTTAAAAGCGAATAGAGCAATTCTGACGCTAATGTGTGACAGATGGAGGATTCCCCTGGGATGCTTAATCTGAAGATCCAAAGGATTCTAGGGCCAGCAGAGCGCTCACCTGGGCTTCCAGAGAACAAGGGTATGAAATGAACTTGTTTTGATCCTCATGTCACTGTGTGAGCAGAGCTGCAAGCCTGAATATCCTGTCCTAGACTACAGAACATGGTAATACATAGCTGTAGACCCAGGGGAGACGGAAGCAGGAGGATCAAATTTTCGAGGCCAGCCTCTGCTACCCATCAAGTTTGAGGCAATCTTGAGCTACATGTACTCCTATTTCCAAATCGAAAAAGTCAGCATAAGCAAAGATGCCATGAAATTAAAACCATTCAGAACAACCAGGATAAAGTGGGGTTTTAATTATAAATTGCTTTATATATTTGGCTTTTAAGATAGGGTCTCCCCAGGGAGCTGGCCTCCATCTCACAGTCCTCCTGCTCCAGCCGCCCAAGTATTAGGATTGCTGTTATGCACCATCACTCCAAGCTTCTATGTGAAGATTCACTGCTCATTATCCTAAAGGATATTTATCACCTAGGACCAAATAAAAATCACCCACAAAACATTCACTATAATTCTGCTTTTATCAGAATTTACAGGGACATATAAAAATATTAATAGTATATTTATATTTCTGTTACATAATTTAATCCACAAATATATAGATACATATATTTGCATCCTAAATAGTAGCTAAACTTGCTGCCATCATTATTTTTTGTTGATTTTAACTGAGACTTTATATTAAAAGAGAAAAAATTTATGATATATTTTTACATTAATTTGAGGAATTGAAGACTGATAACATTCTCTCATAATCTACCATTGGGCTACATACCAGGGAATATCAAACAAAGTATAAGTCCCATACAAAAATAAAAATGAGCTATTTAAATAGGGCAAAATCAAATAGTTCAAAATACAGTGTGCGACAATACCCAAAAGTTATGAGCTTTATCAGGATAGACTCAAAAACACCACATGTATAAGTTACTAGTGTATATAAAGATTATCATCTGGGGCCATGAAGATGGATCAGCAGGTAAAAGTGCTTGCCAGGCAAGCCTAATGATCTAAGTTTGGTCCCTGGATCACCTAACAGGGAGAAAACCAACTCTGAATTTTTCCTCTTACCTTCACTCACATTTTATGGCAGTCACTTTCCTGCACTCACACACACAAACACACACACACACACACTAAGAGTAATAATTTTTTTTAAAAACTCTGGTAGAGGACAAAAGACAAAATAAATACTCTGAAAATATCATAGAACATGACTTTTAAGTTGAACAATTCTGAAACACTAAGATGTAACTAGAAAGCAGTATTGCGATGAGTGGAAAAATAATAAGGGAGGTTATTTTCCAACCACACAAATTATATAGACAGACCTCCATCACTGTATTATTGACACACTCATCATGGTTGATTATAACATTACTAATGTTTGCTAGATTAGGAAGCCCTCCAATACATTTTTCTATAAATGATCATTCCTTCTTTAGTATTTCTCATGCTTATTCTTATTCAGTGAGCATTTCTTTCCATTCCCACAGAAAGGACAATCTTTTGCCACACATAAGAGATGGTAAATAATTATTTTGCAACTCTCACCTTACTCTACCACCAAATATACACATAAAAACTACTCGCGTTCTTACTCTGTGTCTGTATCTCTGTGTAAAAATAAAAGATGATAATATAATTTTCAACATGTTCTAGTATGTATTTGCATCCAACTGGATGTCTATTGATCCTAAATTTGCCTACTTTAAATTTACACATGCGTATGTTTGTAGTGTATGTGTGTGTGTGTGTGTGCGTGTGCGTGTGTGTGTGTGTGTGTGTGTTTATGAGAAATAGCAACATAGGTCCATAGGAAGATTAATAGTAGAACACTAGATAGCCATAGAAACTTTTTTTTTTTTTTGGTCTTTTTGAGACAAGGTCTCCCTTTAGGCCCAGCTGTCCTAGAACTCGCTATTTAGACCAAGCTAGCCTTGAACTTACAAAGATCTTCCTGCCTCTGCCTCCGTATTCTTAGAAAGGGGTTTATTTACACAGATTCACGTTTTTCTTAAAACTCAGTGAACACTAGAAGATGGCAGGATACACAGGTCTTAGATGAGCCCACACTGTAAAGTGTTTTAGACTTTGGTCCTGAGAGGAGCAGACTAGCGGTGAACTGTATTTCACTGCTCTCATGTTCTCCACTTTGTATTGAGAGCTGAGAGTGAGAAATAATGTATAATCTACTTCATTATCTGTGACCAAAGTCACCTCTTATGGCTCAGTGGTTCCAATGAATGTAAAGGAAACAGGTGAGCTACTTCAACTTCCCGTCCTGTTAGCACTTAAGTCCTGCAGAACACTAGACAGAAGAATAAATGGTGATAGTGTCAAAGTGTTTAAAAAAATAATTTAGAATTGTCTGGGATTCAGTTTAGAAGAATGATGCATACCATAATAATTGAGGTGTGCAAATTTAATTTAAAAATTCCTTTCTTTTTTCACAACAAAGTTTGTTAAAGATGGGGGGGCTGAAGACATGGCCTAGCAGTTAAGAGAGCACCGACTGCTCTTACAAGGACCGGGTGTCGATCACAGCACCCACAGGGCAGCTGAGAACCATCTTTAACTCTCCAGTTCCAGGGGAATACCAAACCCTCTTCCTGAAACCGCTGCAGCATTACACGACATTGGTGCACAAACCACCTAAATGCAGATAGTACATTTTATAACATGGCAAAAAATAAAAAATATAAAAAATATAAAAATTTAAAGAGGGTCTGATGGATCCCAGGCTAGCCTTGAACTGACTAGGTAGCTGAGGATAACCTAAAGCTTCTGATCCTTATGTCTCCAATTCTCAAGTGTTGAGGTTACAAGTATGTGTCACCACATGCAATTTAATTTGGTGCTGGGGACTCAACCCAAGTGATGTTAGGCAAGTACAATACCAACTGAGCCAGAACCCCAACCCCTACTTAATTGCTGTGTATCCTTAGATTTGAATCTGATATCAATAAAATTAACTGAAGTGATGTGGAGTATCTTAAGAAAAGTAGACATGGGACCAAGGCAAGTGAATCTCACAGGAACCCAGCATCTCCAGTATGCCAGGCCCTTCCAGACCTGGAGATAACACAGGAGAATCATGGATCAGGGTTGACTATGTTTCCTCAATAGCAAGAGTTTATTACTCTCTGAGGAAACTTGGCTTCAACCTATCTCCATTTCTATTGATCTTGTTCCTAATGATTCTCTCTCTCTCTCTCTCCTCTCAGCTCCTCTCTCCCTCTCTCTCTGCTCTCTCTCTTCCCAATCTCACATCATCTGTCTTATCAGATTGACTCACTGCTTTTTTCAGCTAATAGTAAAGCTCCTCTTCCTCATGAATTCACCTGTTTCTTCAGCCTGCTTTTCTATATTACATTTACTGATTCAAGTGCTACATTCTCCTTATCATACTGTTGATGCTTTCTGATCCCAAATTAGTCATCGGTATGACCAGTTGGATTGACATCATAATGGTCACCACAGCAAGGGCTGTCTGTACTTCACATAGGTAAACTACAGCACTCATTTTACATATTTTATTCTTTCAGATTTTTTCATATACAAATTTGTGTTATAAAGTTCATTATAATATTTAAAATGTTTTTTATCACTTGATTGTACATTACTAGACTAAGAATTTTCAAGTTTTCATGATCATATGATCTAACTGGGAAAACATTTGAATACACATTTTAAATTTTATTACATTTATTTAGATATAATAAACATTCAATATCGTGTTACCATATAAACACTATAAAACATATTAACTCAATATTACTTAAGAGGCTTTTAAAAATTGAAAAAAATAGCTGTTCAGCTCCTTATATCAATTCTGAAATCATATTGCTTAGGATATGTCCAATTGTTTCAAATATCTTAAGTCTATTATAGTACTGTAATAAAAGCCAATTATATTGACAATATAATAATGGCATTACTAATTATAGATGTGACAGAATAATGATAGTAAAATAGTAAAAAGAAATAACAGTTATCTTAGTAGGAAAAACTAGAGCAAAAAGTGCTTGAGGCATTCCTGTTTTCTTCTATGAAGTGATTTTCACATAATCTACTTTAGTTTTCTTAAATATTTTCCGATATAGATAGCAAATCTATTTCCATTTACAAGTAGACAAGCTAAGCTCAAAAGAACCATGCAAGTTAGTCAACACAGCCAGAAACACCCTGTCAGATTGCAAACCTGTTTTACTGTTATTGTTCAACAGATTTCTTAATCATCAATCTGTTGTGTGTTAAAAGCAGGTGCTTTGGAGTTTATGTAATGTACTAGGTTTGAAAGGAAAAGATCAAGCCTTAATAATGGAGGAGGAATGTACTCATAATTGAGAAAAAGACATGACCTAATGCTTCCAAAACTAAGCTGATCTCAACATATAAAGAAAATCCTGAAAACCTGCCATTGGATTAGATATGGAAAGTTGGAACCGATGTTTCTAGTACATTCATTCTTTTTTAAAAATACTTTTATTGATGATTTGTATATTTCATACATTATCTTTCAGTCCAATTTAGACACATTCCCCTCTCCCTGCCCTTCATCCCACCCTAGTTCATGTCTTCTGCCATACATGTCTTGCATCTTTCTCTCAGTCTTTCCAAAGTTTTCCATTGCAGAGGCCTGTTGTTTGCGGTTGAATTTAACTGTATCAGTCAGTTTTTTGACCCAGTCTTTATTTTGTTGTTGATGCCTCCCCTTTGTATTGCTTCAACATATACCTATATAACTATCACATATGTATCAAAATTATGACCACTGAGAATAAACTGTATGTTAATTCCAAAATATGTGTAGGCATTCACATTTTCCCTTTAATTGGTATACTCTAAAATATATAATCCACTTCCCATATTACAGTATTGCAGCAGCCTGAAAACTAAGTGGTGAGATTGATGCCCTTTAAGAGATTCACATTAATAATCAGCACAGTGTATTCAGCATAAAAGAATTAAAAAACAATAATGTTGTTCGAGCTTTGCCTTTCAACTGGGGAGTTGGTGTTAGCACACAATGAGGTAACCATTCAGTAGAGAACCCTTTAAAGACTCAAAATGAGCTACGACCACCTGACCCAGTCCCATACCACTCATGGGTATATGACCCAGCAGATTCATGGTAATGCAAGATACATGCATGTTAGATTGTTGCACACAAAAACGCTCCCACAGATAGCAAAGGTCTGGAACAATCCAAATGGCCCTCGACCATATAGTGGTTAATGAAAATGGTTAGTACATATAAACAGCTGGAGTTCTATTCAGTGTTAAAGAAAGATGGACATCTGACCTTTGCAGTAAATGGATGGTATTGGACACCATTTTTACTAAGTGGATTCATCTCAGAAAACCACTTGCTTAATCTCTTTTCATCATTCACTCGTTCCCTGATTGGAAATGACAGTCATTCCACAAGATTCCTGCCCTTGTTTTCATAGATATAAAATAAGTTTCATTCTTCTGTTTTCTTCAGTGAAAGTAATGTTTTCTTGCAAGCTATATTTCAATCAACACTGTGATCAGCATATATTTCCATCAGTTATACACATGGAGATTAGTCTTTCAAAGACGTATATTTCTCCTTATTTTGAAAAACATCTATAAAATTCCATTATTATTTCACACTGTTATCTTAAATTTGCAGGGCGTGATAGCAAATTGCCTTTAATTCTAGCACCTACTTGGGCAGAGGCAGGCGGATCTCTGTAGTTCTAAGGTCAGCCTGAGGTCTACAGAGCAAGCTCCAGGCCAGGGTGGGACTAAAAGGGAGACCTGTCGCCAAAAATTACCACAAAAAAAGAAAATGTAAAGTTTTACTCTCCTAGTGGACCTTCTGCGATTCACAATTTTTTTTTCACATTCTTATCTTATTATATCCAAATTTTTAAAGCAATTCAGTCTCTAAGGCTGGAGACTAGGCTCAATGGTAAGTATATGTACTGTTCAGGCAGAGGATCTGAGATTGGTTCCCAGTACACATATTTGCCAGCTCACAACTGCCTGTATTGTAACTCTAGCTTCAGAATATCTAACAAATATCTAACACCTTCTTCTGGTCTCTATGGGTATCTGCATAGAATCCAACCCCCACACACACATATACACATAATAAAAAATACGTAAAGTGGGCGTCTTGGCAGAAGACCAAGGTTTAAAAACCCAGTACATGTATGATGAGCAACACAACATCGTAACAATTACAACAGGGATTTGATCCCTTTCGTCCATGTGGGCACTGCCCACTAGGGTGCACTTACTACATGCAGGCATAACACTCACGATACACTACAATGAAAGTTTATAATAAAGTATTTTATTTAATTACTAACTCTTTCTGAATTCATATAGGAAAATCCATGTAGATGATAGCATATCATGATAGTAGAGCATAGATGAGTAAGATAGATAGATAAATAGCTACAGATGAGATCGCTCAATGATAAATAGATCATAGATAGATAAATAGATAGATAGATGATAATCGTGATAGAAGGTAGATAGATGATCAGATAGATGTAGTGATGACTGTAGATACGAGATAGCTAGCATGATCGATAGATATCAGAGTTTGCCAAATGACCACATCGAATTCGGTCATTTTAGGTAGCTGTATATTTATCTGCTCGTGCCCTTAGAGCGTATGGCTTGACGCTTCTACACCCACTGAGGAGGGTTGGTACAGATGCATCTTTATCTCAATTCGCCAGGTACGACTCAACTTTAATTTCGCACATTTCTTGTCGATCTTGCTGGAACCTTATTTCCTCCTTCATTTTTAATAGGTTTTAACTGTTTTATAATTGTTAGACTCAACTAGCTCCCTTCTCACCGGAGCACGTTTTGTGAGATTGCTCCCACAGGCTTCTCCTACACCCACCTGTCCCTAACCTCCTGATATGCCTGTCAAAGACCTGACTACTCCCCTATTAAGTTGGATTTTCCTCACTGCACCTTGATTCCCGCATACACGAGCGCTCATCTCTCATCCGGCACTTGCTCTCTCTCCCTTCTGGCTTTGGGCCTGAGCCACACCCAGCCCTTTCATCCCTAGATCTCTGGATGGTGCTCTTCATAGTCCACACCTGCACACTGTCTGGGTCCTGATCCTCTGCACCCAGACTAGCTCATTTATCCACTTTAGTTTTTTAGACCTTCCACAGGATGAATAGAAACAGAAACAATGACAAAAATCAAGAATCCAAAGACAACTTGGAAAACGGATTATCATACTCTCAGAGATCACTAATACTAGAAGTTGAATACTCAATTTTTTCCCCAGGTATAAACAAAAATTGCTTCTTTGATTTTCAGTCTATTCAGATTGTCCTAATTTATGTAAACACCGTACTTACACAATCCATTCTTCGCGAAATAGGTGAATATATAAGATCAACTATAAACAAGAAAAGAGCAGATTTAAATCATCAGTTGGGAATACATTCAAACCTATACCTACCAAGTTGAAAACCCACAAGAAATGGATGAATATGGGTTGAAATCCTGGCAATCACCAAACGCTCACCCAGAAGAGATCAACAGCTTAACAGAACCCATAATCATATGAAGAACTTGAAGATGTTAAATAAAAACCTCCAAGCTAAAAAAAGCGCCAGGCCCAGATGGTTTCAGCAGCATAAAGATCTGTAAACAATTTCAAAAGAATACAATACAAAGCCAGTTACTACTCAAATTGGTTAGAAGGATACCAGAGAGAATTACCCCAAATTCCTTCTATGAAGGCAGCATCAGCGCTATTACAAAAACCAGCAAAGATTACAACCAAAAGAGATTATAGACCCATCTCCCTCTATGAAAACAGATGCCAAAATATGCTTCTAAACAGAATCATGGCAAATTGCAAACACACATCAAGACGATCATCCACATGACTGTTCTCAGTTTTGTCTTCCATTGCTATGAAAAAACACTCTGACTGCACCAAACTTGTGAAGGCGAAGAAGGGCTTATTCAGCTTACACTCCTGGGTCACAGTCTCATCACTATAAAGGATCCCCAACGAGGAAGTCGGGGCAAGAACGGTCGGTTGGATGTATAGATCTGAAGCACACAGGGCCATGGAGGAGATCTATTCACTGGCTTGCTGCCTCTGGGTCAATGCCCAGCCGCCTTCGTGTATACCGTTACATCAAAAACCGGGCCCAGGGTGGCAATATTCTCATTGTGGCGGGCGCCTCCCATACTGACTGAACAATATAAGAAAATCCCCAGATTGTGGCCACAGGCCAGTCCAAGGAGCAATTCCCAACAATTTGAGGTTCCCTCAACGACCCAGGTGTGTCACAGTGACACTAAAGCTACACAGCAATTGCCCCTTGCAACTGACCACACGAAAACACATCACGTTAAACCACACCTTTCCATTCTTCATCCCCAAATATGATGTTAACATTAATCACAACTAAGACAGTACAACCTTAAAAGCCCCACAGTCCCGTAAAGGTCAGTAAAAGTTCACAAGTCTGTTAAAAGTCTCTTAAATTCGGGCTGCTGTAAAACCAAAACAAGTACTGTCGTTATTTCAAAGGGAAGATCAGGCACACCTAAATGAAACCCTAATCCATCAAAGTAGCAAGGCTGGACATCTGGGATTCACTCACATTCTTCTGGGCTCCAAAGGGTTTCGGCACCCCCCTCTCCAACTCTGCGTCCGTGGCACACACAGCTCTCTTGCGGCAAGCAGACTCAACTCCACACCTGCTTGCTGCCTCTTGGTGGTATCCCCAAGTTCCTGGGCATCTCCAAAAAAGTTGGGGTCCCACTGAAACTAAGGCAGCCCCTTCACCCAAGTGGTCTTCTGACCTCTCCTGGTGCAACCGCCTCACGTTCTCTCCATGAACCCTGCAATCCTGGGGTCTTCCACTTGCAACTGAGTGCACTTCAACCAATGGTCTTTCCTGACCTCTCACAGAACAAGCCTGCTGCTCTCTGTGACACCAGCCTCTAAATTTTCAAACAACACCAATATCCATAGGAGACTCTTTACCACTACAAGTCCTGCTTCTGGCTTGAGATGGAGGCTCAGCACCTTCTAGGAACATAGCTTCTTTGTGCTGACCCTGAAGAAATTTCTTCGCCAGAAGATGTCACACATGTGATGTGGTTTCTTGTTACTTACCAGCTGGATTCTTCTTTCACCTCATCTGACCAGAACCCACAAGATTACATAGGTCTCTGGATGATCTCTGCGGTCCCTTTGAAATAGAAACTTCAAAGCCAGCCTCCCCATCTTTACAAATCCTTCAGCAAAACGGCTCCAACTTCCACACACAATAATCCTTTAGACATGTCATGACTTCAGCCAATCTTCCCCAGCCCAAAGTTCCAAAACTCCACAATCCTTCCCCAAAATACCAGTACAGGGTTCTGTCACAGCAATAGCCCGCTCTTTGTACCAACTTTCTTCCAGTTTGGCTTCCATTCTGTGACACAATACTCTGACCGCCACCAACTTGCGGGAGGAAAGAGTTTATTTCAGCTTACAATTCCTGGTCCACAGCTCATCACTTAAGAGCCCAACACAGAAATCAGGGCAGGAACCTGGAGGCAGTAGCTGAAGCCGCGGCCATGGAGGGAGCCTGGATGTCCACGTGGCTTGCTCCTCTGGACTCATTACCGGCCTGCCTTCTTATCTACCGTACACAACAACCTGCCTGGGTGGCACTACTCAGTGTGGGCCTGTGGCCCTCCCACACTGACTCTAACAATAATTAATACGTCCACAGTATGTGGCCAACTGGCAGTCCAATGGATGTCAATTCCCCATTGAGGCTCCCTCAACCCGGTGTGTCAAGTTGACACAAAACTATCCGCAACAATGACCAAGTTATGATTCATACCAGAGATTGCCGGGATGGTTCACATACGCAAGTCAATAAATATCAAGCATATAAATGTGAGTGAAAGACAACAAACCACACCACCATCTAATTGCTGCTGAAGAAATATCTTGAAAAAATCCACCATACTTCCAATGCTTAAAGTCCTAAGGGAATTGGTTGGAGGGCTCATCCCAATGGAATCCCAAGCCATATAACAGAAAAACCAACAGCAATAGTCATCCTAAGAGGAGGAAATGACAGAAATTTCCCTTTAAAGGTAGGATACTCTCGGCAAGACTGCCCCCTGTCACACTCCTCTCTTCAATAAAGTACTTGAAACACTTTTGCTAAGGGCAATAAGGCACAAAAGGGGAACATTAAAGTGAGTGCTAATTAGAAAAGAAGGAAGTCAAGATGATTTTGTCTGATGATATGATTGTGTTTATTTACAAGAAAATACTTAAAAACATCCACCAGAAAAACTCCAGAAATGATTAGAGCTTCAGTAAAGGGTAGGTACAAAATAACCTAGAAAAAATCAGTAGCCTTGTACTTACACCAGTCACAAAAGCAACTGAAGAAGGAATTCAAGGAGACACTGCCAACTACAATCAAAGCTCAAAAAATAAATAAAATAACCTAAGATCAAAAACCTAACAAAAGACACAAAGTATCCCTACAACAAAATTTTAAACCCTGTGAATGAGAAATTGAAGAATACAACGAAGATGTGAAAACCTCCCATGCTCATGGATTAGAGAAAATTAATACAGTAAAAATGTCCATTCTACCCAAACTTTGTATAGATTTAATGCAATTCCATTCTAAAATCCACGATTATCTTCACAGACTTGGAAAAAAAGTCCCTTAATTCATTTGGAAAAACAAAGATAACCCAAATAACCAAAACAACCCTGAGTTAAAAGACAATAAGGGGGAATCGCTATAAACCAGACTTCAAACTATACTACAGGGATATATCACTAAAAACAGCTTGGCATGCGCACAAAAACGAGACCTGTGGCCAATGGAACAAAACTGCAATCAACCAAACTTGAGCGACATACCAATTTTCAATCAGCCACCTCATATTGTGACAAGGGGCACCAGACAGACACACATGGAGAAAGAAAACCATCTTCAGCAAGTGGTTTTGGAAAACTGATACACCACTTGAGAACATGAAAATTAAACCCCTACCTCTTGCCTCGTACAAAAGTAATCCATTAAAAAAAAAACCTCAACATGAAACCTCAAATGTTGAATGTGATAGAAGAAACCGTTGGCAGCAGCCAACAAACTATGTTATAGGAAACGATTCCTTAAATCAGACAGCAGCTGCACAGGAATATAAGGTTTGAGAATTGAACAAATTGGGACCTCATTAAACTCAAAACCTTCTTACACAAAGAAACATCAAGCATGAAGAGAAATCCCAAAGTGAGGAAACCTTCACACACAGAACCATTTGACAAAGCTTTGATTTCCAGGAAAGAATCTACAAACTACTAAACAAAAACAAAGAAAACAACAAATGACCCCTTAATACGATGGGAGCAAAGAAGCTGAACGAGACTTCACAATTGAGGAATTAGAAAGTCTGAGAAAACTTGAAAGTGTTAAGCACAAGTTTGGAGTTGGTGCACGCCTTTAATCTCAGCACATGGGGAGGCAAGGTCAAGTGGATCTCTGTGTAAGTTCAAGGCCAGCCCTGGTCCACAGAGTGAGTTAAGCAAGGTGGAGACATAAAAGGGAGACCCTGTTCCTCAAAAATAAAAAAAACAGAGCAGTGTTCAACATCATTCATCATTAAAAGGGATAATAAATAAACTACTTTAAGTATAATCTTACTCCAATAGGACTGGCTAGGATTGCAATGGCCATTGTGTCACATGCCTTTAATCTAACACTTTGGGAGGCAGAGGAGGCAGCTCTTTGGCGTTCAAGGCCAAAAAGGCCTGGTTAGGGTGTTCCAAGACAGGCTAGGGCCTACAGCGAGACCCTGTCTCGAACAAAACAACAACAAACAAAACAAATACTGGCTGGGATCAAGAACAAACAAATGTACACGTGTGGAGGGGTTGTGGGGAAAGAGCAACACTCATCCACTGTGGTAGGAATGATTAAAACTTTTACAGCCATATGGAAAGCAGGTGGGTGCCCCCTTGGACGAACTAGGACTGCATTGCCCCTGACCCAGCCATTAACCATCCTGGGGCTGTACCCACACGGAACTCATTTTACTGCAGAGATTCATGCACAAGCTGTTTATTGCATCTCCCTTCACAATAGCAAGGCGCTGAAAAACCCAACCCCAAGTGCCCTCAACTGACGAATGGAAGAGGAAAATATGGTACATCTACACACAAAGGGAGTTTATGCGTGAAAGAAAGATGACATCATTGAATTTACAGGTAAATGGATTAAACTAGAAGAAGTATATCCTGCGAGTGAAGTAACACTAGTCCCAGAAAAAACAAACAATAAAGGGTATTCACTCCTTGGGATGGCTTGCACAAGTATAGTTGTAAGACAAACTGAGCAATGTTAATGTGGTCTGAACACAAAACTGTGCTCTTATATTGTGAATCCCTTAAAACATTTAATTAAAAATAAATAAATAAAATAAGTAATTAAACAAAGAAATGACTATAAAAAATCAAAATCACTGATGATAGGCAGGAAATGTGGGAACCCATGAAAAGATCAAATCTGTACCTTATAAGCATAAAACAAGGAGAAGAATCTCAGGTCAATGGCATTGACCAGGTCTTCAAACAGGATAATAGAAATTTTTGCCTCACTCACAATTCGGAAAAAACTACAGAAACAATAATTCAACAGAAACACCAGTTGTACAGGACCGCACCCTGAACTCCCCACCAACAAATCTAGTAAAAACTCCCAAATGTTACACAAACAGGCCATGAGGGTGGTACTGAAAGGGTTAGGGAATACCACAATGGCTGGGTATAAAGAAAAAACCAAACAGCATTACAGCTGAATTTCCAATGCAAACTATGAATGAAAGTGAGAAAAGCGCTGGGACAACAAGTTTCCCCGTTCTAAAATTTACCATGGATGCCACCTACAGAATAAACTTATGGTTCGGCATCCCGGACTATCTCTCATGTCAATTGGGAATAGCAAACTTTTCCAGGACATGACTGAACGAAATTCATGTCCAACACACCCGCTTACCGCGCATACCCCACGAATACAAATCAACCCACGAAACGGACAACCTACTCAACACGGTTACCGAAAGAAAAACAAAGGGTTACGATTACCGACACCCAAACTCTTCGGACCAAGACCCCCCAACACATCAAAATGACGCAACTAATAACATCCTTGATTCATAACTCTAAATATCAATGGTCCCAATTCCCCAGTCAACTCACAGGGCTGTTGTTGCTGTGAGAGATGGTTGTTTGAGCAGTTTAAAGACAAGATGACTGCTCTTGAAGAAGGACAGGGTTTGATTCCCAGAACGACATGGTGGCTCAGAACGTATCTTTTAAGCAGGGCATGGTGGTGATGCCTTACATCCTAATTACTTGGGAGGCGGGCAGGTGATCACTGTGGAGTTCAAGGCCATCCTGGTCTACAGAGTGAGTTCCCGCACAGCTGCGTTCTATAGGAGACCCGTCTCAAAAAATAATTACTAATCTTGACATTGAGATTCAGCACAGAATCCAAAACAACAAACAAAACAAAAGGGGAACAAACCCACATCCCAACACAAACGGAAAAAAAAAACAATATGTGAAAATCTCATAATAAACCCACACTGAACTAAATAGTCCTGTAGACGATCCCAACAATGAGATCTCCCTGCAGGTAAACCAAGGCCAACCAAACTTTGAAGAACACTGTAGAACAATCAAAGGACTATAAAGCACAAATCCGAGCACTAAGGGGAGAGAATTGAAAAACTCATGAAGGAAATAGAAGGACAGAATGATAAATTCCAGAAAGAAC
>VZQC01013118.1:0-39595 GCA_009823505.1 Rhizomys pruinosus
AAATAAATAAATAAATAAATAAATAAATAAATAAATAAATAAATACTGTAGGATATTTTAAGCTAAAAACATAGTTTATCTTTAACAAACTAAAATTAATAGAAGCCAATCTACTATAACCCTGGCTCTGATGGAACCTCCTACCCCACCCCCAACATCCACTTCAGGGATGCACCCTCCTCTTTGGGGAGCCTGGTAATTCTCTCTGAATTCTTTCATTTGGATTGAATTCTCAATCCCCATTTCCTTCACTTGAAATTCTAGTGTGAAGCCACTCCCTCTCCGAGTGCGTACACCTCTGCTGGGCAGACTCTGCTCACCGGGAGGCCGGAGCTCCCTACTCTCTGAGTGTGTGGGGGAGTGGCTCACGCATGCAGTGCTGGTGAATTGCTTCCGCAAGCTTGGTTCCCCGCTGGGGAAGGCGCTGGCTTATCAGCCTTAGCCCCAGCTCCTCCTCTGACTTAGGGCTTCAGAATTTCCTTTCTCTCCATTGCTTCCCCTCAAAGGTATTTGCATTTAAACAAGAGTTCTCTCCCCCGCTGACTGCTTTCCCTCCTTTGATTCTGCTCAGAGGCAGTGCGGGCTGCTGGCGTGCTGGTGTCTGGAGGGCTCCATGGCAACAGCCTGGAAGTTGAATGGTGCGAACTTCACCAGGGCAGGCAGAATTGACAAGGAAGCAAAAGCGGAACTGCTGTCACCTCTGAGTCTCGCTGGCTTGCTTCAGACCCGGGGATAGATTGTGGGAACAATCCTGAGGGGGGCAGGGCTGCGCAGTGTGAGGGGCAGGACTGGGTGATAAACGTCCTAGTCCCCTACCCTCCAGAGAGGATCTGGGGATCCAGGAGATTCAGGCTTTAGTGCTCACCTCCACGTGATATTTTAAAGGGCACGTGGTTCTGTCTGCAGAGACTGGCGCAAGGAAAACACTGACCAAAAGCAGCTTGGGGCAGAAAGGGTTGATTTGGCTTACACTTCCAGGTCATAGTCATCGTTGAGGGCAGTGGAACAGAAACTCAATCAAGAACCTGAAGCAGAAATCTTGGAGGACCGCTGCTTGCACTCAAGCACATGTTCAATAAGCTTTCTCACACAGCTGGGGGGACCACCACCCACAGTGGCCTGAGCCTGCCGATATCAATTAAGATAAGACAATGCCTACAGACAGACCCACAAGCCAGTCTTATCTGGCCCATCTCTGGATGGGGACTCCCTTCTCAGGTGATCCAGGTAGCGTCAGGTTGACAGTTGAAGTGACCTAGGACTCCTGGGGATCCTGCGCACTGCTGGGACCATGCAGGACTCACAAGGCCTGTCCTGAGGGTTACACACAGTAACAGCACTGGCAGAGGGAAGACAAGTAGAGCTGCCAGGCGGGTGTCGCTTCTGGGCTCCTGGGCCACTCGCAAGCCTTGCTGGTCTCTGACTGCGGTGGGGTCTGCTAACTGTCAGGTTGTGAGATCCAGAAGCCCATTGGAATGCAGAGACACCTAAGACCCGGAGGTCCAAGAACCTGCTCTACCAGGCCAGCCTTTGGTTATGATAAAGCAGGCCACCACTGATTACTCAGGAATCTTCCGCCTTGCCTTCCGACCCACCCCACCATCACTGAATCCCACTCCCACCTTATCCCTTAAATTCCCAAGCCACATGCCATTCTGCGCTTGGCTCTACCTCTCCCCTGAGCCTAGCCCCGGCCACCCTGAATTAAACTTTGCTTCGAAGAGCTTAGACCTCGTGGCCTTTCATTCCGGGAGGAGCGCGCCATAACCTTACATTCTGGTGCCGGTGACTCGGATCGCCTCCCCCCCCCCCCCCCCCCCNAAAATATCTCAGAGATAGATGACAGATCTAATGTGCCATGCCAGAAAATACCACCTTTTATATTCTCATGGTTATGGCTCTCATTCTGGAGCCCCGTGTATTAAAGCTGGCCCTCATTCTAGAGCTCTGTGTACTAAAACTTTTTCCAATTTCTCAAACCAGGGTACACATCCTTTTTCCCTCTGCATTCCCTAGACCGGGACCCTTCAATTGCTAATGCACCCTGTAGCCCCCTGTTGGTCCCTGCACTGGTATACTCATGTAAGACTCAACCAGTTTGTCCTTTCAGTTGCAGAGAAAACATCCACTAAGTACTGGCCACTATCGATCTGGATCAAACCCACTGGGCAGAGCACCCCAAGCAGCCAAAATGGGAAACTGGATTCCAACCCTCCAGCCTGACAGCTGTTCCCCCAGGACTTTGCCCCTGATCAGCTCTGAAGCAGATACAGAAGACAGACCACCGCCCTTTTTCCTATAGAAATAAAAGGCTGGAATGTCAGGTTGTGAGATCCAGAAGCCCATTGGAATGCAGAGACACCTAAGACCTGGAGGTCCAAGAACCTGCTCTACCAAGCCAGCCTTTGGTTATGCTAAAGTAGGCCACCACTGATTACTCAGGAATCTTCCGCCTTGCCTTCCAACCCACCCCACCCTCACTGAATCCCACTCCTACCTTCTCCCTTGAATTCCCAAGCCAGACACCATTCTGGGCTTGGCTCTACCTCTCCCCTGAGCCTAGCCCCAGCTACCCTGAATTAAACTTTGCTCTGAAGAGCTTAGACCTCGTGGCCTTTCATTCTGGGGGGAGCACGCCATAACCTTACACTAATCCCCTGCCCTTTGCTGGCTGTGAAGAGCTGACCCTTGTCACAGTTCCCAGATGCAGCTGCACATCCTCATTATTTTATTTTTAATTATGCACATAAGTGTTGGTGAGAGTGCACGTACCCCCAGAGGCCAGAAGAGAACATCAGGTCCACTGGGATTGGCTGGAGTTACAGGTGGTTGTGAGCTGTGCCACATGGGTGTTGGAAACTGAACCTGGGTCCTCTGCAAAAGCAAAATGTGGCCCTAACCATTGGGAAATATCTCCAGGCCTGTGTCTGGGATGAATGGAAATAGACTCTCCAGGATAAGTCATATGATGGATCCCAGGGTGCCACAGCTATTTCTTTCTAAACCACCTGTCACTTCTTTTCTGAAGACCTGGGCAGCCTGCAGATAATCAGACCAGAAATGCTAGGAGCTTACTGTTGAGTGATGGACAGGAGTTGGCAGATAAATAGCTCAGCGTTTTCATCCTCAGCTGAGGAATTGTGAAGCTCACTCCTCGTGCTCTGAGGACCCCACAGATTGAGCCTCAGCTACTGCATTAGTCAAGAGACTCCTGAGGTAAAATGGAGATATATATATATATATATATATATATATATATATATATGCGCTGTGCCCCACACTGGAGAGGCTGAGAGCTCAATAGCTGCTTAGTGCACAAGTCTAGGTATCTCAGCACTCCTAATCCAGAACTGAAGGCCAGGGGGACTCCCTGAGAGCTGCTGGTCTTCAGTCCATGTTGGAAGGTAGAAGAGTTTGTGTTCTGATGTCAGCAAGTGACAGTGGCCTCGGCAGCAAGCATGGGATCGATGTGCCACCAGCAGGAAATGAAGGCAGGAGGCACTGTGTTCCCTTGGATATTTTACATCTGGGCTGCCACCAGAAAGCGAGGCTGTCAGGGGGGGTCCCCTCAGTTAATCCTTCTTGGAAAGACACTTACAGATCCTCTAGAGATGTGTCTCTTAGTTGATTCCAGATCCCACCCAACTGACCATCAGGGTTAAGCATCACAGACGTCCGCAGCTGTTCCTGTTGGTCACACGCTTTATAGATGTCTTCAAGTTGAGTTCTGATGAACTGCATGCACCTTGATCCTTATCTCAAGGTCTTCTCTGGAAGAACTCAGCCTCAGACAGGTGTGTATGACCATGTGTGCACACTTACGTGTGTAAATACATGCCCATGCGTAGAGGGTATGTAAAGCAAGGGAATATCTTTCTATAAACAATGTTTCCCTGTCTCTTACTGCAGTGCTTGGCACACAGTGTGGACACCTGGTGGCGTGTGGACTGATGATGACATTGGCAAGGATGAATCACTAGGTAGTATCGAGGGGAGCACTTAGCAGTGCTCCCCCAGTAATAATCTTGGTTGTTCCCTAAATACCTGAACTCATGAGGACCTAGTATACCTGCAGCCTTTGATCTGGTTTGATACCAGCCCATGACTCCGACTCCTCTGTGGCTTTACTGTCCCAGCATTACAATCACCTAAACATAAAGCCAGACTCTTTTATTTTATTTTATTTTTTTGGTCTTTTCCAGACAGGGTCTCCCTGTAGCCTCAGCTGTCCTGGTTCACTCTGTAGACCAGGCTGGCCTTGAACTCACAAAGATCTGCCTACCTCTGCCTCCCAAGTGCTAGGATTAAAGGTGTGCGCCACCACACCTGGCTTTTTTTTTTTTTGGTCTTTTCGAGACAGGGTCTCCCGGTAGCCCCAGCTGTCCTGGAACTCACTCTGTAGACCAGGCTGGCCTTGAACTCACAAAGATCCACCTACCTCTGCCTCCCAAGTGCTAGGATTAAAGGTGTATGCCCACCACGCCTGGCTTATTAAAAGCCTTGACTTCTTAAATTTAGCATTTTTGTTTTTTTTTTTAATTTTTTTTTATTAATTTTATTTATTTATTGTATGTGTATGAATGTACTGTCTGCATGCAAGTCTGTGCACCCATGTCGTGCAACGCCGCGGAGGTCAGAAGAGGGTCTCGGATTCCCCTGGAACTGGAGTTCTCCTGGAATTGGAGTTTTAGACGGTTCTCGGCCGCCATGTGGGTGCTGGGGATCGAACCCCGGTCCTCTGCAAGAGCGGTCGGCGCTCTTAACCGCTAGGCCATCTCTCCAGCCCCTTGTTTTGTTTTTTAATTTAGCTTTTAAGAGTAGGCCCCAACTCTGAGGACATTCATTCCCCCAGGATCCACTGGAACAGGCTGTCTCCTAGAACTCTCTCTCGAGGCAGGTCTCACTCACATTTTTATTCAACCTGGTTTCTCCAACTTCATTGGGGGAGTACAAGCTTGGCTCCGCCCTTACCTTAACAGATCATCCGACCTTTCATCCCTAGATGAAAAGTTTCTAGATTCTAGTTCTAGAATCTCCCATTCATGTCCTTCCCAGTCTTCACTGTGGGTGATGATGTAGGAGCTGTCTGTCAGCACTTTGATACATTGATCCTCAATCACACCCACTTTCATTCATTATCTTCTTTGGGTGTAGTACCAAACTGAGGCTCCCAGGAGATGTCCCAGTCACAGGATACAAGGTTCATGGAGCTTGCCAAGATTAATTAAAATGTCATTAATCCAGATTATGTCCATTTTATAATGGACATAATCATCCCTATTCTCCTCCTCATCACCCTCATCCTTGTTCTCCTCCTCTTCCTCCTTCTCATCTTCCTTCCTTTTGAGACTGGGTCTCCTATGGCCCAAGCTGGCTTCAGATTTGCTATGTAGTCAAGGATGACTTTTAATTTCTGGTCCTCCTACTTCCCAATACGTAACAAGTGCTGAAACTACATGCTCATGCCACCACGCCTGTTTTATATGGTTCTGGGGCATCAAAGTTAGAACCTCATGCAAGCACTCTACCACTTGAGCTGTATCTCCAGCTGGCCTGTGACTTCCGGAGAGCATCTTAGTTCTCATGAAATGACTCTGGCTCCTTCAGTCCATGCTCATGCATGCAACCATCCCCCCCCCCCCTTTTTGGCTTCTGTTTTGAAACAGAAGCTTTTGTTTTGAAACAGTGTCTACTACATAGCCTAAGTTGCCCTTACCTTCTGGTCTGCCTGCCTTTCAGCATCCTGTGCTATCTATGAGACACTGACCGTGGTGCATGGAAAACAGTAGGGACTGAAACTGGTCAGGTCCAGAACTTAGATTCTGGGGAAGACGTACAATGATGAATCAATTAAATTAAGCAATAGTTGAAACACAGGGTTCTTTTTTTCAAAAAATTTAAAAAATTTTTATTTGTTTATTTTTTTTAGGGGATTCCACAATATAAGAGCACAGTTGTTTTCAGATCACATTAATGTTGCTCAGTTTGCCATACAATTAGGTAATTGGCACTAGCATCCATAGATGAAGGATACTGTTCGTCATTTGTTTTTCTGGGACTGGTACTTCACTCAGCATGATATCTTCTAGCTCCATCCATTTACCTGCAAAGTTCACGATGTCATCTTTCATAGAACTCCATTGTGAAGATGTACCACATTTTCTCTGTCCACTCGTCAGTTGAGGGGCACTTGGGTTGGTTCCAGCTATTTGCTAGTGTGAAGAGAGCTACAATAAACATGGCTGTGCATGTATCTCTGCAGTAAGATGAGTCTTGTGGGTACACAGCCAGGAGTGGTATGGCTGGGTCAGGTGGCAAGTTCATTCCAAGTCTTCAAGGGTTCTCCACACTGCTTTCCATAGTGCTGTACCACTTTACATTCCCACCAGCAGTGGATGAGTGTTCCCCTTTCCCCACAACCTCTCCAGCACTTGGTATCACTTGTTTTCTTGATCCTACCCAGTCTTATTGGAGTGAGATGATATCTTAAAGTGGTTTTATTTGCATTTCCTTAATTATTAGTGACTTAATTATTAGATGCTTCTCAGCCATCTCTAATTACTCACTTGTAAAGTCTCTGTTCAGCTCTTTGCTCCATCTATTGAGTGGGTCATTTGTTTTCTTCTTTGTTTTTTGAGTAGTTTATATACTCTGGAAATGAATGCTTTGTCAGATGTATCTGCAGTGAAGGTTTCCTCCCACTCTGGGTTTTCTTTTCATTTCCTCGATTGTTTCTTTTGATGTACAGAAGCTTTTGAGTTTAATGAGGTCCCATTTGCAATTGTCGACCTTAATTCTTGTGCAGTTGCTGTCTGATTTAGGAAGTCTTTTCCTTTGCCTATGTCTTGTAGTCTGCTGCCAACTTTGTCTTGTATCACCTTCAGAGTTTGGGGTTTCACATTGAGGTGTTTGATCCATCTGGAGTTGACTTTTGTACAGGGCAAGAGGTAGGGGTTTAATTTCATTCTTCTACAAGTGGTGATCCAGTTTTGCCAACACCACTTGCTGAAGATGCTGTCTTTCCTCCATTGTGTCTTCCTGTCCACCTTGTCAAATCTGAGGTGGCTGAAATTGTATGTGCTCAAGTTTGGATCTTCAGTTTTGTTCCATTGGTCAACAGGTCTGTTTCTGTGCCAGTACCAAGCTGTTTTTATGACTATAGCCCTGTAGAATAGTTTGAAGTCTGGTATAGAGATTCCCCCTGTATTGCTCTTTTCGATCAGGGTTGCTTTGGCTATTTGGGGTCTTTTGTTTTTCCAAAGAAACACATGTTTAAAAGTACATGTCTTAGCCGGGTGTGGTGGCGCACGCCTTTAATCCTAGCACTCGGGAGGCAGAGGCAGGCGGATCTTTGTGAGTTCAAGGCCAGCCTGGTCTACAGAGCGAGTTCCAGGACAGCTGGGGCTACAGGGAGACCCTGTCTCGAAAAGAACAACAACAACAAAAAAAGTACATGTCTTAGCAAAGCATGACGGCATACATTTATAATGGGAAGCGGAGGCAGGAGGGTCTGGAGTTCAGAATCATCCTTGTCTACAGACTGAGTTCAAGGCCAGCCTGGGCTACATATAACCTTTACTCAGAAACAACCAAAAATATATCTTACAAACAGTTGAACAGGAGTTTTACACAGACTGTGGTAAGTACTACATAGAAAACAGAGTGGAGGCTGTGATAGGGAGGGGTTGGGGCTCCTTTGCGGGGGTGGGGGGGNGGGGTGTGTGGGGGGGGGGGGGGGGGTGGGGGGGGTGGCCCGATACCAGCAAGGTAGCCAGGAACTCAGTATCTATAGTACAGAATTCAGCACCTCTTCCTAAACCCTTCCAACAGCCTCGGATGTTGGGTTCCCATTTTGTTGTTTTGGTTTTTGTTGTCGTTATTGTTTTTGGTATTTTTGAGACAGGGTCTCCCTTTAGTCCCAGCTGGCCTGGAGCTCGCTCTGTAGACCAGGCTCTGTTGTTGTTTTAAGTGGCTCAGGAATATCCAGTCCCTTTCCCTGGGCCATGAAGGAACAAACCTACTCAAAGCCAGTGGTGTGTTTAGAGCCAATGGAGACGATGCTGACTGGAAGTTCTCAGATGAAGATGTTAGAAATCCAAACGACTGCCCCTCACACCCCAGTTGCCAGTATGGGGAGCTGACCAGCTGCAAGGACCTGATGACTCACTTCCGCTTGCTGTTCCTGGCCAAGACCCACAGAAGGAGGGAAGCGGCCCTCACCAACTCCCAACAGTTAGCTGGGCGGCTGAAGCAAAGGATGCTGCCTGGTCCACCGTGGAAGCTGGAGATGCCAGCGGCCTGGCAGCCGTGGATGATGCAGCACTTTGGAGAAGCCCCTGAAAACTCACTCATGCACGTGCCAGCCATGGGGCCGCAGCACGGCCTGAGCCTGAGGGAACGCTTTGTCCAGCACACAGAGCACGCTGGGCAGCCCACAGCTCATCTCCACATGCGGTAGAGCTCCTGAAAGCGGGTGTGGGCTAACGGGAGCACTGACCGGGCAGTGAGCTGGACTAACAGGAGCACTGACCCGGCAGCGAGCTAGACTAGAATTTAGGCGTGTGCTGATGTTTAGGATTGTGATTAAGGGTCTGCTTAGTTTCTAGGGTGCCGCCTCTGCCTCAGTGAGCCAGGACTATGGACTAAGCTATGGAGCTGCCTCCCTGGAGGATGGTCATGGGATATATCTGGGTTTCAGACTAGGGCATTTATTGTTCCTGAGAAAACAACCACGTGGCCTGTGTATTTGTGTGGAGAGGCGCCTCCAGGTCGCCCATAGCTACCCCATATTATGAGCCCCAGCTGAACCCAGTAGTTAAAAGCTTAACTTAAAGCACGGGAAAAGGGAGGTTTGACTCAGCTGAACTAAGGTAGGAATTTGAGAACAGGTTGGTGTGCACCTGTAGCTTTTGCTAACTGCAAACTTATGGCTTCAGTACTTTGCATTTGGCTTGCTCTTAGAGAATAGGGATTGTTTCAGGGGCTTTCCACCCCTTAACTTGGGAACTGTAAGCATTTCTATCTTGGATGTGTTTTTCTGTATAAAAACTCTTTCCAAAACAGTTTGGGACTATACCTGGGACCAAATGCCCAGTGTGTAGTCATTAGACGGCTCTGAAGACTTTCTTCTGGCATATTCAGTTTGAGTGGTCCTCTTTGCTGAGCATACCTCACTACATTTGTTGTTCACCACAGGTGGCATTTGTTTCCTGAGCTAAAACATGTACAGATAAACTGCCCAAGCAGCCTGTGTTGCCAGGGACTCTTAGTGAGAAGTAGGACTCAAGAAGAGCCAGCCATCTTAGCTGTATCCAAAGCCTGTTGGGCTTAGGACTGAATCTGGAGAGTTTCTGCACAAAGGAACAACACCTCCATGTGGGTTCCTTGCCTTTGGCTTTTGCTGGGTGGCTCCTGGCGAGCCACTTCCTAGCATCAGGTGCAGCTGGGCTGTGGGCAAGGTTTGGGCTCCAGAACAGCAGGAAACAGGAGCTTAAAGCTGGAACTTCATTCCAAAAGGGTTTCAAGAGTATTCAGGGCCCCTACAAACATCTGGGGAGCTAGGACCAAGGCCCAGCTGCTCCCAAATGTCAGGTGTGGGGTCTGGAACCAGCTCCATCCTCTGCTAGTGCTCCTAACCACAGAGCTGTCCCCCCTGCCCCACACCTTGTATTTTGAGACAGGTCTCTCACTGGAACTTGAGGCTTGCCCACAGGGCTGGACTGGGCAGTAAGCTCAGGGATCCTGTTTCCTCTTTCTACATGGGTTCTGGGCATCAAACCAAAGCCCTCCTGCTTCTGTGGCAAGTACTTTATGAAATGAACCATTGTCCCCGTCCTTTACCCTAAACTTTTTTTTGGTCTTTTTGAGACAGGGTCTCCCTGTAGTTCCACCTGTCCTAGAACTCTCTCTGTAGACCAGCTGGCCTTGAACTCACAGAGATCCACCTGCCTCTGCCTCCTGAGTGCTGGGATTAAGGCAAATGACTGATTTTTACTGATTTCATTGACAATGGTAGTGGTCAGCTTACTGAGAAGTCGTGCATGCTACCTGGGAAAATGCAGGCTGAGCACGTGGTGTGGTGTGTGGGACACAGTGTAGAGCAGTGGCACTACTGAATAGAACGAGTACCCCGCTCTTCACCCTGAGCTTTTAAGAAGCAGTTGGCTTTCTGTAGGGGGCACAGAATGAGAGCTTCATATATGAGAGGTTTTACTCTGAGTTGGCGTGCACTGTTCCCTCACCTGTAGCTTGTACAATCTGCCCAGAGTAGAAGCCGTTAATGAGAGATGTTTGCACCCCTCACTTCTGGCTAAATGTCTTACCTGCCACCTACCTGCTTGGCACCGCAGGAGCCTTCAATGCACTGTCCAAGGTGCTGACAAGTGGTTTTAAGGAAATCTTGGTTCAGTCTAAAGGCTGTTTGTTCTATGCACAATCAGGGTCTAGGGCTGGGAATCCAGGATGCAAAGATGGGTAGAGAGAGGAGACCTCTGGCATCTGTCAGAGCATGTCTACCTGGAAAGTGGTGTTTTTCTTGGCTTTCTCTGAGCACCTAGGATCCACATAAAACCAGACCTGCCATCAGGTCCAGATGGTGAATACAGCTTTCTAATCCTCAGCAGGGATGGCAGGCAAACAGCAGAACCTGGACTCATTCTATTCAATAGTGCCACTGCGCTACACTGTGTCCCACACATGACACCACGTGCTACGCCTGCATTTTCTTAGGTAGCACACATGACTGCTCAGTAAGCTGACCACTACCATTGTCAATACAATCAATAAAGATCATTCATTTGACTGAGGACAAGGTCTTTCTTCCTGATGACACAGGTCCCTCCCTCAAGCCATCATGCTACCCAATGTGGGCATGCCCAGGAATGGGTTCCAGACCTGGACGGTCAGCTTTTGGCCATGTGCTGACTTAAAACAGCCACTTCTTGGGCTAGGGAGATGACTCAGAGGGCAATGCACTTGTCACACAAGGGTGAGGACCTGAGTTCAAGTCCCCAGAACCCATGGAAAGGCAGGTACAGTAGTGAGTCTGTGATCCCTGTGCTCCTACTGTGAGATGGGAGGTGGAGATGGGAGAGTCTCTGGAAGTGTGTGGGCTAGCCTGGAGTAGGCAACAGCAAACCAGAGAGGAGACCCTGTCTCAAGCAAGTTAGAAGGTGGAAGCCGGGCATGGTGGTGCACCCCTTTAATCCTAGCACTTGGGAGGCAGAGGCAGGTGGATCTTTGTGAGTTCAAGGCCAGCCTGTTCTACAGAGCAAGTTCCAGCTACGGGGAGATCCTGTCTCAAAAAAGACCAAAAAAAAAAAAAAAAAGAAGGTGGGGACAGATACCCAGGTTGCCGTCTGACCTCCGTACAAACAGACATGTGGCACATGTGTGTCCACACTCACATGTACACACATGCAGACACATACCCGCACCATGTACACACACATGCACACATACCCCCCACCATGTGCACACATGCACACACACACCATGTGCACACATGCACACACATACCCCCACCATGTGCACACATGCACACACATAACCCCCACCATGCACACACATGCACACCCCCCACCATGTGCACACATGCATACACATGAACACACACATACTCCCCACCATGCACACACATATCCCCACCATGTGCACACATGCACACACATACCCCCCACCATGTACACACATGCACACACATACCCCCACCATGTACACACATGCACACACACATACCCCCTCGTCATGTGCACACATGGTTTTAAAGAAGAGCCATTTTTCTCATTATGGCTCCAGGTTCCCCAGCTGTAGAAGGAGTGGCCATGTTCCCAGGGCTGCCCATGACCAACCCCACACTTGTCCTCTGACTCCATATATTGACCATGGCATGGGTGCAAATATACATACACAAACAAATCAATCAATAAATCAATCAATGTAAAGAGAAATTAAAAAACAAACCAGGGGTTGGAGAGATGGTTCAGTAGTTAAGAGCACTGGCTGCTCTTGCAGGGGACCCAGGTTCTGTTCCCAGCACCTACATGGCAGCTAACAACTGTCTGTGACTTCAGCTCTAGGGGATCTGACAGCCTCTTCTGGTCTCCATGGGCACTGCATGCACATAGTGCACTTACATACATGCAAGGAAAGCTCTCATAGATGTAAAATAAAAAAGAAAGAAAATAAACCAAACCATCAAACAAAAGAAAAAATGTAACTCTTTCTAGTCAATCAGCCTCTACTCACAGTTACTGGAGGATCTGATCTTCTGAATTTGATCATGGGATGGGAGCACGGGCAGCCATAACGTCCTCCCGTCCATGTGGGAGACAGACCCCCCCCCCATACACACAAGCCATCTGAAGTCATTCCTGAACTTCATTGCCTGGGAACTGGTTTAAGGTTGATCCTGCTACAAAAGGAAATCAAGAGTCTGGCTGAGAGGCCCTAACTCAAAGTGGAGACACTGCAGTGCAGGGAGATGCTTACTCTTGTGTTCCAGTCCCACTGTGGACAGGGTTATATAGGGAGGAAGAGGAGGAGGAGAGGGGACAGAGGAAAGGAGGAATGGGGAGGGAGGGATGGAAGCAGGGAGGGAGGGAGACAGAGAGACTCAGGATGCAAATTGCATCCTTCATCAGATTCATTCATGTGAACTGGTAGATCATTTTCATTGGATAGCTGGGCTTTCTGATGCTTGCTTCTAGAAGAGACCTTGCCCACACAGGGGAAGCCAGGGGCTACGAGGACAGTAGGGTCAAATTTTCTCAGCAGACCACCTGGGGATTCCTTAGTTAACAAATATTGACTTATTTTTCATCTATATTGTTTGGGCTTTTGGAAATGGATTTTCATGTAGCCCAGGCTAGCTTTGAGCTCCCTACGTAGCAGAGGATAGTCTTGGACTTCTGATCCTCCTGTCTCCAGCTCCCAGGTGCTGGGATTGCAGGCGCTTGTCACCATACCTGGTTTAGTAGCACTGGGGTGGAACCTGGGACTTTATGCATGCTAGCAAGCATTTTGCCAACTGAGTCACACCCCAACACCCCAAATATTTATTCTATATTACGTTCCAGATTGTGTGCTGGGTGTGGCTTTTCTCAGTAAGCCTGATCCAGACCCAGGTGCCTAGAGGCTGTGAGAAGTTTCTAGCCTCCTACTCTCTGGAATAATACACAGCAGGATGCTACAAGGTCAGTCCTACCCCATGGTTGGCAGCTGGGAAAATCTCCTCCCCCTTCCCCCTCCCCACCCACCTGACCAGCCAAGTCTGGTTATTCTTAGCCTTGTAAGCCCTCCAGATAACATCTTTTCATCCGACTCCACAGTCGTCCAAGTGGTTGGGAAGGGAGTGATGGGGTGAGAGGTCATCAGCAGAGATCCAGTAGAGGGAGCAGCCACGGGACATGATCTCAAGGAGCCATAGGCCAGGCTGGGGAGACAGCGCTTGCTTCTCGCACGCACCTGTGGTAAAATGTCCTCGTTCTCAACAGTGCCCCATCCCCAGCCAGGTGTGTAGTGGGCCAATTCTGAAACTTCCCAACACACGGATTTCCTGGACATCTTGTTAAAATGCAGGTGCAGAGTCAGTGGCTCAGGGGGGAGCCTGGTGCTCTGCCTTCCGGACAGGCTACCAGGTGACACCAGAGGAGCAGGAACAGGAGACAGGGGCAGGGATGTCCTTAGACACATTGCTGGTCTTGTTGGATGCCCTTTTTTTTTTTTTTTTTTTTTTTATAATTTCTGAATAGATTCTTATGCTTCAGAGAAATTCATGCTCCTGTAGGGACATTCTCACCTTGCGACATGCTCAGCTCCAGAACCCTGGAACCGGTGTCAAGGCCAACTATTCAACAATCAGTTTATTCATTTAATAAATAGCTGCCAAACTCCTGTGATCACCAGACACTGAGTTTAGTCCAAGGAGAACGGGGTGAACTAGGGAGATGAACTTGGGATTTTCCATCTAGTAACCAGGGAAACCAATGCTAAGCGAACATTCAAACATGATGGCTTTATGTTGTAGTACATGGGAGAAACTCAAAAGGCCGTGTTTGGGACTCAAGAGAGAAGACAGTATTTTTGAATAAGCTGATACAGTAGTTCCTGATGCCAGGCATGGTGGTGCACGCCTTTAATCCTAGCACTTGGGAGGCAGAGGCAGGCAGATCTTTGTGAGTTCAAGGCCAGCCTGGTCTACAGAGTAAGTTCCAGGACAGCTGGGGCTACAGGGAGACCCTGTCTCAAAAAGACAAAAATAAATAAATAAATCTAAAAAAACAACAAATAGCTACATATTCAGTGGTTTAAAACTACAAAATTATATTATCTAATAGTTTTGGAAGTCAGAACTTCAAAAACCTCAGTGTGCTGAAGTCAAGGTACAGGGACTGAAGGTGTCCCTGACAGAACAGTGGAAGAATGCACACAAGGCCTGAGCTCCACCTTTGACACTGTAAAAAGAAGGAGGAATCGCAGGAAGAGGCAGAAGAGCAAGAGGAGAAGAAAGAAGAAAAAAGGGTTTGAGAGATGACTCAGCGGTTAACAGCACTGCCTGCTCTTCCTGAGGACCTAGGTTTGATTCCCACCACCCACACGATGTCTAACAACCTCCCCTAACTCCAGATCAGAGGATCTGACCACCTCTTCTGACCTCCACAGGTATTACACAACATGGGTGCAGTTACATACATCCAAGCAATACAGTCATATGAATAAAGTAATAATAAAAATATTTTTAAAGAAGAAAAAAAGAGGAGAAAATAGAAAGAAAAAAGAGGAGGAGGAGGAGGAGGAGGAGGAGGAGGAGGAGAAGGAGGAGGAGGAGGATGTTTCAGTGTTGAATCTCTTTATCTTTTTCCCCCTATTCCTGAACAGATGTAACATCTACCAACTCCAGACAGAGCATTAACAACAGACTGAAGGAGTGGTCCTGCCCAGGTCCAGCTCAGAGAGCCAGTGAGTTTATCAGAAGATGGGGTACTCACAGGAGCATAGATGACCCCAAACAGCTACATCAATGAAAAGCCCCACATGGATGACGACATGCCCGCAGCCGTACAGATGGAGGCCACCCTTCAGTTAGCCTTCCACCCAAATACTGTGATACCTCCTCATACCAAATGCGTGCAGATGGGGAAGAATCACAGGAGTTGCTGGAATCCCAGGGGATGGTCTAATGATGGCCCACTCCCTCCTTCTACTTCTTTTTTTTTTGTTTTTGTTTTAAATTTTTTTTATTTTATTTATTTCTATATGTGTATGAATGTACTGTCTGCATGCAAGTTTGTGCACCCGTGTCGTGCATGCCGCGGAGGTCAGAAGAGGGTCTCGGATTCCCCTGGGACTGGAGTTCTCTGGAATTGGAGTTTCAGACGGCTCTCGGCGCTGCATGGGTGGGTGCTGGGGATCGAACCTGGGTCCTCTGTAAGAGCGGTCGGCGCTCTTAACCGCTAGGCCATCTCTCCAGCCCCAGCCTCCTTCTACTTCTTACTGCGGTGGTCATAGCTACTCTGACTGAGGTGCTAATGGCAGGGTCGGGGCAAGGGCTCAGTGGGTAAAGTGCTTGCTGTACACGCATGAGTCACTGAGTTTGATCCCTGGATCCCACATAAAGAAAGCCAGGCATGATGGGGAGGGAGAAACTGACAGAAGTGGAGTCCGTTGACGATGACCTGCCATCTCAGCCAAGCCAGCGAATTCCACGCACAGTGGAAGCCTCTGCCCCCCAAAACAAGCAGAGAACAACCGAGGAAGACATCTGTGTACATGTGTGCATGTACCTGCATGTGCACACGTGAACATACCCACACATACACTAAATAAATGAAAAAGATAACAATGGCTGTTAGTTTGGAGGAGAGCGCTCCACACACCATCTCCGAGGCTGCGAGCGTTCCCTGGTTGACGGCCCCTCCTCCACAGTTTACCAACCCCTGCTTGTTGCCGAATTCCCTTCTCCAGATCTGACTCCAGCCTCCATCTCATAAGGACTCCTTGGTTAGATGGGGCTCACTGTGAGACTGCAGGACCCTGTCCCCATCTCGGAGCACTTAATCCCAATGGCAACGTGCCATGTGCCCTGTAAGCTGACACAGTCACAGGATCTGGGGAGTAGGATGTAGACATCTTTAGGTGGGAGAACTTGACATTATTCTATCTATGATAGGGGTCACGAAACCCTTTTAGAGGGAGCCATATTTAAGAGAACGGCTCAGCACAAATCAGATAGATGAAGACAAGAAGCAGTGGCTCTTCCAGTAGAGGAAAGAGTAATGGAAAGTCCCCAAGAAAGGTCAGAGCTGCTGACTCCACGGACAGAGAAAAGCCCGGCATGGTGAACAGGACGGGCAGGGGTGGGACAGCGGGCGGAGGCCAGGCAGTAGAGCTGGGGGGTGGGGGTGGAACAGCAGGCAGAGGCCAGGGAGGTAGAGCTTGCCGGCTGCTGTTGCAAGAGCTGTCAGGGTCAGGCCCTGGGCCCAGCAGGCCTAGCCAGCCAGGCTCTGCCACCCATCCCCAGTATGACAGCTAGAGATATAAGTGATGGTAAAAAGGTGTTTATTGACTGTGGCCCCCTGGGAAGAGGAACGAGTAATGAGGTCCAGTGACACTCTCCTCCCAGGACACCTTTGAGGTTCTGACACTAGGTTTAGGTTATTTATTTATTTATTTATTTATTTATTTATTTATTTATTTATATGAATGTACTGTCTACATGTAGGTGTGCACCTGTGTTGTGCAATGCCGCGGTGGTCAGAAGAGGTCGTCGGATTCCCCTGTCAGAAGAGGGTGTCGGATTCCCCTGGAATTGGAGTTCTCCTGGAATTGGAGTTACAGACTGTTCTCAGCTGCCATGTGGGTGCTGGGGATCGAACCCGGGTCCTCTGCAAGAGCAGTCGGCACTCTTAACTGCTAGCCTTCTCTCCAGCCCAAGGTTTAGGTTTAAATACAGGACATGAGGTATGTATAGGTCAGCAGTCTTGGTCAAAGTGTGGTCCCGCACACCATTACTTTATTTGTTGAAATATCCCCTTTAAAAGTAAATTTAACCAGATGTGGTGGTGCATGCTTTTGTACCAGCACTCGGAAGGCAGAGGTAGGCAGATTTCTGTGAGTTCAAGGCCAGCCTGTTTTACATAGTGAGTTCCCAGCCAGCTGGGGCTACAGGGAGACCCTGTCTTAAAAAGGCCAAAAGAAAACAAATTTAATTATATTTATGTATATATGTAAGCATGTATGTATGTATATATATGTATATGTGTGTTCAGGCACACACACATATGTCCCTGGGCACACATGTGGAGGTCAGAGGACAACTGGTGGGAGTGGGTTTTCTTCTTCTACGAGGTGTTCCAAGAAGTGGAACTCGGTCGTCAGGCCACTGCTCGCTCCGGTCAGTCTGACTATGTGTGTGACATCAGAGCTCCCCTCTGACTGCACCGGACTCCAGGCTTCTCCTTCTTCTGCCTGAGATGCCTGGGGAAATTCACATTTTGGGGGGTTCATTGTGTTGTTTCCTGACAGACAAAAGGAGAGGACACAAGCATCTCTCGTTAGAATGTCTCCATCCCTGCCAGGACACTGCACTGCTGTGAAGCCTTGGGTTTTATTCCAAGGGCAATCAGGAACATCAGGAAGCCAGAGTTACTGACGCCATGTGCTTTGTGGCCGCTGACTAGACTGCCCGCTTTCCATCTAGGAACTGTCCCCTAAAGTGGCCTGGTCTTCTGCCTCCCTGCAGAAAGCCGACAATCTGGCTGTTTCTTATGCTGGCCTTCCAATTTTAAATTATTGACAGTGCATTGTAAACATTTAAAGCAGTGGACAGGGCAGGTCGGCCAAGAGCCTGGGTTATACCAATCTGAACAAACTTTGCCCCATGCTTGCTTGCTACTTGGCTGAGTGACAGAAACTTCTGAGCTCCAGGGGACTGTCTGTGAGGGGAAAGGACAGCAGTGGTTCCCACAGAAGGCTGAGGCGAGGATTCAAAGTGCAGCAAGGGAGTTCAAATAAAACACTTAGCATGGTGCAAGCATTCAACATACATATAACCATGTCTATATATATATTTTTTTTAATTTGAGAGGATTAGACAAAGGTTTGAAAATGGATGACCTTTAAAATTGCTTCCAGCTCTAAGATTCTGAGATGATAAAAAAGAAAGTCCTCATTAATCAGACCACATATTTAGTAGTAGAATAAAGGGCTATGCTCCCTAGCCTGGATCTAGTGTTCTATTTAATATATATTGTACAGAAGGCATCCACTGTAAGATGACAGTACCCATGAAGGGAAGGAACCAGGCAAGCTCTTCCTAATTACACACAGCCCCAGGGGTCAGAACCCACAATCAATGGTGACAGACCCAGCCTTCAATCAACTTGCTCTTCTCCTCAAGGGATTTGGCCCTGACCTGCCCTCCTTACAGGAAAACCCGGTTGTGATTCTGAGGCCGAATCTTCATTGCTAATTTGACTGGATTTGGAATCCCCTAGGAGACACACCCCAGCATATCCGTGAGTGTTTCCAGAGAGGGTTAACCGAGTAGGGAAGCCCCACCTGAATGTGGACAGCACCATCCCATGGGCACTGACCTGCACTGAATAAAGAGGAAAGATCCGGCTGAGCACCAGCAGAGGCTGCTCTGCTTCCCAACTGCGGACACAGTGTGACCTGTGGCCTCACGCTCCTGCAGTGCCTTCCCTGTCTTGATGGGCGGCATCCTTAAACTGTGAGCCACACTAAGCCCTTCCTTCCCCAAGTTCCCTTTGTTGGGCACTTTGTAGCTAATATGGGGTCCCCTCTCCTTTCTTCCTGAAGGAGTCAAACCTTGGGGGATAAGGGGTAGACATAGTTTGATGCCTGGTTGTACGCAGGCAAGTCTGAAGAACAGTTCCTGCCAGGAAGGGCCTCCTCTGAGGCCAAGCTAGGTGTCCCCCATTTCTCAGACCCTTCATGGAAAAGCACAGACCAGACCTGGAGTAGACCTGCTTCTGGACAGAGCTCTAGGAAAGAGTTGGTATCAGCAGGCTCTGGGGATGTGCTGAGCTTGAACACTGTCAACAGGTGGCTGTGTTTGTGCCTAACGATGGCAAACAAATCTCACGGCTTCTTGGACTGGCACCAGGGGCACTTGGCCACAGAAACACACTCCGATACACAGGATCTGATTTCTCTACCTAGCTTCAAGGCGCCTGAAGTTGGGAAAATTATGAGCCTACTGTGTGTCTAGCACGGGACAAAAACTGTGTACTACACATAAATAAGGCATTCAGGGTCCTCGTCCTGACAGAAACCCTGGGAGTTTCTGTTGTTTCACTAAATCCATAATTCTCCAAGAAAAATTGGACCTCTCAAATCCAGATTTCCTGGTGCATGGCACTGGGTCAGAGAAGAGAGTACATTGAAGGGTCCCAATGTTGTATTTGTCAAGAATTAAAAAAATAAAAAAATTCTCTCTCTCTCTCCTTCTCTCCTCCATTCTTTTAAGCACACACATACATCCACATGGTCACAAGTAAGTCAAGATCAGCCTTGCTTAAGCTAGTTTTTTTTTAATTTTTAAAAAATTTATTCTTGTATGTGTATGAATGTACTGTCTGCATGTAGGTCTGTGCACCCGTGTTGTGCAATGCCACGGAGGTCAGAAGAGGGTATTGGACTCCCCTGGAACTGGAGTCAAAGATGGCTCTCAGCCGCCATGTGGGTGCTGGGGATCGAACCCTGGTCGTCTGCAAGAGCAGTCGGTGCTTTTAACTGCTAGGCCATCTCTCCAGCCCCTTAAGCTAGTTTTTTTTATATTTTTTAAAATTTATTTCTATATGTGTATGAATGTACTGTCTGCATGCAGGTTTGTGCACCCGTGTTGTGCAATGCTGCAGGGGTCAGAAGAGGGTCTCAGATTCCCCTAAAACTGGAGTTCTCCTGGAATTGGAGCTTCAGATGGTTCTCGGCCGCCATGTGGGTACTGGGGATTGAACCCGGGTCCTCTACAAGAGCAGTCTGCGCTCTTAACCCCTAGGCCATCTTTCCAGCCCCTTATAGACACGGTGGAAGGGTGGAGTTGTTGACAGACCTACAAGGCACCAACTCATAAATTATTCACATACACCGAAGCAGCTCTGCAAGTTGTTACTCAAAACTTGCTCCAGTTGTTCCAGCCATTGGTCAGACCAGAATGCAGGGCAATCCGTGGTACGAGGAGGCGTGGCTCTGAAGTGACCTGTCCACTAGTCAGCTCTCAGCTTTGAGAGCGAGATCGGGGACAAAAGGGGTCAGGTTGTTAGAAAACCTTGGCTTGAGAACAAATCTGGAATTGACCAAGTGAGAGGCCCCTGGGAGACCTTTCGGAAAGGTGAACCGAGGGGGAGCCCCTTCAGTAGTAGCGGACACAGAAAACTCTGGGGGGGAATCCGAGCTGCCTGTGGGGGAACTGATCTATCCTGCTGCCGCCGCTGCCATGCTGCCTTCCCTGACACCAGACTCTGCTTCTTCAGCCTCCCCATGCAGCTTGAAGACCAGCGGCTCCCCATGAATCCTCCAGGCTGCCACTGCCAGACTGAGCTTCCTGAGCCCCGAGGGCCAAATAGCTACCAGGTTCTTAGTCTCCCCAGTGGGTAGACAGCCATCGTTGGACAGGACAGCTCGATCATATGAGTTAATCTAATAAATTCCCCTTTAAAAATATGTAAAGCCAGGCTGGAGAGATGGCCTAGCGGTTAAGAGCACCGACTGCTCTTGCAGAGGACCCGGGTTCGATCCCCAGAACCCACATGGCGGCTGAGAACCATCTTTGACTCCAGTTCCAGGGGAATCCGATGCCCTCTTCTGACCTCCACGGTGTCGCACAACATGGGTACACAGACCTGCATGCAGACATACACATAAAAGAAATAAATAAAAAAAGAAGTAATAGAAAAAAAGAAATCAATAGAATAAAAAAAAAATTAAAAAATATGCAAAGCCAGCTGGGCATGGTGGCACACACCTTTAATCCCAGCACTTGGGGAGGCAGAGGCAGGTGGATCTCTGTGAGTTCAAGGCCAGCTTGGTCTACATAGAGAGGTCCAGGCCAGCTGGGACTAAAGGAAGGCCTTGTCTCAAAAAGACAAAAAAAAAAAAAAAAAAATGTAAAGCCAATCTGGTGTGGTGGTGCATGCCTTTAATCCCAGAGGAAGGTGGATCTCTGTGAGTTCAAGGCCAGCCTGGTCTACATAGTGAGTTCCAGGCTACCTGGGGCTACAGGGAGACCCTGTCTGAAAAAGACCCCCCAAAAATGTGTTTAAGGGCTCAGCAGTTAAGAGCACTGGCTTCTCTTACAGAGGACCTGGGTTCAGGTCCCAGCACCCACATGGTGCCTAATAACCATCCATAACTCCAGTTCCAGGGGATCCAATGCCCTCTTCTGACCTCTGTGGGCATTGTGTAACACGGGTACACTTACATACATGCAGGCAATACACTTATACACATAAAATAAAAATACTAAATAACATATACTTAAGAAAAAAAATTAAAATACATATTTATTTTTATGTGTATGAGTGTACTTGTACAGAAGAGGGTGGCAGATTCCCCTGGAACTGGAGTTAAAGAAGGTTCTTAGCCACTATGTGGGTGCTGGGAATCGAACCCAGGTCCTCTGCAAGAGCAGTTGGCGCTCTTAACCCCTGAGCCATCTCTCCAGCCCCATAAAATATGTATTTATTTTATCTGTTCCATCCCTCCAGAGAACCGACTAGCACTCCCACCACAGCCCCCAAAGAAGAGGAATCTCCTCTCTTCCTCCTGGGTCATGGACACATGGGAAGAGAAAAGTAGGCCATACATCTGTTAAAAAAAAAATGTCTTAGCTCAGGAATGTTGGAGTCTCTTTGGTACATTTTTAACAATTATTTTATTTATTGTTTTTATGAATATGAGTGCATTGCCTGCATGCATGTAAGTGCACCCATGTCGTGCAGTGCTCACAGGGGTCAGAAGAGGACATCAGAGCCCCTGGAACTGGGCTTATGGATGGGTGCTAGCCATCATGTGTGTGCTGGGAATAGAACCAGGTTCCTCTGCAAGAGCAGCCAGTGCTCATAGGCTCAGAGCCATCTCTCCAACCCCTAGATATTTGTTTTATGTCACAGCTGATTGAATGAAGACGCAAACCTATATACACAGAGTTGACTGAATGCAGAGGGGACCTGGAATATAGACTTCTCCTTCCCGAAAGCAGCTTGTCTCCCTCACTGGGAACTTGGTACTTCCTGTTTACCCTGCCCTGTTCACATCTCTAGGAAAGACTCCTGGAAGCGTACAGTCATTCCAAAGTGTCTTCTATTGTTCTACAGGAAACGTTGCCCACAAAGGAGCTCATGTAAAAACACAGCTCTTACCTCAAAGAGGATAAGAGACTTTATCCTGGAACCAGACGTGAGTGGTCATGGCCTGGGAACGGGAATGAAGTTACCCTGAATGTCATGTTCCTGTGTGGTAACAGTTTTATGAAGTTTTTATGGTAACAGAGCAAAGAGCAAAGTCATCAGGCTAGACGCTCTAAGTACATTGGTGCAAGCACCGGTATCGGGTCACAGCAAAGTCATCAGGCTAGACGCTCTAAGTACATTGGTGCAAGTGTCAGGATTGGGTCACAGCAAAGTCATCAGGGTAGACGCTCTAAGTACATTGGTGCAAGCATCGGCTCGGGTCACAGCAAAGCGGGGAGACCTCTGCTGAGGACCTCAGATGCAGCCTGATGGAATACGTAGCCTTTGAGTTGGTTGAAGCTAAGGATCTGGATGTTTCAAAAAGAGTTTTGCCTGATAGTCACAAGGATGTTAGGTTAAGAAAAATGGGCTACAATTGTCTAGCAGGAAGGCTAAACATAGCCCAGGGTAATTTGGCTGTGGACCTACAATATTGCAGCCCTCCACAATCACAGACAATCTGATCAGTCAGTCAGCCTTGTAGAATCGTTAACCCAGGTTCAGCTTTCCTTTTGGGAACATCACAAAGGAATAATTACACATTGCATGCCCCCTGCCTTGCAGCAGTTGTGAGAGGAAATGAGGGAAGACTTGGATGTACAAGGGGACTTTTGAGGAAGTAGGGAGCCAGAGAGAGAGACAAGGGACCTTCTGGGAAGGAGCCGTGGCTAGCACTTCAGTACCTTTGCCTGTGATTCCAGGAAAACATTGATCAGGCCTGCAGTTCCCCAGAGTTTAGCACAGAGTGGATTCTGGTTATCAAGGTTCTCTGAAGTGCTAATTAGAGGATTAGCCATTGTTGGGAGAGCTTTAGCCCGTCTTTATCTTTCCCAGCACCACTAGTGAGGGGAGACTTCAGGGGAACTCATTTCCTGTATAGCAGCCGCATAGGCAGAATGCTACTATGAGAGCTGGATAGAACTGGATTTGGCTGCTTGAGGTGGTGCACAGGTCTTTGTCTCTGGTTGGAAAACACGGTGTTCACGGTGTTCACGTCCATTTGATGGCCCCTGGAACTGGATGTGGGCCTACTCCACCACACCTGTTGGCCAAGACAGAAAATGATGAATGGAAAGAGGAGGAAGAGGGGTGTTCTGGGGTCCCCATCTCCCGTTGATTGGCCAGTCACCACACTCAGCAATTATGCATTGCCTTGACTCTGAGGTGGGTGTTTACATAGTTCCTCTTTACTGTTGCGGGAACTAAAGATCAGATAAGTAACTTGGGGCTGAAGCGATAGCCCAGCCAGTAAAGAGCTTAAGTACACGCACAAAGACCAGGTTTGATCCACAGAGCCCAGTGTCAAATAACCCAGCATGTGCTCCTACTCCCAGCACCAGAGCAGTAGAGACAGGCAGGTAGATCCCTGGGGTTCACTGGCCAGCCAGCCTTGCTTAATCAGCAAGTTTCTGACCATTGAGAGACCCTGCCTCAAATACAACAGTGGATAACACTTGAGAAAGGACAGCTGAGGTTGTCCTCTGGTCTCCACATGCACGCACGTGTGTGCATGCGCATATACAACTAAAGATACATGTGTACCTGCAAACATACAGAGGCAGGGAAACAGAGACAGAGTAAGTAGTTTGCCCAATCAGATCCCTGTGCAAGGGACTATATTCCTGATAGGTAAAAACAGTCATTGAGGACCAATTAACATGGCCACTCCCATCTTCTCTTACATCTTCTTGGTCCAAGACAAATGCCTGGGGCTCCCTACAGCCAGCAGGGTTCTATTTCCAGCCAATTAGTCCAAACCAGGGCCAGACCTGGACACCTCTTCACCGGATGCCGAAAACCCATCAGCCCTCTGTCTTTGTTTAAATTGACCAATTCAAGTTAGGGGAGGGGAAAGTCTTGAAACCCAGGTTATCCCAGGGAATGTTGGGGGTCTTGGTTTCTGGGTCCCCTGTCTACTTGTGGAGAGCTTTATTTTTCTGTGTTGTGCCGTGTGTGTGTGTGTGTGTGTGTGTGTGTGTGTGTGTGTGTAATTCTTTATATGTATGTATGGGATTCTTCATTCTTTTTAAATAAAGTCTTTCCTGTGTCTGACATTTTTCCTGTGTTTTAAGTCTTTAATTGGCTGAGAAAATGAACCCAACCTTACCCCTGACTGATAACCTGGTCCCCTTTAGAGCTTGTATTTGAACATAGGAAGGTCTGACTCGGGAACCATTCCCTGCACATCATCTTGCTGAAGCTGCACCCACTAGGGGGCTGCTGGTGGGTCCAGGGAGATGTGGTGATGCATGTGTGTGAGTTGCTTGTCTCATTGTCATGGAAATGTCTGAAGAGAACACCTTAAGGAAACAAGAATTTATTCTCAAAGTTTGAGGCAATATGTTCCATCGTGGTGGGGAGATGAAGAGGCAGGCACTGGGCAGCTGCTCACTGGCATCTGTGGTCAGGAAGCAGAGAGATGCCTGCTGGTGCCGTCTTGCTTCCTCCTTTTACAGCCCCTCTAGGATCTCAGCCACAGGATGGCACCACACTCAGAGAGGGTCTTTTTTCTTCAGTCAGCATTTCTGGAAATGTCCTCGCAGACGTGTCCAGAGCTGTGTTGTCATGGTGATTCTAAGTCTAGTCAAGCTGAGGATGAAAATCACCCATCACAACATAGCAGCTAAACTGTCATGGTTTAGCATGTGCTTTACACCTAACTTGGTCTCATTAAAATGTAATGACAAAGTGGTGTGGCAGGTTGCAGGCTTCATTTGTGGGTGAGAAACCTGAGCCCCCAAATGCATGGAGAGTCTCATCTCAGGTCGCCTGGGAAGAGTGGCTAAGCGCAGAGTGAACTCCACCTGGCTCTGCTGGTGACGCTAAGCCTCAGAAGCCCTAACCCAAGGGCTTCCTCATTGACTGGAGCCTTCTTTTGTTCAGACCTTTCAGAGGAAGGGTTCCTGGGGGAACTTTGGATTCACCCCATCTTGGGTAAGCAACCCATTATCATCTTTTGATAGCTGCATCAAAGCCATTGATTGTGGGGGAGGCCATTGTTTAAAGTCACAGAGCGGGGCTGGAGGGATGGCCTAGCGGTTAAGAGCGACGACCGCTCTTGCAGAGGACCCGGGTTCGATCCCCAGCACCCACATGGCGGCTGAGAACGGTCTGTGACTCCGGTTCCAGGAGAACTCCAGTTCCAGGGGAATCCGAGACCGTCTTCTGACCTCCGCGGCATCGCACGACATGGGTGCGCAGACCTGCATGCAGACAATACATTCATACACATAAAAATAAATTAAATAAATAAATAAATAAATAAATAAAAATAAAGTCACAGAGCTTGACTATTCAGAAATGAGTTTAACGTTGTCTGGATCCTCTAAGATTGCTAGGTGTGTAAGAGCCGTGGGCTCCATCACCCACAGCCTCATGGCCTCCTCCTCCTCCTCCTCCTCCTCCTCCTCCTCCTCCTCCTCCTCCTCCTCCTTCTTCTTCTTCTTCTTCTTCTTCTTCTTCTTCTTCTTCCGGGGAGGGGTTGAGACAGGGTCTCCCTGTAGCGCTACCTGTCCTGAACTCACTTTATAGACCAGGCTGGCCTTGAACTCACAGAGATCCGCCTGCCTCTGCCTCCCGAGTGCTGGGATTAAAGGCGTGCATCACCATGCTGGTTTGTTTGCCTTTCTCAATTTCTTTCTCTCAGTAGAACTTATTAGTGTGTGTCTGTCCTGCTTGTCAGGTGGCCCAGGTCAGGCTGATCATGCTCAATTGCTCTAAAGCACTAGTGGCACACCCCCGCAATCCCGAGATATGGACTGCCTCCTGAACCACCCTACCGAGGGGGCTAGGCTCAGTGGGAAAAGTGCTTGGCTCGTAAGCATGAGGACCTGAGTGTGATCCTTAGACCTAAAGAGCTGGGCAGGACGCTGCCCACCTATAATCTCAACACTGGGGAGGATCCCTGGAGATTGATGGCCAGGTTCATTGCTGAGTTCCAGGCCAAAGAGACTGTCTCAAACAACATGGCTACTGAGAAATAATGTGTAAAGTTGACCTCTGACCTATACCACCACACACGCACACACACATACACACACACATACGCATGTGCACACACATGCACACACACACACACGGACACACGCACGCACGCACGCACACACACCACCCTGTCCAAATAGTGTACCCCTTGTGGCCCTTTGTAGCTTCACGGTTTTGGTGGGACTGGCTTTCTGGGACGGGCTACCCATGGAGGCGAGGATCCCCTCTGCTTAGAGAGGTCTTTCCAGGCAGAGGAAAGTGGGGCTTGGGGCTCCTGCCTGGAAGGCAGAGGTGAGATCACTCTGAAATCAGTCTAGTTCCAGAAATCTAATCTGCAGAGGCAGAGGCTGTTGGACAGGCGGCAAGATTCATGACAAAATGCAAGCACATACGTGTGTCTTGCTGACTGGGGCTGGGGAAGGTGACCTGGTGGCAGTGGGCAGAGGGCTCTCCAGGGTTTATACGCTGACACACGAGCCTCTCTGGTGGAACACATAGTCAGAGCTAATGAATTCAGAGGCACGGAAGAGGGCTTGGACTAGACTGCCTCCACCTGGGTAGAGCCTTTCATTTACTTGAATCGCGTCTTAGATCTGCCCTCTGTGATCAAATTAATGAGGAGCTGCTCACACACAAAGCCCCTCGGTGCGGGATAAAAAAGACATCAGGCTCAAAGGAGGCTGAGAGGGAGAAAGGTGTGTCTAAGGGCTTGGGCAGAGGCTTTTCAGAGCCGCCTCTCATCCAGGGAGGCGTGCAGGACTGAGGGAAGGCTCCGTGCTGGAGCCTGGTGATGGCGAGGCGGATGCTTTGTAAAGGTCTTCCTGGGAGCGGCTGCCATTCCCAGGCCACAGTTGCTCTAACCATCCCAAGATTTTTAGTTCTGGTTTATTTTTTGGAGGGGAAAGTTGCTTAGCAGGTCTAGGTGGTGAGGCGGGATCAAGTCTGGGTTTTGTGCGAGGAGCCAGGTGCAGCTGCCAGGATTGTTTTGAGGAATCAGGGGCCTTTGACAACCTGGGAGGGGAACTCAAGGGACATGGCTAACTGGGGATGGGGCTCAGTGGTAGAGTGCTTACTTAACATTCATGAAGAAAAAAATGAAAGAAAATAAAAACACAAAAGGCACAGGTTATCTTTTGAATAATAAGCAAGAAATCAGGCTCAATAACACCTGCCTAAGGTTCCAGCTACTTAAGAAGCTGACGTGGGAGGTTTTTTTGAGCCTGGACCACACCATGTAATAAGACCATGTCTCCCGGGGCGTAGTGACCGCACCTATTACCTCAGCTTTCAGGAAGTAGAGGCTGGAGGATCAGGAATTTGAGGTCACATGGGTTCATACTGAGTTTGAGGTCAGTCTGTCCTGCATGAAGCCCTGCCTCTTTTCCCAAAATGATCCTGTCTCAAATACTTCTAATAATAAAACAATAATCTATCATGATGGTGATAGAAGAACCGAGCTGAGACATAACACTTGGTTACAAATGTAATGAACAGGCGACGTGTAAGTAAACTGAGCTCGGGTCAGGAAAGCCCGCAGGACAAGCTTAGTAATGGGCAGCGTCAGTCTGAGAGGGATTAAGGAATGGGGTGGACTCTGGGGACTGTCCAGACCTTGGACCACCAAGCGTCGGACTCCAAGAGAGGGCCATTGAATCAGAAAACCTGGACTCAAATTCTAGCTTTCTACCCTACTGGTTCTGTGGCCATGGGCAAGTACCCGACTTTAGATGGTAAAACTCAGAGAAGCTGCATGGAAGGGGGGGTGGGGGCTGTGCAGGTAAACACAGCCTATGACACACCATTGTGTGGAGTCAAATTGTGTCTCCCTACAAATTCACGTGTGGAAGTTTGAACAGTAGGTACTCGAAACGTGACTGTCATAGATGTGATTGCTTAGGATGAGATCACTGGAACGGGCCTTAATCAAGTGTCTGGTATCCTAGAAGACGGAGAGTGGGGGCGATGCACTCATGGGGAGGATTCCATGTAAGATGGAGACAGACTAGGGGAAGCTGTGTCCAAGTTACTTTCTTCATTGCCTGACAGAGACAACTTCAGGAAGCAAGGGTTCACCGCAGCTGGCAGTTTGAGGGTGCAGGCCACCATGTCAGGGAAGGCATGGTGGCAGGAGTTAGAGGCTGAGTCTGGCATCAGGAAGCAGAGAGAGATGAGTGGAGATGTTCGCCTGGCTTCCTTTCTCTTTGGGACCTCAGCCCACATTGGGGTGGGGTTGTCCCAGCTCTGTTAAACTTCTCTGGGACCCCCTTACTGATATTCCCAGTGCTGTCTCTTAGGGGATTCTAAATCTCATCCAGTTGACAATGACAGTTAGTTTCCATGGACCAAAGAATGCCACCACTTGCCAGCAAGCTAGAGGATGGATTGTCCACGTAGCTCTCAGAAGGACCCAGCCCACTGACACTTGGATCTTGATGTCCAGATCCACAAGTGTGAGGCAGTACATTGGTGTACATGGCAGTACACTTGATTGGTGGCACTTTGTCGGGAGCGAAGCCTGGTATCTCGTCCTTCCTTCTCCTGATGAGGTCTCGAATTTCCCCAAGTCCCCATGAGAGGACAAACAGGAAAAATATTGACAGAGAAGCAGACATGGGTTCACATTCCGATCGTAGCCCTACCTAACTGCTTAACATAAATACATAGTACAAAATGGCAGGAATGTGCCCAGGACCACTCCAGAAGTTATCAGGAATTCTGTCTAATCCCAGGCCAGCATTTATTCAATGATGTTTTAATAAAACTCAAATCAGCAACTCAAACAGCAATTTTTAAATCAAACATTCTAACGCAGTACAATCCAAACATACACTAATTTGTACTGCTGAGGAATGGTGCAGGGAAATGTTAAAAGTCTTTGTTTTCCATCATTAAACCATTGTGTTACTTTCTGCCAGAGCAGAAAACTGTATGTGCCATAGAAACACTGTGGTTTGTAACAGGACAGTCTGGACGCTGAGCTGAGGGGGTCTGGCAGCGTTTGTAGACACAGGGCCTGCAAGTGAAGAGTGTGCGCGCTTGTGTGTTCAGCATCACCGCACACAGAAGTCATGAGATATAACACGTCAGTACTGCCTGAAACACCGGCTTCATTATGGGTTTGATGTTGGATTCATGCTTGGTCATGTATTCAGAAACCTTTTATTACAGCCAGGTTTTCCACGACCCTCACACTCGGTCACATGGGATCAGGACCCACAGTTTCAGGAGCCCTGGTCTATATGAGAGAATGCAGTGAGACAAGAGAGCTCAGCCCCTGATAAGTGCTTCTCAGGGTTGATGTGCGGGTAAAGGAGCCAAACCAGTGACGGACGGCCTGGGTGCTCAGCCTGTGCTCAGTCCCGGGTCGCCTCCATTGCCCAGGGTCCTAACGGAAGAGTGTGTGTGTATATGTGCATGTGTGTGAATGTGCATATATGTGTTTATAAAAGTGTGTCTGTATGTGTGTATGTGCATACATGTGTAGGTGTGTGTATATATTTGCATGTGTGTATGTTTATGTATGTATGTATATATATATGTGTGTGTAGACCAGAGGACAACCTCAAGTGTCACTGTTTGGGAGTGGCCTACCTGTTTTTTTTTTTATTAATTTTATTTATTTCTGTATGTGTATGAATGTACTGTCTGCATGCAAGTTTGTGCACCCATGTCTTGCAACGCCGCGGAGTTCAGAAGAGGGTCTCGGATTCCCCTGGAACTGGAGTTCTCCTGGAATTGGAGCTTCAGATGGTTCTCAGCCGCCATGTGGGTGCTGGGGATCAAACCCGGGTCCTCTATAAGAGTGGTCGGTGCTCTTAACCACTAGGCCATCTCTCCAGCCCCTACCTGTTGTTTTTTGAGACAGGGTCTCTACCTGGCCAGGAGCTTGCCAAGTAGGCTAGGCTAGCCAAGTAAGCTAGGCTAGCCAGTGAGCCCCATGGATCCACCCGTCTCCACCTCCTGTCTCATCTCCACCTCCTCAGTGCTGGGATTAGAGGTGTGAGCCATCTTGCTCTGCTTTTGAAAAATAAATAATTATGTGTATATAATAATAAATTATGTGTATGAGTATTTTGCCTGCACGTATACGGCATCAACATGCGTGAAGTGCATATGGAGGTCAGAGAGGGCGTGGGATCCTCTGAAACTGGAGGTACAGATGGTTGTTAGTCACCATGTGGGTGCTGGGAACCAAGAGCAGCCAGTGCTCCTAACCACTAAGCCGTTGGTCCAGCAGCCTCCTCTCCCCCTTTCGCAGTGGGTTCTGGGGATTGAACTCAGGCCTTTATGCTTTTAAGGCAAGTACCCTATGGGCTGAGGGCTGTTTTTTATACAAGGTTGACCCCATTTGCAAGGCTGCTCCTTGTGTTTGGTGATAAAATCCCTCCTTCAAGCCAAGGTGAGCTGTTGTTTCTGGATGAGCAAATACTGAGCCTTTGGGTAGAGAGAAACCCCAGGGCCCAGTGGAATACAGGATGAGAAAATGTCACGGAACTTATTTTTCTTCTGGTAAATGTCCGAGACCAATCTCGTCCTGTTTAATTCAAAGACAAGAAGTGCAAATTGAATCTTGCCTTGTGTACAGTCATCCTCTCCATTTCCTGCAGGAGCTGCTGTGGGGATGCCCTAAGAGGAGAGGCGGACTGTGGAGGAGCCCTGTACCCTTGCCTTGTGGGGATGTCCTTGCTCTAAGGCATCACACACCTTTGCCTTGTCATTCTTCCTCACATGTTGGGTGGGTGGCTCTGGAACAAGAATAAGTCTAATTGAAGCCGGGTGTGGTGGTGCACCCCTTTAATCCTAGCACTTGGGAGGAAGAGGCAGGTGGATCTTTGTGAGTTCAAGGCCACCCTGGTCTACAGAGTGAGTTCCAGCTCAGCTGGGGCTACAGGGAGAACCTGTCTCAAAAAGACAAAAAAAAAAAAAAAAGTCTAATTGAATCTTAGCTTGTGTTAAAACCTGATGAATTCAGGGCTATAGGGATGGCTCAGTGGTTAAGAGCACTGGCTGCTCTTGCAGAAGACCGATGTTCAGTTCCCAGCACCCACATAGTGGCTAACAAATGCCCATAATGCCCGTTTAGGGGATTCAACACCCTCTTCTGGCCTCCACATGCAGCAAATAACCTATATACATTTAAAAAAAATCTGAATTCCAGTCCTGAAAAAAGCCAGCTAGATGCCACAGAATGTTCAAGATGACTTAATTCAGATTCCCTCATGCAGGAGAGGGGACCTGAGGTCAGGAAGGGATGGGTTGGTTGGTCCACAGCTGGGAGGAAGGCCAGGCTGGGCTCCGGGCGGGGCTCCAGCTCCTCACCGCTGACCAGTGTGCTGCACCATCATCTGATTTGCATCACACCTCTGGACTGTTACTATTGTGGCTTCCCTAATATCCAAATCAATTCAACATTTTATTCCTAAACAAATGGATTTGAAGGGAACTGCTGTAAGGGAAAGCAGGGGTCACAGGGCCACTTGCACATGTCACAGACAACCACAGGTCAAATGCCGGGAAAGTCAGTGTATTAGTCACTTTTCTGTTGCTGTGATAAAATACCATGACCAAAGGAACTTATAAAAGGAAGAGTTTATTTGAGCTTACGATTGACAGTTCCAGGGAATTAGAGTCCATTGTGGTGGGAAGCATGGCGGCTGGAGAGGCATGGCGGCTGGAGCAGCAAGCCAAGGGTCACATCTCGCAAAGAGCACAGGAAAACAGAGAGAGAGCAACTGTAGACCACAAGGCTTGTTAAAACTCACTAAGCCTGCCCCAAGCAATGCACTTCCTCTAGCACGGCCACACCCTCCAAGACCTCCAAAAACAGCGCCACCAACTGGAGACAAATGTCTGAATACCTAGAGCCTAAGGGGGAAACTCATCCAAACCACCACATTCCACTCCCTGGCCCCCATAGGCTCCTGACCATATAAAATGCAAAATGCATTTAGTCCAACCTTAAAAGTCCCCATAGTCTTTACCAGTTTCAATGCCATTCAAAAGTCCACCATCCAAAGTCTCTTCTGAGACTCAGGCCAATCTCTTAACTGTAAGCTCCTGTAAAATCAAAAGGCAAATTACATACTCCCAATGTACAGTGGAACCGAATACACATTCCCATTCCAAAAGGGAGGAATAGAGGCATAGTGAGGAAATACTGGACCAAAACAAGACCGAAAACCAGCAGGGCAAACACCAAGTCCAGTAGCTCCACATGCAACTTCTGGGACTTGACTTCCAAAGGGCTTAGATGGCTCAGCTCTTCCAGCTTTGCTTGCAACATACATCTCTTTCTTAGGCTGGTACCACTCCCTGTATGCAGCTCTCCTTGGCAAATATCTCACAGGTCTGGCATCTCGAAAGTCTTCTTGGGGTCTCCGCTGCCAACCAGGCTTCACATTCACAGCTTCACGCAATGGCCTATCAGGGCCTTCTTTATTCAGGGACACCCCTGCTGTACTCTGCCTGACCTTTGTAGCTCTCTGAAACCGTGGAGGAAGAACTGATGACCCCTTCACTCTTGCAAACTTCATGCCTCTAAAGCCAGCACCACGTGAATGAAATTGCCGAGTTTGGCTGCAAGTTCGGGATGGACTCTCTCCTACTTTAACCACATTTGAAAATTTTCTCTGCCCTGGACTTGTTGGAGTAGAAAACCCTTTCAGTATTTTCCTTTCAAAAGTTGGAGGCTTAGCTGGGTGTGGTCTTGCCCTGAAGGTACTGTTTCTGTTGTTTACTTGTAAATCTCGAGGCCCCTCCTTAATCACTTTAATCTCACTTTTTCCATTGTTTACTTGTAAATAGCTAGGCCTCTCCTTAATCACTTTAGTCTCCTTATCAAAAGGAACCTCTCCTTCACATGCCTTGGCCCCACCTTTAATCTTCCTAGTGCAGTTTTCAGATCCAAACTGTACATTCTGCATTTCTTTCTGCCCCATCTGCTCTTCTTCACTGTAGATCTGCACAATATTCACCATTAAAAGCCACGCCACCATTTCTACATTAGGCTGTCTTGAAATATCCTCCGCCAAAGACATCAGTCCACCGCTTTTCAACTTAGCATCAGGCAAGCATCTGGGCTGTGGGCAAACTGCTGCCAGACTCTTTATCAAAATATCCCGGTTGCTGCCTAAGACTTTATTTTCCCCTGGAACCACATCTTTTGCAGCCATGCTTTCTTCCAGGCCTCCACTAGAATGGCCCTTTAAGCTCTGCTTACAATAGTCAACAGCCTTTCCAGCCCAAAGTTCCAAAGTCTTCCACACTTCTCCAAACATACACATGGTCAGGTTCTTCACAGCCAACAGCCCACTCTCTGGTACCAATAACTGTATTAGTCAGTTTTCTGTTGCTGTGATAAAACACCAGACCAAGGAACTTATAAAAGGAAGAGTTTATTTGAGCTTACGATTGGCGGTTCCAGGGAATTAGTCCATTGTGGCGGGAGGCGTGGTGGCTGGATCTGGAGCAGCAAACCGAGGGTCACATCTCGCAAAGAGCACAGGAAGCAAAGAGGAAGCAACTGTATACCACGAGGCTTGTTAAACTCACTAAGCCTGCCCCTAGCAACGCACTTCCTCTAGCATGGCCACACCCTCCAAGACCTCCAAAAACAGCGCCACCAACTGGAGACAAATGTCTGAATACCTAGAGCCTATGGGGGACACTCATCCAAACCACCACATTCCACTCCCTGGCCCCCATAGGCTCCTGACCATATAAAATGCAAAATGCATTTAGTCCAACCTTAAAAGTCCCCATAGTCTTTACCAGTTTCAATGCCATTCAAAAGTCCACAGTCCAAGGTCTCTTCTGAGACTCAGGCCAATCTCTTAACTGTAAGCTCCTGTAAAATCAAAAGGCAAATTACATACTCCCAATATACAGTGGAACCGAATACACATTCCCATTCCAAAAGGGAGGAATAGAGGCATAGTGAGGAAATACTGGACCAAAACAAGACCGAAAACCAGCAGGGCAAACGCCAAGTCCAGTAGCTCCACATGCAACCTCTGGGACTTGACTTCCAAAGGGCTTAGATGGCTCAGCTCTTCCAGCTTTGCTTGCAACATACATCTCTTTCTTAGGCTGGTACCTCTCCCTATATGCAGCTCTGCTTGGCAAATATCTCACAGGTCTGGCATCTCGAAAGTCTTCTTGGGGTCTCCGCTGCCAACCAGGCTTCACACTCACAGCTTCACACAATGGCCTATCAGGGCCTTCTTTATTCAGGGACGCCCCTGCTGTGCTCTGCCTGACCTCTTTGGCTCTCTACTCCTGTTCAAGGCTGGGGATGGGCTCTTGTGGATAGAACGCCTCCTAGCATGCATGCAGTCTTGCACCGTGGAAACCAGGTGTGGTGCCACACACGTGTAATCTCAGTACTAGGGAAGTGGAGACAGGCGGTCCGAGGTGGTCCCTAGCTGTATGGTGAGCTGACATCCAGCCTGAGCTACATGAGATCCCATCTCAAAAGAAAACCAAAGACGCTCCCCATGCATAAAGAAATGCTTCACTTTCTCTGCTAAAAGAGTCATCCTGCTCAGAATTGAAAAGGGAGCAGCTTTCATTTTTAAGATTTTATTTTTATGTATGTATGTATGTATGCATGTATGTATATATTCATATGTGTTTGCAGGTCCCCAAAGAGGTCAGAAGAGGGTGTCAGATCCCTGGGAACTAGAGTTACAGGTGGTTATGAGTCACCTGATGTGAGTGTTGGGAACTGAACCCCAGTCCTCTGCAAGAGCAGCACGTGCTCTCAATCTCTGAGCCATCTCTTCAGCCCCTGAAACCACTTCCATACCAAAGGAGAGGCTGGTTTTCATGCTGTGTTTGTTGGTCTTATCTGTGGCTCCAGAATCTCTCCCAAGCCATGCTGGGTGGCGAGAGAGCTCTGTCTTTTGTCTGTCTGCTCCCTCACTCATAATATGAGAAGAAAGCTGTGCATCATGAATTGTTGCAAACATTGAATGAGATTGTACATCTAGAAGCCCTTTGAGCACTTGGCGCGAGTCGGCACTTAACAGAGTGTTGTAATTACCATTGTTAAAACTTAGCCAGGAATGGTGGTGCACACCTGCAATCCCAGCACTCGGGAGGCAAAGGCAGGGGGATCTCTCAAAGTTCAAGGGCAGCCTTACCTAGATAGTGAATTCCAGGCCAGCCAGAGCTACACATCAAGACCTTGTCTCAAAGGAATGAAACAAAACAAAGCTAGACAAACAACCAACAATAAAACCTCTTCATCAGACAAATAAAACAAAACCAGTAAAGTGGTGGGGTTGAAGTGACAGCTCAGTGGTTAAACGCTCCTTGCTGTTCTTACAGAGGACCTGATTTCAGTTCCCAGCACCCACAAGGCAGCTCACAACCCTCTGTAACTCCAGTTCCTGGTGATCCAACACCCTCTTCTGGTCTCCATGGGCACTGCATACACATGGTTTACATATATAAACATACACATACATACACATACATACTCATACACATAAAATAAAAATAAATAAATCTTTAGCAAAACCTTAAAGTGGTGCTACACCACAGAGTAGTGTTTCAAGTTTTATTATTATTTTTTAGGAAATGATCTTACTGTGTAACTCAAGCTAGTCTGGACTCACTGTGTAACCCAGGCTAGTCTGGACTCACTACGTAACCCAGGCTAGCCTTGAACTCACAGAATCCTCTTGCAGCTGCGTTCCGGGGACTACAGGCAGGAGCCATCATGCCCAGCTGATTTCGACCTTCATGTGTGGCCTTCCTACAGTCTCTGTTGCAGCTACCCAGTTCTGCCATAGTAGCAAGGGTGCAGTCAGTTGTATGTACTATGTCATCAAGTGGGCATGTCCATGCACCAGGAAAACTCTACATACACAAACAGCTGTCAGGCTGAAGTTCATGCTAGAGCTTTACAGGTGTGGAAAACAAAAGCGGGCTAAATGCTGTGTGGACCATGGTGACTAAAGCACACATCCATGTGACAGAGGTAGGTCTCCTCCCATGGCCCAAATCCACACGCCTGAAATGGAGATTCTAGTTCAGAAGCTGTGGTTTCACCACCTGTCGTCATCATCATCTTGATGTGCTGTCAGTCATCATCATCTCGACCGCCCCTGCAGTGACCATGGGAACTGCTTCTGATTTTGACATAGGAATGGGAGTTCAAGGATGGGCTGAGGAGATGCTCAGTGTGGATAAGTGCCTGCCATGCATGCATAAGAACCTGAGTTTGATCTCAGGAGCCCATGTAGAAAGCCAGGCCTGGTGGTGCAGACCTGTAACCCCAGAGCCAGGGAGGGGACGACAGGTGGGTCCCTGGGCCTCTCTGGCCAGCCAACTCAGCCTTGTCAGCAGCCCCAGGCCCAGGTGAGAGAAAGGCTCTGTCTTAGTAGACCAGGGTGCATGGTGCCTGAGGGTGTTGATTCTAACTTATCCTGTGGCCTTCACATGCACACACATGCACCTGTGCCCAGGCCTCACACTCACATGGACATATACACATACTGCCCCCCCCATCATGTATACATGAGCACCGGGCTGGGAGTCATAATGACTTGGGTTTTATTTTCTGTTTGCAGCTCCCCAGCATGGAGAGATTCTCACAGCAGTGTCACCCAACCTTACATCAGTCCCAGGAATAAAAGGTTCCAGGCCAGCTGCAAGCCCTCACTAGGCTTCCCTTTCCAGCTTCTAATTTCCATGATAAAGAAGAAGCTAGCTGGAGAGGGAGTTAGAGTGGGAAATGATGTTGGTGGCTTGGGACTTATGCCAACCTACGGAGCAGAAGGACACAGTTCTCAGAGCCTGGAAGATGAAGTGGAGGGGTGTGGGGCTACCCTGCTCCTGTCCTCACTGACCAGTCCTCACTGTGGACCTGGCCTGTCTCTCACTTCCCTGTGCCTCAGTTTCCCCAAACATAGTAAGTTGCAGCATCTACTGAATTCTTGCACAGGCTCCTCTAATGCTAGTGTCTTGTTTTTTCCTCACAGCAATGAGGATTTATACCTGCTGAGTGGACAAGCAAAGTGAGGCTCACAAAGGTTGTTTAAATTCCTGAGGTGACAGGACTAGTAAGGATGCAGCTGGGATTTTAAGGACAGTCTGTTTGGCTACAACTTGAGGTTTTTCCAAAGCAAAAGCAAAAAACAACCCCCTCCCAAGTCTGTGTTCTTGCCAAGCTGAGCTCATGAACGTGGTGGGGGGGTGGCGGTATGTGGGTCTCTCGTGATTCCAGACTCAGAGCTGACTCACTGTGCACTCTTGTCATGGCTTGGCACTGTGAGAGGTCGATGCTTGGAGAACCGGCTTCCCACAGCGTCTTCTGTCTATGGATTTGGAAATTGAGGCTGGTAGACCTTACGTACCTTGTGCAAAGTTTCTTAGCTAGTAAGAAACAGGGCTGGGCCAGTGTCACTGCAAAGCTGTGCTCCCAATCCTGTGACGACAAATAGGATGCAATGGAGAGCAAAAGGCTGACATACGAGGTGCACTAAGGTGGCAGACACCCCCAGGGCGGCAGGCACCCCAGGGCGGCAGACATCCCCAGGGCGGCAGGCTACCCCAGGACGGCAGGCTACTCCAGGGCGGCAGGCTACCCCAGGGTGGCAGGCACCCCCAGGACGGCAGGCTACTCCAGGGCGGCAGGCACCCCCAGGGCGGCAGGCACCCCCAGGGCGGCAGGCTACCCCAGGGCGGCAGGCACCCCCAGGGCGGCAGGCACCCCCAGGACGGCAGGCTACCCCAGGGCGGCAGGCACCCCCAGGGCGGCAGGCACCCCCAGGACGGCAGGCTACCCCAGGGCGGCAGGCACCCCCAGGGCGGCAGTGCCACAGGTCAGTTTCTGTGTGTGTGCACATGGGTACCCATGCATGTGCAGACTACAGGTCAACTTCCGCTGTGTGTACATACATGTGTATACACATGTACAGACCACAAGTCAACCTTAGGGGTTGCTTACCTTGTTTTTTGAGACAGTCTCTCTCTGGCTGGAACCTGCTGGATTGGCTCAGCTAACTGTCCAGCGAACCTCCTGTCTCGTCTTCCCAGGGCTGAGATTACCAGTGCCTGCAGCCATGCCTGGCTTTGTGTGAGGAGGGGGTTCTGGGAATCGAAGGCATACCCTTGGGCTCACAGAGCGAGCACGTTATTGGCTGAGCTGTTTCCCCAGCCCCAACGAGCTCTGAGAGTTTGGTACCACCACCCATTTCCTATTATGATGGATGGTCTGTGACGATGAGGCCCTGGGGTTTGGGTGCTTGGCGCTTTTCAAGGGTCAATCTAATGGCCTCTAGAGGGGCAGAGAGCCATGGTGAAGGACAGCCAGGCAACTCCCGACTCCTTTTCCCCCCTCTAATGTAGGCACTGAGTGGAAAGGGAGATAGATTATGGAGTGCTCGAAGGAAATGGAGATGAATGACTTTATATTTGGTGTTCTATGAAGAGAAGGGTTCCTTAGTTCTAAAAGAGACCAGCACTGTGTCAGGAGACTGACTAAAATCACTGCACCTCGAGCTCAGGCTGGAGTCACACAGGGCAACGCAGATTCCTTTGTGCATCTGGAGCGAGCCAGGAGGATTCTCTGCCCCAGAACTCCCAGAACTCAATTGTAAATGTCTTTCCCTCCCAGTAAAGGCTTCATTCTTCTCAGAGAAGTTTAAAAAGTAACCCCTGAAGGACAGCAGGAGGACTCAGTACTAAACGCTCTTGCTGCCAAGTCTGAAAACCCGAGTTCCATCCTCAGGACCCCCTCAGGGGTAAGGGAAGCACTGACTCCACAGAGCTGTCCTCTGATCCTACACACTTATGAGTATGGAGCCAGCTGGGCCCCTTATCAGCCACGAACATGAAGGGCTCATCCCACAGCAGGCTCATCCCACAGCAGGTCTCATTCCACAGCAGGCTCATCCCACAGCAGGCTCATTCCACAGCAGGCTCATTCCACAGCAGGCTTCATTCCACAGCAGGCCTCATTCCACAGCAGGCTTCATTCCACAGCAGGCTCATTCCACAGAAGGCTCATTCCACAGCAGGTTCATCCCACAGCAGGCTTCATTCCACAGCAGGCTCATTCCACAGAAGGCTCATTCCACAGCAGGCTCATCCCACAGCAGGCTTCATTCCACAGCAGGCTCATTCCACAG
>VZQC01013118.1:41512-87113 GCA_009823505.1 Rhizomys pruinosus
AGCAGTCTCATCCCACAGCAGGCTTCATTCCACAGCAGGCTCATTCCACAGCAGGCTCATTCCACAGCAGGCTCATTCCACAGCAGGTTTCATTCACAGCAGGCTCATTCCACAGCAGGCTTCATTCCACAGCAGGCTCATTCCACAGCAGGCTTCATTCCACAGCAGGCCTCATTCCATGGCAGGTCTCATTCCACAGCAGGTCTCATTCCACAGCAGGCTCATTCCACAGCAGGCTCATTCCACAGCAGGCTCATTCCACAACAGGTTTCATTCCACAGCAGGTCTCATTCCACAGCAGGCTCATTCCACAGCAGGCTTCATTCCACAGCAGGCTCATTCCACAGCAGGCTCATTCCACAGCAGGTTTTATTCCACAGCAGGCTTCATTCCACAGCAGATCTCATTCCACAGCAGGCTTCATTCCACAGCAGGTCTCATTCCACAGCAGGCTCATTCCACAGCAGGCTTCATTCCACAGCAGGCTTCATTCCACAGCAGGCTCATTCCACAGCAGGCCTCATTCCACAGCAGGTTTCATTCCACAGCAGGCTTCATCCCACAGCAGGCTCATTCCACAGCAGGCTCATTCCACAGCAGGCTCATTCCACAGCAGGTTTCATTCCACAGCAGGTCTCATTCCACAGCAGGCTCATTCCACAGCAGGCTTCATTCCACAGTAGGCTCATTCCACAGCAGGCTCATTCCACAGCAGGTTTTATTCCACAGCAGGCTTTATTCCACAGCAGGTCTCATTCCACAGCAGTCTTCATTCCACAGCAGGTCTCATTCCACAGCAGGCTCATTCCACAGCAGGCTTCATTCCACAGCAGGCTTCATTCCACAGCAAGCTCATTCCACAGCAGGCCTCATTCCACAGCAGGCTCATTCCACAGCAGGTTTCATTCCACAGCAGGCCTCATTCCACAGCAGGCATCATTCCACAGAAGGTTTCATTCCACAGCAGGCTTCATCCCACTGCAGGCTCATTCCACAGCAGGCCTCATTCCACAGCAGGTTTCATCCCACTGCAGGCTCATTCCACAGCAGGCCTCATTCCACAGCAGGCTTCATTCCACAGCAGGCTTCATTCCACTGCAGGCTCATTCCACAGTAGGCTCATTCCATAGCAGGTCTCATTCCACAGCAGGCTTCATTTCACAGCAGGCCTCATTCCACAGCAGGCTTCATTCCACAGCAGGCTTCATTCCACAGCAGGCTTCATTCCACAGCAGGCTCATTCCACAGTAGGCTTCATTCCACAGCAGGCTTCATTCCACAGCAGGCTTCATTCCACAGCAGGCTTCATTCCACAGCAGGCTTCATTCCACAGCAGGCTCATTCCACAGCAGGCTTCATTCCACAGCAGGCTCATTCCACAGCAGGCTTGCTTCTGAATTGTGTGGCTGGCTCCCAGGCTGCAGAGGGAAGTCTGGATATCAAGATGGCAGAGGAAAACCTCAGGACGTGGATTTTGGCCCAGAGGAGGCATCTTGGCACGGGGCCTGCCTGAGGGTGACCCTGAAAAGCAGCGTCCGGAGAGGGCAGAGTTCCCGGTGCAGCTGTGCCTGTCTCGAGTCGAGCTCACCAGAGTCAGAGTGGCACAGGCAGAGAGGCTGGGGATCAGGAGGGGTTAAATATGATAGCCCGTGATAGCCCATGCCACCCGGTGACACAGATCTTCTAGGCCTAAAGCTTGACTGAAGCACTTGGCAGCTCTCATGCCGAATGCCATCCTAGACTGCGCCACTGGGTGAATCTCGCTGTGGCCAAACAGGTGGTTTAGAGCCAAGTGGCTCTAGATTGGACAGGTGGCAAAGCCCAGCCTGGGTCAGTCTCTCTTTCCCCTTAAGTCTCCTGGTGACGGAGACAGCTTTTAGCCTCCCCTCCCCTCCCCTCCTTTTCTGAACTAGAAGTGGAAGCAGGAAGGAAGAGTTGGCACGAGGGCAGGGAGGTGAGCAGCGGCCCAGGGAACAGGGAGTGGGGTCCAAACTTCGCCAAGAGAGAACTGGGAAAAGTCAAAGTCCCAGCCTACTAGTCACAGCAGGGCTGATTTTGAGTCCGGAGATGGGCTGCGGCCTGGGGAAATCTGAGGAAAGCCAGCAGGCACCGAGGCAGAGGGGCCTCTGGGTGAAGTGCTGTCCAGTGAATGTCTGCCAGGCAGGGCCCTTTAGTCCTCACGGAAACTCTTCAGGGGAAGCACTGTCTTCATGTTACAGAGGGAAAAACAACTTGTGTGATACAAGCCACTGGTCTATGCAGCTCAGCAGTCAGGAGGCATTTCTGAGTCTTCCTGCTTCACCACAAACACAGCCTGTGGTGCAGAGGATGGACAAGATGCTGGCCATCTGGGTCCCTGGTTAGGTTAGCCAACCTAACCCTGGACTGGTTGCTTGACAGGAGTGAGTACATTTCCTTCATCCAGATATACAAGAACAGTTCTCACCTTGTTTTATTGCGAGGACCAGATGGTGGGGCTTCAGAATGCTTAGCTAATACTTTTTTCTTATGAGTATGAGTATATTGTCTACATTGTATGCAAGTGTACCTGTGTTGTGCAATGGCCACAGAAGACAGAAGAGGGTGTCAGATCCTCTGGAACTGGAGTTACAGACTGTTGTTAGCTGCTATGTGGGTGCTGGGACTCGAACCCAAGTCTTCCGCAAGAACAGCCAGTGAGTGCTCTTCTCAATGGCTCATCTCTCTTGCCTCCTTAGCTAATATTCTTAAGTTGTGTGCAAAACGTGCAGATAAACCCATGATTCCCCTGAATTTCTCCCCACTACACCCCTTAGACTGGTAAGATCCCTACTGCCTTTCACGTGCATTTATGAAAGCTAGGCTGCCATCCCATCATTATTAGAGAGCCATGCTGATACCTGCGTGCATCACAGGAGTGTTGTCAGCGTCACTGTCCACCACTACCCATGTGGTGAGAGCACATGTCTGCTGCCCTCTTTGCAGGTAAGGCTTGAGTCACTCGTCTGAAGTGGGACAAAAGCTTTTTCTTTCTTTCTTTCTTTCTTTCTTTCTTTCTTTCTTTCTTTCTTTCTTTCTTTCTTTCTTTCTTTCTTCCTTTTCTTTTTTTCTTTTTTAACAGGGTCTCCCTGTAGCTGGCTTGGAACTCACTATGTAGACCAGGCTGGCCTTGAACTCACAGAGATCCACCTGCCTCTGGCTCCTAATGACTAGGATTAAAGGCATGGGCCACTAGGCCTGGCAGGTTTTCTGCTTCTAAGTTCCGAGGGTCAGAGCTTTTACATACCTTGTCATAAAAAAGATGGCGTGGTGGTGGACGCCTTTAATCTTAGTACTCGGGAGGCAGAGTCAGGCTGATCTTTGTGAGTTCAAGGCCAGCCAGGTCTACAGAGTGAGTTCCAGGACAGCTGGAGCTACAGGAAACCCTGTCTCAAAAAGATGAGAGAGAGAGAGAGAGAGAGAGAGAGAGAGAGAGAGAGAGAGAGAGAGAGATGAGAACAGAGTAGGAGAACTGGAGCCAGCAGGGCACTGCCAGAGGAAGCGGCATGTAAACCTGTAGGAGCTGGAAGAGAAGCCCAGCTGTGGAGCCTGGGAAGGCGCGTGTGAACCTGTAGGAGCTGGAAGAGAACGAGGAGTAAGAAGAGCTCAGCTAAGTGGAGCCTGGGAAAGGCGCGTGGCGAACCTGTAGGAAGGCTGGAAGAATAAGAGGAAGAAGAAGAAGCCAAGCTGTGGGAGGCCTGGGAAGGGCGCGCGTGTGAACCTGTAGGAAGCATGGAAGAGGGAGAGGGGGAAGAGAGGAGCCACAAAGCTGTGGAGCCTGGGAAGGCGCGTGTGAACCTGTAGGAGCTGGAAGAAAAGAGGAGAAGAGAAAGCGGCAAGCTGTGGAGGGCCTGGGAAGGCCGCTTGTAGAAAACCTCGTAGAGAGCATGGAGAGAAGAGGGGAAGAGAAGCCCAGCTGTGGAGCCTGGGAAGGCGCGTGTGAACCTGTAGGAGCTGGAAGAGGAGAGGGGAAGAGAAGCCCAGCTGTGGAGCCTGGGAAGGCGCGAGTCCGTGCACGGGGCTCTGCTGCTGCCTGTCCTCAGGAATCCTTGGGAGTTTGGCTTCTGGACTTCATCACCAAGTGACTCCACTCGAACTCCGCCTCCAAACAGTGTTGGCCTGGACCAGGGCAGTGAGCTCTCCTGTCCACGTTCCCGGGAGCCGGTGTCCACCTGCCTGCTGCCCCAGTTGAGATGTTCTCGTCCTGGTGTCGTGTCCCTCTTCAAGCTTTCCGGACACGTGTTGCAGCTGATCTGCAGGAGCTGCGAGCACAAGACTTTGGAGCCCCTCATAAACACACGCACAGCCTGGGCTGGTGGCTGAGGTGCTGCCTGCTGTCTCCCACTCCAGACTGGTCACAGCTGGCTGGTTAGGAAGAGCAATGCACCAGCTGGTCCAGCCTGCTGCACCACAGCGGCCTCCGCTGGCTGTCCCCAGAACTACATGCAGTCGGCCATGGGTTTTATTTCATTTGCATGTGAGACTGTGTGTGTGTGTGTGTGTGTTGTGTGTGTGTGTGTGTGTGTATCAGGCACCATTCTAGTCCTGTGGATATAACACTGAAACGTAAAGTTTATGCATTAGCATGTGCGGGACTGGAAAAGGGACACACATCTGCAAACATGCAGGTGTCCATACATACTAGATGGTTAGACCTGTGGAAAAGACAAAGTGGAGCTGGGCGTGGTTGCGCATGCCCTTTGAATCCTGCACAGTCGGGAGGCAAGGAGGCAAGAGTGGATCATTGTGAGTTAAAGGTCAGCCTGGTCTACAGAGCGAGTTCCAGGAGCAGCTGGGACCAGGGAGACCCTGTCTCGACAAAGACTCCCCCCAAAAAAAAGAAAAAAAAAAAAAAAGAAAAGACAAAGTGGAAGTGAAGGGACACGGAGGAGAAGGGGAGGTAGTGTATATGTGTAGGTGTGTGTGTGGTGTGGTATGTATGTGTGATGTATGTAGTATGTAAGGGGTCAGTAAGGAAGGGGGGACAGAAAAAGAACAAATAGACAACAAAAGTCCTCAGATTTCTGAGGAGCCTGGGCTCTGCTGCAGGAAGGAAGCAGATGTCATCAGACCCAGAAGAAGCCACCTGGAGGAAGGAGAGTGGCCAGTGCTCAGAGCCCACGGAACTGGCCTCTGGATCAGGCAGCATGGCAGGCACATGGTGACAGAGAACGTCAGCGGAGGGACCATGAGAGGATGGGGTGGGGGGCAAAGGTCCCTCAAAATGGAGGAGGGAAGTGGAGACAGGGAGGCGAACATGTGTGCTGAATGTTTTGAGACAGCATCTTCCTATAGCCCCAGCTGCCCTGGAACTCACTATGTAGATCAGGCTAGCCCCAATCTCAGAGAGATCTACCTACCCCTGCCTCCTGATTGCTGGGATTAAAGGCGTGCATCATCACAAGCAGCTTTTTCTTTCATATATGAAATAATCAGCATGCTTCTATTTTTGTTGAGAAAGAGTCTCCAACACAGGAAAACGAGCAGATACTTTAATAAAACAATTATTTGCTAAGTGCATTTTAAGCTCCTGGTGTGTTTAATGCTGTATATGAATTATTTTCCTCTGTGTCATATGTCTTCAATTTACAAAGGAACATGTGCTCTGAGAAATGAGCTATTATTTCCAAAGAAACAGCCAGTGAGAAGGGAGAGTGGGGTCACCTGGGGTGAGGGCCCCTCTAAAGTGGAGGTGCCCATCGCCTTCAGAGCCCAAGCCCTGTGCCCAGCTTCGCTGTGGCGCTCTTGAATTTTCGTGCCCTACCAGAAGGTATGCTGTATCTATAAACAACTAAAGTAGTCATGAATGCAGCACAAGTTTACACAGTCTCCAGAGTCCAGACAAGCTCCCCAGGTTACCCCACTGTTTGCTGTGTCATCCCAGCACCATAGGGCTGGCTGGATGCAGACCTGCTTACTGCTTGCATTGCTGCAGGTTCTCCCTGACTGTGCGCCCATCCTCCTCCGCAGGGAGCAGACGCCAAATCCTTGAAACACGCTGTTTGCCTTCATTGCTGTGATAAAACACTCTGACCACCAACTTGGAGAGGAAAGGGTTTATTCATTTTACATCTCCAAAGTCAGTTTGTCACTGAGGGAGCCCAAGGTAGGAATTCCGGGCAGTAACCTGGAGGCAGGAGCTGAAGCACAGGCCAGGGAGGAACGCTGCTTACTGGCTTGCTCCCCTGGCCCATGCTCAGCCTGCTTTCTTATACAGTACAGTTCATAGCCTCGCCCGCCTTCAGCTTGCGGGTTCTCTGCTTCCTGTGTGTATCTGAAGTGGCCGCTCTCAGCCCTCTGCTGCACTGCCTCCTGCTGCCTCACCTACCCCATTATGAACTCTGTCTGGAACCCTAAGCCAAATCAACTCCTCCTATGAATTATCTTGATCATGGTGCTACACAGCAACAGAAAAGTAACTGGCACACTCAGTGTGCCTACAACCTGGTGGTGCACATGTGGAGGGGAGAGCTCTGGGGTGCCCCATGTCCCACACTGGATTGCAATCACCGTTAAGACTTAGCACAGGGAGAAGAGGCCTTTTGTGGGAGGCCCACTAGAGACAGTGTGGTTCAGAGCTGATTTTAAAGATGTGGAGACAGGGCTGGAGAGGTGGCTCAGTGGTTAGGAGCCCTGGCTGTTCTTGCAGAGGACCCAGGTCAGTTCCCAGCACCCAGATGGTGGCTAACAACCATCTGTAACTTCCAAGGGAGATCCAATACCCTATTCTGACCTCCATGGGTGCTGCACGGCACGAGTGCACTTACACACTTACACACTTACACACATGCAGGCAATGCACTCCTACACATAGAATAAAAATAATAAATAAAATATTTTTAAAATATGAGTATGCAGAGGGTAAAGACTAGCCAGGGCCTGTTTCAGTTCACGTCTCTGCCGCTGTCACCTAGAGCCCTTCGTGGTCTCCAGCAAGTATCCAATAAACATTTGCTGAGTAAATGAGGAGAATGAAAGGTACAGCTTCCTTCTGGGAGCTTCGGGCTTGTTAAGATGAAAGCCAGCAGTACTCTGTTGAAGTTGGAATTACTTTTCTCCAGATGGTCCAGTTAATGCCTCCTGGCTATGGATTGAAATTATACTGTTGAAATGTCAAAACTCTTTGGAAATACAGCCAGAGAAAATGTCTAACATCTTAGCATAATGCTTTCTAGGTTTTTCTTTACTGTTGAATGAGGACTGCATGGGCTGGCAAGATGGCTCAGCAGGTAAAGGTACTTGCCTGATGACTTGAGTTCCATCCTTGGATCCCTGGTGGAAGAAGAGTGCTGACTCCCACAAGTTATCCTGTGATCTCCACAAGCACACTGAAGCATGCGTGCCTACATGCACAGTAATACAAAAAAATAATAGTAATTTAAAAATTCAAAAGTAAAAGGACTTTCCTAGCCCAGTTGATGTTTCTGTTAAATATCTATGGCTGGGCCGGGCCTGGTGGTGCATGCCTTTGATTCCAGCACTTGGGACGCAGAGGTGGCCTGATCTCTGTGAGTTCAAGGCCAGCCTGGTCTACATAGCAAGTTCCAGGACAGCTGGGACTGCAGGGAGACCTTGCTCAAAAGGAAAAAAAAATTCTATGGCTAAGCATCCCGAAAGCAGTGCTTTCTTAGAGTTTACACCAATCCCGACTCTAGTCAGTATGGCGCCCCCTAGTGCTTATGATTATACCAACCCACTGAGTGCAGTTAACTCAGGGAACCTGAGTCCTTCTCATGAATTCCTGATTGATTGTTTTCACAGGATACAAGGAATCTGACCAACGGTGAGCATTTATCAGTCAACTATACCAGCCATCCTTCAAGCATGTTGTTTTCACCAATCTTTGCCAGAAAGGCTAATGAAGCATCTTGGTGTATTGATGGTCCCTCTAGTGTCTAAGGCCACCGCCAGCCTTAGGAAGAGCTCTCTTTTTTTGCGGTTCTCAGCCTCAGCCTTTAACGGCTGCACTATCCCAACAGCCCAGGAAGAGCTCTCTTTAGAGGCCCAGCACTAGCGATGATGTGCTGGTGTGTTTGGCAAACACATAGCACGGTGCTTATTCCAAGTCTGGGGTGTGTGTGCTTTTAAACTGTCTCCCTGTGGCCCCTGATGGCCTGGGTCTCAGTGTTGTAGACCAGGCTGGCCAGGATCTCACAGACATTCACCAGCCTCTGCCTCTGGAGTGCTGGGATCAAAGGCATGCATCATCATACCCAGCTCTTATTCAGGGTTTTAAAACTAAGAATTTAGGAGATAAAAATCCCTCAAATGGTCTAAGACACATATATGTTCAGAGATGCGTATGACAGAAAGGATCGTAAAAGCCAGACAAGAAACACCTAGAACACCTGTCAGTGGACGCTGGTAGAGTGTACTCCGCTAATGTCAGCCACTCAAAGGAAAGCAGCCTGTCTCTAGGTCCAGTGATGGAAGATGCCCAGGGTGCAGGGAGGGGGGCGGGGCAATGGTGCAACATCTGTGTAAAGTGAAGACAGTTGGGGGGTATAAGTTGAAAGAAAAGAAAAGGTGGCCTGGAAATTTCTGGAAGGATATGTAAAATACTGTCAATATACAAAGTATGGGAGGTGGGTGTCAGAGAACTGATCGTTTCTTCCTTAACCTAAAAGCCTGTTATACTGTTCATATTTTTAAATAATGTGCTTGTATTGAGACTTAATTCAAAACCTAGTTATTTAAAAACAATCAAATAGTAATAAAAGAGGGCATGTGACTTGTTATTAACACCATCGGAGTCTGCAAAGAAAGAGAGCACTTTGCAGGGCTATTTCCTCACGACTGCTCAGACATTAAGGGAAGCTTGGTGTTTCTTTAGCAGAGCTTTTCTAGATACATGCAAGCTCAGATCAGAAGACGCTCAGAATAGACTGAAATAGCAGCACTGAACATGTTCAGAAGCTGTTAGAGGAAAAACAGTTGAGAGCCCAACTGTTGGGCAGATGGATGGAGGAAGAGGCCTCCCCAATGTTATGAAGCTTCACGAGAATCCAGAAAAATACAAGATGTAGCATGAATTCTTAATTTACATTTTTAATTTTTCTGGAGGAAAATTCTCCTTTTCGAATTCTTCTGCTGTAATAGGCTAATGTGTGCACTGTTGGGTCCTAAGCTGGACCACAGAGTGGTCCTCGGTGGTTTTCTTTGCACTGGACCCTAACCCGCACAACCTGATGACGTGGCATTCTCTCAAACAGGTAAACTAACACTCAGAGAAATGAAGGTGACAGTTCAAGGGCATTGGCAGGAGGTGGAGCTGCCCCCTGCCTCCTGCCCCCTGCCCCCTGCCCCCTGCCCCCGCCCCCTGCCCCCTGCCTCCTGCCCCCTGCCTCCTGCCTCCTGCCTCTGGCTGGTTAAGGTTGAGGATCTCTACAGGCCTGTGTGTTGCACCAGGTGATCCTGGACTCGGGCAACCACACTTGCACTCTGTCCCAGCAAACCTCTCTCTAGCCTTCATACACACCAGGTGTCTCAAACAACACAGACCACATAGGCCTCCACTAAGGAGATCCATTCCTGAGTCCCGCGCTTCCACACCTGTACAGGTGCTGTTTGGTTTTTGCCCATTTCCACGCCTTGAGGGCTCTCCTGTCTGGCACCGTCCAGGTCCCTGACCCTGTCTGCGGGTCATGTAACATCAGGTACCCGAGAAGGACCCCAAAACCTGTGGAGATGAGCGAGAGAAAAGAACGAGACTTTGCGAGGTTGTCAAAGTCTACTTTATTGAGCACAAGCCATCGTATTTATTTTGCAGGAGGCAAGAAATGGGGAGGGGGTGGGTGAAACAGGGTCTGGCATCAGAGGAGGGTCTGTTCTTGCAAGATCACTGAGTTGAGACATCTGGTGTATGTATGAGTTGAGACATCTGGAGTATCTGGTGACTTTTACTACACGTCCGCACCCAGCTCTTGGAAAAAGGCTCGAGGTGACAATTCACAGAGTCAACTTCCTTGTAAGTAAGCTCAGCGTAAGCAAGCTAAAGCCTGCAGCTCTTTACATATCCCCCTTCTTTACATTAAGAAGGTATGGATAAGTATCAGGCAGAGTGGCATCTGTAGCCGATTATGTGACTGTCCCTGTCTTGGGTTCGACCTCTACAAGACCCTCTTCCTTACCCGTCTTTGGACACCCTGTCACCCTCAGGGCTCCTGTCTTAGGTTGGTAAGAGGGGAGAGGAAGTTGCCCGTCTTTGGGGCGGCCACCTGGGCTGGTACTCGTAAATTTTTGAGATAAGCAAGGCCAGTAGCTGAAAGCCTGAATAGGTACAGCTTTGGCCTTCAGCATCCTTTTACAAAAAGAGGGGGAGCCCCACTTGTAAAGGTGGGTTTTTAAGTATCTATGTTCATATTTTGAACAACCCAAGGTTCCCACAGTCCAATTGGAAAAGCCCGTAAGCACAAGCATGTTGATCAATTAAAAGTCCAGTCCATATTGCTGTAATCTCACAATTCACCCCAGTCTCTCCGCAGCCCTCACACTCTACCACGCCTCCTCTTCCACAATTTGTTCCCTAGGCTTTGGGAGAGGGGCACAGCATTTTCTCTGGAGATGTTTTTTACTCCAATCAGGTTGTTTCCTTTCATGGGCTGACAGCTTATCCAGGGTACCTTTTTAATCCTACTAACAAAGCACAAGCAATTAGATGTACAGGCATTTAAACAATATTATTATGGCAAGCTAAGCTGTGAGCATAGACATAGATGTTTGGATGGTATGTTAATCCACAAGCTGTGATTTCTCTATAAAAGATGACAAGTTCTTATTGTGGCTCATATAATCTCCTAACCACTAGAGGACATAAGCTTATGGCATCAGCCATGAATTATTCCTCCAAGGAGAGAGCTAATAGCCAATTAGATTTGGGATATGTATAGACACATGGCTGCCCACTGTTAGCACACCATCTCCCGGATTTGAGTGTTGTACTGGATACTGACAGAGGAGTCTTGCTTGACTCAAGGAGACCAATATCCTGCTTTGTGCCATTAGTGGCCTTTGGTAATGCTCTCTGGCATATTTTAAAGGCCAACTGTACATTAGCAGTGATGTCTCAAAAATCATTTTTTCATGCTTACACCAGTTTTTAACAACAGGGACTTATCACCTTTTCCTTGCTGATATCCCATTTTTCACAGGCAAAAGGCCTTTATAGTTGGGGGGCTTGATTCCCCAGACCAACATCTCCTTGGCAGAACAATCCATTGTTGACAGCATGAGCTCCTATTAACATATTGTGCTCAATTGTACCACTTATAAATTACATTTATATTTAGCTTTAGATAGAGAACCATCTCTGTACAGTTTGTATGTCTATCAATCAACCAAAGAAGGCAGTCACACTGTTACTATAAGCCAAATGAACCTAATATGACAGTGGTTCACAATTTACAGTTGGGGAATGACTTCACTACCATCACATTTTTTCCTTTTCCATATAAAGGTGAGGGGTAGAAAGGTTTCTCAGCATCTGAAAGGTAAACTTTATCAGACCACAATCATAAACAGTTATCCCAAACAAATTTAGAGAAATGTTCAGTGTCTGTGACTCGGCAATCTGAGGTTCCTTTTTTTTAATGTCCAGATGGGTCAGCCTCTCTGTTGGCATTTTCAGTCCATTGTAGCAAATATTGGGTATTTTTAGCATTTAGGTGGTGTGGTTTTACCTGCGGGGGAACTCAACCAAGTTCGCCACCCATTGTTAGCGCTTAGATGTTAAAAAAAAAGTCAAAAGGCTGGACGAGGGAAGACACCTCCCGCGTGAGCAGTAGAGACCAAAGTATGACAAAATACCCAGTAAACAGGATACCAGGGTGAAGGTCTAAGACACTAAAGGTACGCCAAAACTGGCATACGTGACGGAGTGGAAGGGGAAGGAGAACGCAGACCGATATGGCGGCAAAGTTATAGATTAGCAACAAAGGAAAAAAGTGATAGCAAAGGGATGACGTGCAGCTAACACAGAAAACACAGAGACCTTGTGCACCCCCACATCTCAAAGCCACTGGGAAATAGGAAACAGATACAGAAATATAAGCTAACATCTAGTATAGTAATTAGTTAAAGGATTAACCTATTTAGAAACGTAAAACCTTACAAGGGGAGTATTAAGCTACCTTTTTTTTTTTTTCAAGTTTTTGGCCTTTTTAGGCCTGGCATGAAAGCCTACTTTAGAATTTTTTTAATATCTAGCTCTTAATAAAATATAATTTTTTATAGTTTTTTAATGTCCATCAGTCAATAAAGATTGGCTAAGATATGTCCCATGAGAAGTTGTTACCATCATTACCATCTTGATTAATTTAATTATAAATTTGCATCTTAAGATGGAAGGGCCAGTTACAACTTAGAGGCAATGTTTTTATATTATCATGCAGTATAACAGTACGATGACATAAGAAAAGTATGTAGGGCGCACATACATCACAGGCGCGCTAACATACAGACAGTTTAGAAAATCAGAGAAGAAGAAAGAGTCGGTCTGTAAGAGAAGAAAGCCATGATCGTTGTGATGCCAATGATAAACCTGAAATTTTTATAATTTGTATGCGTTATTTTTACATAATTAGAATAAGTGTTTTAGTAACTCATAAAACAGCTGAGATTATAGCCACCGCTTAGGCCCATGAACACTTGCTTTAATGAACATATACCTAAAGTTATCTATGTCCCATCGCTCTGGTCAATTCTTAGCGTGTCCTTTTGCTAAGCCTAACTGACCCTATATTATTTAAAATCTAAAGATTGAGGATTCCCAAAGTAGACAGGCCAAGTGTTTGTAGTCGGAAATGACCCAGCTTGTCCTGAGTTAAGGACTTTGGAAATAATAAAAAGTTCATAATAACAACAACGAACTATAAAGACTATTAAATATCAATAACGATATACATTAACCGAATTAAAATAGGAAGTCAAACAGAAGCCAACAAGAACAACCATGGTGCGAATTGAGCAAATTAGCAACAAGTAGGGGAATTAAACAATAACAATAACAAGTTTTATTACAATGTAACAACAAGCGACATAACGATGCTATGCAACTAAACCCAAATTAAAAACTGTAACAACTAAGGGGAATAAAGCAAACAGTTATATCGAATCGAGTTAAGTAGTTAGCTAAATAGATTTAAGCGTAGGATTATAAGAAATGAAAGAGGTCAGACACTCACACAACACCAAAACCATAACACCCCGTGAAGATGGGCCTAGAAGAGAGCAATAAAACAGTTTTATTTAAAGAATTTCTTATTTAAATTAATTTACGTTGTTAAAGAGACTTTTATCAATTTTTTTTAAAAAACAACTTATCGGACCAAGTTTGTTTTGTTTAGAAATTAAGGCCTGTAAATTCTTTTAGACTTTAAGTTAAACATGTTGAGATGGACGAGTTGTTCGGTTTAAAAATTGAGGCTATTAGTTTTTGTAACTAATTATGTGAACAAGTCAGTATTTTGGCCATTTTTTTTTTTTTTTTTTTGCTAATAAACAGAACACACCACCCAAACTAAGCCAAAGTCAAACAGGCATCAAAAAGTCTCTGAACACTTGGACTCTCTTCAGAAGTACACCTGGGAGAGCTGGTCACGAGAGCAAGCTTCCCTTCACAAGCTTGCACAGTACGGGGGGTATAGTCATAGTTTGGTTACTTGTCACTTTCATTGTTAGTGCCTCACCTTAAACAACAGGAAATTAAAGGATTTTGTACTTATGGAATTCCATGACTAGCCTGACTCTACTGGCCTCTTCTGGTTTTTAGAAAAGCCAAATTAGCCTTCCACCCATTTACTTTATACAACTTGGTAGTGGTGGAGGTCCACAGTCTGTCTCTGGAGGTTTGGAATCAAAGCTACACTTTTAAAACACAAGGAACACTGCCCCGGGCTGGGCTCTTGTCCTAGACTTTATGCTTCCCAGTGAAACACAGAATACTGTAAAGCCAGCAACTTCCCCCCACCAGCACATCCGCTGTTTCCGAGAGCAGGAAAATGTAACAGCTTCATATTTTGCCTTTAGTCTTTTCCAAGGCAGAGCTGGTGGGGAGGTCACTCTGTAGACTAGACGGCCCTGAACTCACAGATATCCTCTTTGGATCTAAAGGTGTGGGCCACCACCAGCTGGAATTTACAAGCTCAATTTGAGCTATAAAGCCTTTAGGAACCTTCTATGGAATGCTTTGCTGCAAAATGTTCCACGGGCATGCCTGTCCTTCTAGCCTCTGTGACATTCCCCACCTGAGCTGATGGCGCTGGGAGAAGGGGAAGCCAGGGCCCCAGCTTCAGGGCAAATTTTAACCACATTCAAAACCTCTAGAAGGCAAATTGATGGGAGTGGAGGGGCTCCTCTCGCAATTTCTCTGAATACCCACCTGGGAAGGCTGGGGAAGCAAACAGATGGTCCCCAATCCAGGGATCCAAACCAGCACTTAGGGGTTGCATAATCATGTCCCTCTGAGTGTGGTGAAAAACCACAAGAGAACTGCCAAGCTTGCTGAAAGGCCTATCAGGGATCCACCAGTCAATAGATTCCCTCTGTATTTATCCTTAGCCATGCTTTACTGATTTGGAGATGTTAAACTTTTCCATGCACAACATTGTAACGCAACAGCCACACAACCACAGCACACAGTCAACAAACACATGCATAATCACAAAACAATTCCTCTGGAAATTAGTTCCTTGAAAGTGTAAGATTCCCATCTTGCAGAGATTTTAGCTTATCAAAACTGGTCCACAGACCCACAGGTCCCTCTTTCCCAGATACAATTATCAAGTAAATCAATTAGATGCAAGCCTATTCATTTAAACAGCTCCATGAAACAAATATGTTTAACTTAGTTTCAAACCCAAATTTTAGCACTTGATGAAACTCTAAATTAGAGATGAAAACCTAAATCAGGGTAAATATGACTCTTAATTTGTAACAGAACTCAGAAATTTTATAGTAATGTTCTCTGCACCCAAAGACCCTGGCTGTGTCTAGGATTAAAGCGCGTGTGCCACCACACCTAGATCCAGGAGACCAAAAACATGAAGCACCCCTCTTCACAAACCTGATCCACCCAGTTCTTTGAGACCAATCTTCCTTAACACAAACACACAGTCTGCCAGCCTGATCAGCAAGGTGGGGGTGACCCAGAGAGGTCCCTTTTCCTCCCATGAGGAGGAAAGGGAGGGAGGAAGGAAACAGGCTCAAAAATTCTTGCAGAAACATAACAGAGCCCCCCAAAAGCTGCCCCAGACTGCTCTCCCTCCGCCCTTGTGAGGCAAGAGCCTAGTAATGCATACTGGAAGCCATGCAGACACCCACTGATCCAGATGCCGACTCCAAAATCAGTCTCCAGCAAAGATGGAAAAATAAAAAAAAGGGGTTGCCATGCGTGCTAGGAGGAATTTTCCAAGCCCAAGGAGCTGCCTCTCCAAGGCAGGTGCTGATGACCAATTTTACTAGCCTTGTAAGGCAGAATTATCTCTGGTGCTTTGTGAATATCCACAAAAATTCAAACCTGTTGTTTTGGTTTTTTTTTTTTCAATCAGAGCACTCAGAATCGGTTTTTCCTTTCTTCCAATCGTAAAAACAGCACAATTTTAGTTTTTGTTTATCCTTTTTATACCCTTATCTGCACTGAAACATCCGCAACTTTCCCAGTTAGGGACGCAAGTCCAGTGTCCTTGGAACTCGCTCTGTAGCAGTTTGGCTTTAAAAGAATTATGACCTGCTTTGTGACTCCCAAGGGCAGGATTAAGGCGTGCAACGCCCACGCCTGGCTCTATCCAGTCTTAACAGATAACACATAAACCACTTTAGATAAATCAGTTTTAGAAGTTTTTGTGGAGCCCATTTTTAACAAGGAACCAACAGAGAGAGACAAAAATCAGACACCTGAGAGAAGACATTAACACACAGACAGCTAGCATGACATAGACATTGTTTTAGTTCCTGTTCCACCCTTAACTAACAGTTAGTGTTAAGCAGGGCCTGCTGCCTGGCATCTTAAATATGATGGATTTTGTATTTCCCTCTTTTTCCCTGGCTATCAACTTACTCAGTCTTTCTCTCTGGTTCTTGTCTCTCCTTATCAGAGTTTGGAGACTATAGCCTCGTTAAAATCTTTTTCGGTGGTTTTGGAATGGGATAGTGGCTTGTGGGGTGAGCTCAGTCTGTCCCGCTGGGAGGTGCCGTGCGAGGAAGTGATGTGGCGAACGCGGGCACCTCGGGCCGCCCAGTGAGCTCTCTTGGCATAGCCCGCGCCCTGGGGAACTCGAAAGGTGGTAGCTCTGGCAGAGGCGGCGGCCGCAGATTACGTCTGTGGGGGGACCGGCCTTGGGAGGGGCATGGAGGCTTAGGGGGGAGGAAGCCAGCTGCCTCGAAGTTAAGATTCTGGCTCCGCAGAGAATTGGAAAAAAGGGGCGGGAGCTGCTTTATAGGGCAGAAGGAAATGGATCTCTTTGGGGGGCTGACAGGCAGTGCCTGGGGTGTCTGGCTCAGAGGCAATTGGGGATGGAGCCCGCAGCGAGTGCGGGCGGCGGGGGGGGAGGGGTTCTGAAATTATCTCATTAATAACAGTCTTTGTGGGTGAATTGAGGGCCAATCAAGGACCACCCAGGGAAATGTATCCCCTATGAATAAAAAAATCAGTTAAATCTTTTTTCTTTTTAACCCGAAATTCCTCTCTCCCTGAAAGCTGTCTTAAAGTGTTGAATAAATTTCCTTCTTTAGACAGCGACTTGGCCCATCTTAATATGAGCCAGTTGGCTCCTATCTTTACTATGAGACAAAGATCTACTACTTCTTTTCCCTAGGATCTGCGCTCCGTGGGTGGCAAAGTGCCTATCTTTACCCGAGGTTTTCCACGCTCCGCTGAGGCGAAACGCCCATTCTTTTACCAAGGTTTTCCGCGCTCCTTGATGGGAGGCGCCCTCTCTCTTAAGTCGTCCGGCCGGACCTTCCTTGTTCCTTGTCTGGTAGAGGGTCTCTTACCTCGAGCCCCTACCGTACGGGCGCCAATATCGACCCCTGTCTCGTGGGTCATGTACATAGCCTTTCCCCTCTTTATTTTCTGGGTCCGGACAGAAGGACCCCAAAACCTGTGAGATGACAGCGAGAGAAAAGAACGGGAGACTTTGCGAAGGTTGTCAAAGTCTACTTTATTGAGCACAAGCCATCGTATTTATTTTGCAGGAGGCAAGAAATGGGGAGGGGGTGGGTGAAACAGGGTCTGGTGTCAGAGGAGGGTCTGTTCTTGCAAGATCACTGAGTTGAGACATCAGGCTGGAGTATCTGGTGACTTTTACTACACGTCCGCACCCAGCTCTTGGAAAAAGGCTCGAGGTGACAATTCACAGAGTCAACTTCCTTGTAAGTAAGCTCAGCGTAAGCAAGCTAAAGCTTGCAGCTCTTTACAGGTCCCTGCTGGGCTCAGTGGTCTGTTCAAATGCATGCAGGCTGTCTTTCATAACCTTGTGTGGGCATTCCATGAGTTAGGCACATTCTTCCCCCATCTGAAAGGCTGGTCTTTGGGAAGGCCTTCTCTGTAGAGTCCGTGGGGTGGTGGGCCTTCGATTTATTATTATTTTTTTTGAGCCATGGTTTCACATAGTCCAGGCTGGCTCTGATTTGCCATGTAGCTGAGGATGACCTTGATTTGCCATGTAGCTGAGGACGACCTTGATTTGCCATGTTGCTGAGGACGACCTTGATTTGCCATGTTGCTGAAGACGACCTTGATTTGCCATGTTGCTGAGGACGACCTTGATTTGCCATGTAGCTGAGGACGACCTTGATTTGCCATGTAGCTGAGGATGACCTTGACTTTGCCATGTAGTTGAGGATGACCTTGATTTTGCTCTGTAGCTGAGGACGACCTTGACTTTGCTCTGTAGCTGAGGACGACCTTGACTTTGCTCTGTAGCTGAGGACGACCTTGAACTCCTGATCCTCCTGCTTGTCTCCGAGTTTCAGAATAACAGGCATGTGGAGTTCATGTGCTGCTGGAGACCAAACCCAGAGCCTTGTGTGTGCCACACTGAGCCACCTCCATCCCCTCTGGTAATCTTTTTTTTTTGGTCTTTTGGAGACAGGGTCTCCCTGTAGCCCTAGCTGTCCTGGAACTCACTCTGTAGACCAGGCTGGCCTTGAACTCATGATGATCCACCTCCTGAGTGCTAGGATTAAAGGCGTGCGCCACCACACCCAGCTTTTTTTTTTTGGCCCTCTGGTAAACTTTTGATAGACTTGTCACACTTACACTTACTTCTTTCTCCAGAAAATCCTGGGTTCTAAAAGGACAGGGACCACATTGATCTTTAAAAATTAATCTTTTTACAATTTTATGTGTATGAGTATATTGCTTGCATGTGTGTAAGTGCACCTGCATCCGACAATGCCGTCGAGGTTCAAAAGAGGGTGTCAGATCCCCTGGAACGCGAGTTATGGATGGTTGTTAGCCTCCATATGGGTGCAGGGACTTGAACTTGGGTCCTCTGCAAGAGCAGCCAGTGTTCTTAACTGCTGGGCTATCTCTCCAGTCCCCGATTGATTTTATTTATCTTTCTGAGCACAGTCCATAGAAGGAGCCCACCATGTGCTAGGTACTACACATATACTTCATGAAATACATGGGAGAAGAGAGGAAAATTTTATCATAAAACTGAGGGAACTCAGACCCAAATTTTCCAAATGCGTGACTTTAAATTTATTTATTTATTCATTTGTTTATTTATTGTGTGTCCATGTGTGTCCGTCAGTGTGCCACAACACCTGTGCAGAGGTCAGAAGACAGTTACAGGAGTCAGACCTCTCTTCCTACTATATGGCTTCCTGGGATTGAACTCAGCCTATCAGGCTTGGCAGCAAGCACCTTTTCCCACTGGGCCATCTTCCTGGCCACGGGTGTGATTTTAGAGCTTGTTACTCATTCATACCCAAATATGATGAGGTGTACTTACAGTGATGCCTTGTTAGAGAGAAAAGGCTCTGTTCAGTGCCCTGCCAGATAAGGAAGCACTGACGTTCTTCTGAAAACTATTTTCTTTCTTTTTTTTTTTGGTCTTTTTGAGACAGGGTCTCTCTGTAGCACCAGCTGTCCTGGAACTCACTTTGTAGACCAGGCTGGCCTTGAACTCACAAAGAATCTGCCTGCCTCTACCTCCCAAGTGCTAGGATTAAAGGCATACGCCACCATGCCCGGCTCTGAAAACTATTTTCATGAAAATCTTCAAACTGGGCTGGAGAGATGGCTCAGTGGTTAAGAGCACTTGCTGCTCATCCAGAGGCACAGAGTTTCGTTCCCAGCACCCATGTCAGGAGGCTCAAGACTATAAGTGTCCCCAACAACTGGTGTGGCCGTGTGACCTTTATTGCTCTTTCAGAGACCTCGATAAGCAGACCTGGGCTGATGTCCCTTAGCACAGCCCCCAACACTTGGAACACCTACAGCCACCCTTATGGGATGCTTTTTGGATAGTGTGGGGTTCAAGTATGACACAGGTGAAATGTTGGAGGGGAGAAGCTTATTAAAAGTCAGACAAACAACAGCATGGTGAGGACTCTGAGGAGAGTTCCAGCCTCGCACCACAGACAGCATGCTGGGGGCTCTGAAGAGGAATCAGGTCCCATGGCAGAGTCACCATCCCTTTTATAGCTCTCTAAGGAAGGGGGACATTTCATCAGGAGCCCGCAGCCAGGCTCTGAGCTTCCCCAGCAGGCCGCAGGGAATGGAATGGGAAAGAGACTGGTCATCAGTAGCCACAGGGGCCTTCGCCTGCAAATGCACTTTCCCACAGGGGTGATCAGGGCACGGGGAAGTGTGGCAGCCAGTAAGGCACCTGCAGGTATCTAGGAGACAGGAGAGGGAAGGGCGGGTAGGTGCTGTGGCCTGGACCACAGTCTGGTCTGCACTGGAGAACATGGTCGGTGGGTGCTCACACACACAGCACAGGACAGAACCAGAGGCAGAGTGGCCTCTGTCCTTCCAGGCGGTGAGACAGCCAGTCCACTTGTGTGGAGGTGAATAGTTGCCAACCGGGTTGTCAAGTCAGAGGCAGTGGCTCTGTGAGAGCCTAGACCAAAGGGGACGGACTTCACTGGAGTTAGACTTCCTGAGCCACAAGCATTGCTTGAGGGATTCCTGTGATCCTTGCCTTCAGTCAGAGCTACAGCTTTGTCACAGATAACGTATGGAAGTGTGTGAAGAATGGACCCAGTGTGATGGCAACTCAACAGTAAGATGGTTGCTAAGAAGGGCCCAAGATAGACAGGAAGAACTAAGAAAAGAATGAACGAGGTGAACCAGGATCTGCCTTCACCCCTTTGGGTTGTTTTGTTTTGTTGTTTTACTGGACCATTGCTGAGCTGCTATATTCTGGTGATCTTTTGTAACCACTGAAACCACTTGCTTAATTACTACATGCTTGCTTAAACTCTCCTATGAGTTGACTATAAATTTACCTAAAAACTGGAAGCGGGGGTTGGCAAAGTCAGCCCACCACGGTGAATAAACTCTCTCTCCTTTACCTGGGCCGGCCATTGGTCTCTTGATTTTCAGAGGTTCTCAAGGCAGAAGTTTAGGATAAGTTTTTATTAAGGTTTAAAAGAAAAACCCCAGGGCAGGGGAGCTGCAAATCTCAGCAGCTGCTGGAGGAGAGGAGGAAAGAGCCTCGCAGTTAGCACTGCCAGAGGTCAGCACTCGGGCAGCCCAGCAGCCACAGGGCAGGGAGGAGCAGCGCAGTTAGCACTGCCAGAGGTCAGCACTGGGCAGCCCAGCAGCCACAGGGCAGGGAGGAGCAGCGCAGTTAGCACTGCCAGAGGTCAGCACTGCCAGAGGTCAGCACTCGGGCAGCCCAGCGGCCACAGGGCAGGGAGGAGCCGCACAGTTAGCACTGCCAGAGGTCAGCACTGCCAGAGGTCAGCACTCGGGCAGCCCAGCGGCCACAGGGCAGGGAGGAGCCGCACAGTTAGCACTGCCAGAGGTCAGCACTGCCAGAGGTCAGCACTCGGGCAGCCCAGCAGCCACAGGGCAGGGAGGAGCCGCGCAGTTAGCACTGCCAGAGGTCAGCACTGCCAGAGGTCAGCACTGCCAGAGGTCAGCACTTGGGCAGCCCAGCAGCCACAGCGCAGGGAGGAGCCGCGCAGTTAGCAATGCCAGAGGTCAGCACTGCCAGAGGTCAGCACTGGGCAGCCCAGTGGCCACAGCGCAGGGAGGAGCTGTAGAGAAGGATAAGCAAGTCCGGAATGTTGGGGAGGCCCAGAGGGTTAGGGAAAAGAGAGAAAGAGAAAAGTTATGCTTTTCTGAGTAATTCAGGAAATTGGGCAGACTTGCAAAGTTACCTCGCTGGGGCCCTGAAACTGTGCTAGGAACTCTGGGAAAGAAAAGTACATTATGTCAATGAAGGACTAATAATTCTGCACATCTCTTTAGCATAGCTCAAGGTGAAACTTGCCTCCTAGGGTGGGTTCTTGGCCAGAGGCTGGACCTGGCTCAACTGGAAAGTTAGGTCTCTGCTCAGACAGATGCTATTCTCTTGAACGTGAGCGGGTTTTGTTTGTTTGGTTTTGTCTTCTTAATGGGCATTGATTTCTATCCTAACATTCCTACAATAAACAACCTGAAAGAAACTTGGATTGCTGAGTGGGAAGTGAAGGGGTCAGCACCCAGTGGGAAATGAACGGGTCAGCACCAGGTGGGAAATGAACGGGTCAGCACCGGGTGGGAAATGAACGGGTCAGCACCGGGTGGGAAATGAACGGGTCAGCACCGGGTGGGAAATGAACGGGTCAGCACCAGGTGGGAAATGAACGGGTCAGCACCGGGTGGGAAATGAACGGGTCAGCACCGGGTGGGAAATGAACGGGTCAGCACCGGGTGGGAAATGAACGGGTCAGCACCGGGTGGGAAATGAACGGGTCAGCACCGGGTGGGAAATGAACGGGTCAGCACCGGGTGGGAAATGAACGGGTCAGCACCGGGTGGGAAATGAACGGGTCAGCACCGGGTGGGAAATGAACGGGTCAGCACCGGGTGGGAAATGAACGGGTCAGCACCGGGTGGGAAATGAACGGGTCAGCACCGGGTGGGAAATGAACGGGTCAGCACCGGGTGGGAAATGAACGGGTCAGCACCGGGTGGGAAATGAACGGGTCAGCACCGGGTGGGAAATGAACGGGTCAGCACCGGGTGGGAAATGAACGGGTCAGCACCGGGTGGGAAATGAACGGGTCAGCACCGGGTGGGAAATGAACGGGTCAGCACCGGGTGGGAAATGAACGGGTCAGCACCGGGTGGGAAATGAACGGGTCAGCACCGGGTGGGAAATGAACGGGTCAGCACCGGGTGGGAAATGAACGGGTCAGCACCGGGTGGGAAATGAACGGGTCAGCACCGGGTGGGAAATGAACGGGTCAGCACCGGGTGGGAAATGAACGGGTCAGCACCGGGTGGGAAATGAACGGGTCAGCACCGGGTGGGAAATGAACGGGTCAGCACCGGGTGGGAAATGAACGGGTCAGCACCGGGTGGGAAATGAACGGGTCAGCACCGGGTGGGAAATGAACGGGTCAGCACCGGGTGGGAAATGAACGGGTCAGCACCGGGTGGGAAATGAACGGGTCAGCACCGGGTGGGAAATGAACGGGTCAGCACCGGGTGGGAAATGAACGGGTCAGCACCGGGTGGGAAATGAACGGGTCAGCACCGGGTGGGAAATGAACGGGTCAGCACCGGGTGGGAAATGAACGGGTCAGCACCGGGTGGGAAATGAACGGGTCAGCACCGGGTGGGAAATGAACGGGTCAGCACCGGGTGGGAAATGAACGGGTCAGCACCGGGTGGGAAATGAACGGGTCAGCACCGGGTGGGAAATGAACGGGTCAGCACCGGGTGGGAAATGAACGGGTCAGCACCGGGTGGGAAATGAACGGGTCAGCACCGGGTGGGAAATGAACGGGTCAGCACCGGGTGGGAAATGAACGGGTCAGCACCGGGTGGGAAATGAACGGGTCAGCACCGGGTGGGAAATGAACGGGTCAGCACCGGGTGGGAAATGAACGGGTCAGCACCGGGTGGGAAATGAACGGGTCAGCACCGGGTGGGAAATGAACGGGTCAGCACCGGGTGGGAAATGAACGGGTCAGCACCGGGTGGGAAATGAACGGGTCAGCACCGGGTGGGAAATGAACGGGTCAGCACCGGGTGGGAAATGAACGGGTCAGCACCGGGTGGGAAATGAACGGGTCAGCACCGGGTGGGAAATGAACGGGTCAGCACCGGGTGGGAAATGAACGGGTCAGCACCGGGTGGGAAATGAACGGGTCAGCACCGGGTGGGAAATGAACGGGTCAGCACCGGGTGGGAAATGAACGGGTCAGCACCGGGTGGGAAATGAACGGGTCAGCACCGGGTGGGAAATGAACGGGTCAGCACCGGGTGGGAAATGAACGGGTCAGCACCGGGTGGGAAATGAACGGGTCAGCACCGGGTGGGAAATGAACGGGTCAGCACCGGGTGGGAAATGAACGGGTCAGCACCGGGTGGGAAATGAACGGGTCAGCACCGGGTGGGAAATGAACGGGTCAGCACCGGGTGGGAAATGAACGGGTCAGCACCGGGTGGGAAATGAACGGGTCAGCACCGGGTGGGAAATGAACGGGTCAGCACCGGGTGGGAAATGAACGGGTCAGCACCGGGTGGGAAATGAACGGGTCAGCACCGGGTGGGAAATGAACGGGTCAGCACCGGGTGGGAAATGAACGGGTCAGCACCGGGTGGGAAATGAACGGGTCAGCACCGGGTGGGAAATGAACGGGTCAGCACCGGGTGGGAAATGAACGGGTCAGCACCGGGTGGGAAATGAACGGGTCAGCACCGGGTGGGAAATGAACGGGTCAGCACCGGGTGGGAAATGAACGGGTCAGCACCGGGTGGGAAATGAACGGGTCAGCACCGGGTGGGAAATGAACGGGTCAGCACCGGGTGGGAAATGAACGGGTCAGCACCGGGTGGGAAATGAACGGGTCAGCACCGGGTGGGAAATGAACGGGTCAGCACCGGGTGGGAAATGAACGGGTCAGCACCGGGTGGGAAATGAACGGGTCAGCACCGGGTGGGAAATGAACGGGTCAGCACCGGGTGGGAAATGAACGGGTCAGCACCGGGTGGGAAATGAACGGGTCAGCACCGGGTGGGAAATGAACGGGTCAGCACCGGGTGGGAAATGAACGGGTCAGCACCGGGTGGGAAATGAACGGGTCAGCACCGGGTGGGAAATGAACGGGTCAGCACCGGGTGGGAAATGAACGGGTCAGCACCGGGTGGGAAATGAACGGGTCAGCACCGGGTGGGAAATGAACGGGTCAGCACCGGGTGGGAAATGAACGGGTCAGCACCGGGTGGGAAATGAACGGGTCAGCACCGGGTGGGAAATGAACGGGTCAGCACCGGGTGGGAAGTGAGCGGGTCAGCACCGGGTGGGAAATGAACGGGTCAGCACCAGGTGGTGGGAAATGAACGGGTCAGCACCGGGTGGGAAATGAACGGGTCAGCACCGGTTGGTGGGAAGTGTACGGGTCGGTACCTGGTGATAGTTCAGGCGATGAGTTCAAGATGAAAAGTGATTGTGAGGAGGAACAGGCAGCAAGGTCTCTGAGGAGATAGGGAAGGTGGCAATGAGAGGGGGTGTCACTTCATCAAGAAAGTCGGGAATATTCACAATACCCCATTGTCTATGCAGAAAACAATTCCAGTTCTGTGCACCAGGAAATGGCTCACTGGGTAAAGCCCTTGTGGTGCATGAGGACCTGAGTTCAAATCCCCAGAAGTCACCTATATCCAGGCACAGAAGGGCACGTCTGTAATCTCAGTGCTCCTGTGGAAGATGGGAGGCGGAGATGGTAGGGTAACCAGGAGCTCGTGGGCCAGCTAGCCTGGCCTGCACAGTGATCAAGAAGACTCTTTCTCAGACAAGGTCATTCCCTCGCCATGTCATTTCCTTCTCTGTTCCCAGCAACTGAAACAGAGCCTGTCACCAAGTCACAATCACTAAATATGTGTGGCCTAATTGACAAAGATAGATGGCTGGGTCCCAAGTTATGAACTTAAAGATATTATTTAACATCTTTGCCTCAATTTCCCCCTTTGCCTGATAAAGATAATATACTCCTTAGGTTTTCTAAAATAAAAAAGGAACACTAGTTATGAGAAAGAGCAAGACTGGTTTGTCCGTCCACAGCATTAATGACATATTTTTTAGCATTAATGACATATTTTTTAGCATTAATGACTTTTAATAAGCTTCTTTCCTCCAACATTCCACCTGTGTCATCCTTGAACCCCACATTTTCAAAAAGCATCCCATAAGGGTGGCTGTAGGTGTTCCAAGTGTTGGGGGCTGTGCTAAGGGACATCAGCCCAGGTCTGCTTATCAAGGTCTCTCTGAAACAGCAATGAAAGTCATGCAGCCACACCAGTTGTTGGGGACACTTTCCGGGTGGTGGCTGGGGAAGGAGGCCCCTTGACAGCTCATTTATGAGCACTTAGGACACAGCTGAGTGGATGGCGAAGTGCTGTTCCCACAGTCAGGGAGATGGAGCAGGCTGTGGAGCCTGATCCTACTGTAAGCAGAGCTTAAGGGGCCATTCTAGTAGAAGCCTGGAAGAAAGCATTGCTGCAAAAAATGTAGTTCCAGAGGAAAATAAAGACTTAGGCAGCAACTGGAATATTTTGATAAAGATTCTGGCAGCAGTTTGCCCACAGCTCAAATGCTTGCCTGATGTTAAGTTGAAAAGCAATGGACTGATGTCTTTGGCGGAGGATATTTCAAGACAGCCTAATGTAGGAATGGTGGCGTGGCTATTAATGGTGAATATTGTACAGATCTACAGTGAAGAAGAGCATATGGGGCAGAAAGACATGCAGAATGTACAGTTTGGATCTGAAAACTGCACCAGGACAGAAATTGGTACCAGAAGAGTGGGGTATTGCTGTGACAGACCTGACCTTGGTGTTTTGGGGAAGGATTGTGGAGGTGTTTGGAACTTTGGGCTGAAGATCATTGAATGCCTAAAGATTGTTGCTGTGTAGCTTGGAGCAGTTTTGTAACAAGAGACCAGCATCACTGTGGTGAAATCTTCTGGGAAGAATTTCTTCAGGGTCAGCACACAGAAGCTGTGTTCCAGAAGGGGCCCGAGCCTCCATGTCAAGCCAGAAGCAGGACTTGGTAGTGTGTAAGAGTCTCCTATATGGTTCTGGTGTTGAAATTTGAGGGGGTCACAGAGAGCAGCTGAGGCTTGGCACTGTGAGAGGTAAGGAAAGACCATTGGTGGAAGTGCACCTCGGTTGCAGTGAAGACCCCAGGATTGCAGGGGTCATGGAGAGAAGCTGAGGCTTTGCACCAGGAGAGGTCAGAAAAGACCATTGGTGAGGGCGCTGCCTCAGTTTCAGTGGTGACCCCAGCTTTTTGGAGATGCCAGGACCATGGGATGACCACCAAGAGCAGCAGCAGGTGTGAAATGGAGTTGGCCTGGGTCTTTGAGATGAGCTGTGTGTGCCACGGATGGCAGAGTCGGAGAGGGGGAACTGCCGAGACCCTTTGGTGCCCAGAAGATCGTGAGTCAATCCCAGGTGTCCAGCCTTGAGCTACTTTGCTGGACTTAGGTTTTGTTTGAGTGTGCCTGATTCTTCCCTTTGAAATAAGACAGTACTTGTTTTGGATTTTACAGCAGCCCACAGTTAAGAGACTTTTAATAGACTGAACTTTTAAGCGTTTGGACATTTTAAGGACTGTGGGGCTTTTAAGGATGTACTGTCTTAGGTTGTGATTAATGTTAACATCATACTTTGGGGATAAGAACTGGAAAGGTGGTGGTTTAATAGTGATGTGTTTTGTGTGTCAAGTTGACAAGGGGTCAATTGTGCTGGATAGCTTTAGTGTCAACTTGACACACCTGGGTTGAGGGAGCCTCAATTGGGGAATTGGCTCCATTGGATTGGCCTGTGGCCACATCTGTGGAGTATTGTCTTGATGGTCGAGCAGTGTGGGAGGGCCCAGCCCACAATGAGTGGTGCCACCCTGGGCAGGTTGTTGTGTACCATATAAGAAGGCAGGCTGGGCATGAGCCAGGGGAGCAAGCCAGTGAACAGCATTCCTCCATGGCCTGTGCTTCAGCTCCTGCCTCCAGGTTCCTGCCCTGAGTTCCTGTCTTGGGCTCCCTGAGTGATGAACTGTGACCCAGGAGATGTAAGCTGAATAAACCCTTTCCTCCCCAAGTTGGTGTCAGTCAGAGTGTTTTGTCACAGCAAAGGAAGACAAACTAGGACAGAAATTGGTGGGCAGCATGTGTGTTTACATATATACACTGCTGAAGCGAAAGGCTTCTGCAAAAACACGGAAACTCAAGGACATGACTGGAATTTAAGGGGCTCTGGAAGAGTTGGATTACTTAAAGAAAATCAGTACAGATGACTAGAGAAAAAAACAAAAGAAACCCGAAGAGTTCTACTCAGTAATCAACCTCCCCTCGTTTCCAGATCAGCGAGTTTTAGCATTTCCTCACTAGCAACAGCTGGGAAGAGGTTGGGGATCTTCTCCCAGCATTCTTTGCTGCCACTCCTGCCCACCTTCACCCCATGGCTGCTCCTTCTCTTCAGTCTTCAGAAGAGGTGGGGGGGGCTTTCCCTCAATCCCATTTGTTCCCAACTCACAGGAAGGTGACCTCGCCATACACTACGATTCCCTACAAGTTGCATTCTCTCATACCTAAGAATCAACCTCCCCTCTCCACAGCGAGCACGGAGGACGGATGACTAGTATGTATGTGTATGTGGTTCTGGACATAGAACTCAGGCTGCCAGTCTTGGCAGCAAGTGCCTTCACCGCTGAGCCACCTCTCCTCCCACCATGTATGTGGTTCTAGAGATAGAACTCAGGCTGTCAGTCTTGGCAGCAAGCACCTTCACTGCTGAGCCACCTCTTCTCCCACCATGTATGTGGTTCTGGAGATAGAACTCAGGCTGTCAGTCTTGGCAGCAAGCGCCTTCACCGCTGAGCCACCTTGCTGGCCCTGACCTTCATCTCAGCCTTTCTTGTAATCTTGTCAAGTTCTGGATTGGACATCTCACACTGAGTACAGTGGCGCCATCTTGGGTGGGGGGAGGGCTTGGCTGGACTAAAGGAAGGAAAGGGAGAGGGCTAGCGGGGCCTGGCCATTCAAGTCCCTGCTTTTGGCTCTGCTTGGAGGTGGGCAAGCTCTCCAATGTCTTCTGCACCTTGGCGGACTGCACCTTCGTGCCAAGAGCCCAATAAAGCCCTTCTTCCATTAGGTGGCTTTTTCCAGGGGTTTGGTCCCAGTGAGGAGAAAGGTCACTAATGTACTAAGTAACACAGTTCTGAGTACTAGTGGGTGAGGCTTCAGGAAGGCTGCCGCTTTCTTGATAGAAAGCAGACTCAACTCCCCCCTCCCCCCACTTCTGCCTTTGGCCGTCTGCCCTTCCCATACCTGGGGTGGGGAACGCTGGCGCTGGATGGCTGTCCACTGGTGGCTACTGTTGGCCCTCTGCCTATAAATCCCTACTGCTCCCCACTCCTCACTCTACCCAGAGCTTCCATTTGCTGAAGGGTTGGGCAAGCTCAAACTCCATGGTGCTAGTGACCCTTTAACTGATAACATATGCACTTGAGGCTAATTATCCCAGCTTTTTGACCTTTGGGTGGGGCAGTTATAGAAGTCAGAGGTCCCCTGGCCCTAGCAAAAACTTATTTCCCAATACACCCAGTGTCCCATCCTCTCACCCTTATCTGGAATCACTTCCATAATTGCACAAGAACCCAGGAACTGCGACCTACGACATCTTGTGACCCTAAGAATGTCATTGCTGGGCGTGGTGGTGCGTCTTTAATCCTAGGGAGACCCTGTCTCGAAAAGACAAAAAAAAAAGGGGGTGGGCTGAAGAGATGGCCTAGTGGTTAAGAGCCCTGACTGCTCTTGCAGAGCACCCAGGTTCGATCCCCAGCACCCACATGGAGGCTGACAGCCATTTTTAACTCCAGTTCCAGGGGAATCCGACACCCTCTTCTGACTTCCACGGCATTGCACAACACGGGTGCACAGACCTACAGGCAGACAGTACATTAGTATACATAAATAAATAAATAAATAAATAAATAAATAAAATATCAAAAAAAGGAAAACCTACTTAAAAAAAAAAAAAGACAGCCCAGGCTACAAATGAGTCAGGAGCTCAATCCTCTTGACCCTCAGACCCCGACTGCCCATGTCTGGACTTACCTGAGAAAAACTACCTTGTGGAATGAAGCCCAAAACAATTCTGAGGGGCGGAGGGACTTGGGCCATGTGCCAACACTCACAAAAATCCCATCTCGTAGGCTTTGTCATCTTACCTGCAATGGAGAGGCCCCCATCTACCGATGTGTGTGCTAGAACCCACACTGAACAATGGAGAGGCCCCCATCTACCGATGTGTGTGCTGGAACCCACACCGAACAATGGAGAGGCCCCCATCTACCCATGTGTGTGCTGGAACCCACACTGAACAATGGAGAGGCCCCCATCTACCGATGTGTGTGCTGGAAGCCACAGCGAACAATGGAGAGGCCCCCATCTACCCATGTGTGTGCTGGAACCACACTGAACAATGGAGAGGCCCCCATCTACCGATGTGTGTGCTGGAAGCCACAGCGAACAATGGAGAGGCCCCCATCTACCGATGTGTGTGCTGGAACCCACACTGAACAATGCAGAGGCCCCCATCTACCGATGTGTGTGCTGGAACCCACAGCGAACAATGGAGAGGCCCCCATCTACCCATGTGTGTGCTGGAACCCACACCGAACAATGGAGAGGCCCCCATCTACCGATGTGTGTGCTGGAACCCACACCGAACAATGGAGAGGCCCCCATCTACCGATGTGTGTGCTGGAACCCACACCGAACAATGGAGAGGCCCCCATCTACCGATGTGTGTGCTGGAACCCACACCGAACAATGGAGAGGCCCCCATCTACCGATGTGTGTGCTGGAACCCACACCGAACAATGGAGAGGCCCCCATCTACCGATGTGTGTGCTGGAACCCACACCGAACAATGGAGAGGCCCCCATCTACCGATGTGTGTGCTGGAACCCACACCGAACAATGGAGAGGCCCCCATCTACCGATGTGTGTGCTGGAACCCACACCGAACAATGGAGAGGCCCCCATCTACCGATGTGTGTGCTGGAACCCACACCGAACAATGGAGAGGCCCCCATCTACCGATGTGTGTGCTGGAACCCACACCGAACAATGGAGAGGCCCCCATCTACCGATGTGTGTGCTGGAACCCACACCGAACAATGGAGAGGCCCCCATCTACCGATGTGTGTGCTGGAACCCACACCGAACAATGGAGAGGCCCCCATCTACCGATGTGTGTGCTGGAACCCACACCGAACAATGGAGAGGCCCCCATCTACCGATGTGTGTGCTGGAACCCACACCGAACAATGGAGAGGCCCCCATCTACCGATGTGTGTGCTGGAACCCACACTGAACAATGGAGAGGCCCCCATCTACCGATGTGTGTGCTGGAACCCACAGCGAACAATGGAGAGGCCCCCATCTACCGATGTGTGTGCTGGAACCCACAGCGAACAATGGAGAGGCCCCCATCTGCTGATGTGTGTGCTGGAACCCACACCAAACAATGGAGAGGCCCCCATCTACCGATGTGTGTGGTGGAACCTACACTGAACAATGGAGAGGCCCCCATCTACCCATGTGTGTGCTGGAACCCACAGCGAACAATGGAGAGGCCCCCATCTACCGATGTGTGTGCTTGAACCCACAGCGAACAATGGAGAGGCCCTCATCTACCGATGTGTGTGCTGGAACCACACCGAGTTCAGTCTTACTCTGAATCAAAGCCATCACCATCAAATTCCACACACTTGTCCTCAACTACAAAGCTGCTGGCATCGAGACTTTTAACATGGAGAGTGAGGCCGGGATTTCCACTGCCTGCTGCCCTGAAGTACTCAGCACCCCACTCCTGCCCTGAAGTACTCAGCACCCCACTCCTGCCCTCAAGTACTCAGCACCCCACTCCTGCTGCCCTGAAGTACTCTGCACCCCACTCCTGCCTTTCTCCCACACTGCTCTGCCCTGCAGCGCCATCACACCCCAGCGCTGAGGCTCACGCCCTTTACACATTTGGGAACAGCTAATCCCCGGCTGTGGGGTGTGTTGACTTCCTGGGTGGTCAGGCGACAGCCGCTCTTGCTGCTGGGGTGGGCAGGCCATCACCCCAGTGTGGCTCATGGCACCAGAAACAGATTAGGAAGGATGTTAGTTATGTTGAAGCCATCACCCTGAATTTAAATCCACGTGTTACAATCATGAAGATCACGCTCCACACAAAAATGAAGTATTCTCTGTATCTTTAGGTAAACTGACTTTAATGCATTACATTCAAGTACAACTTTTTTCTTAAAAAAGGACAAGGTTATAATGCAAGTGATTAAATACCATTTAAACACAAACCGTATCAAATCATGCTTTGTTTCTGTGAGACATGTCAGTCAATGTGGACCCAGGCGTTATTGTGAGAAGAGCCTGTGGGAGTACAACAGTTACCCTGGCTGGTGCTGATGCATGGGGCCAGGCTGCTGTGAAGAGCTGGGCTTTTGACAGGCCAGCAGGCTTAGCCTGGGACTCAGCTAAGCCTGCTCCAGGGAGCAGCCACACACAGGGTCTAGCAAGGGCTGGCTCAAGGGCTCTGCAGACGGGAATCTGACCTGAGCACACCAAGGGGCAGGAAGCAGCAGCGAGCAGCCTTCTCACAACCCTTCCAGGCCATCAATTCTGAAGGTCTCTATGCAAGGCAGTAGGTGGGAGACAAGACCTGCTCACTGGCCTGACTTCAGAACTGGGCCTTAAAGCCAGGTGAGGTGACACAGGCCAATGCCAGCACTTGAGAGAGAGGCAAAAGGATGCCCATGTCCAAGGCAGTCAGTGCGCGCTGTGACCCTAGTGCCCAGGAGGCTGAGGTGGAGGTCGGAAGCGTGAAGCCAGCTTGGACTATACAAGACCCCACCTTAAAAAGTATTTAAGCCACCGTAACAGAACACAGAGGACCGAGTTACCACACTGCCTGGACACAGCAGGGCTGGCACTGACTCCGAGTGCCTGCGTAGAAGGAAGCTACAAAGATATTTAAGCATCAATTTTGGCAAGTTTATCTTACAAAGGTATTATTTAATAAGGACAATAAAGTTCGTAAAATGGCAATACAAAGTTTATAAATACAGCAATAGACCTATTTACACACATTTTGTTGTGCAAAGGCATTTTTTTTTTACTGACCTATAAAATTCAGCCAGATAGAAAGATACTCTCATTAGTTAGTGTCAAAAGGTGAAGGGCTTTACAGAAGGACGGCTGCTCAGTACATGTGGAGTGTCTGATGGGACACAAGCTATTCACGGCTGTGGTTTACAAAGCACCATCAACTACCACTGGGTTCTGACCTGTCCCATGCTAATACAGCTCGCAAGGCTCAAAGCAGGACAGTCTGCCGCTAGTCTGTCTCCACTGGCAGCTGGGAGCCAACCTTGGACTCTGTGCCCCTTGGACAAGATGTCACCATGGAACCACATCCCCAGCCCTTCTTCTTTTGAGACAGGGTCTTGTTTTGTAGCCCAGCCCTGCTGGAACTTGGGATCCTCCTGCCTCAGCCTCCTGAGTCCTGGCACCACACCCCAGCACCTGTCTTCATGTCTCTGACACAATGGAGTAGCCGTGGTGAATTTCGTAAACATCTAAGTTTTTAGGTACTTTCTATTTTTGCACGATACTGTTCTCTGGAACTTTGGTGATTAAATACATGTAGAGTTCTGAGAACATGAGGGGTACAAGCAGTCTTCAGGGTCACAAGCTCTATTTTGGAAGTGCTACATGAGGAAGGGTAGAAGAGCCGAGGGATGCTCAGGAGCTGATCCCAGAGAAACCCGCAGGAGAGGAGAACACGTTCTGTAGCTTACAGTGTGTTCCAGCCCTTGCTCCACAGCCACACATATGAAAACAGCCTTCCTTAAAGGAACATGTCTCCGAGCCAAGGCAAGCTTTGGTTAGATGATTGGGTAACTTCTGTGTGGCAGTGGAGGTTTCCATGGAAACAGCCCGAGATAGAAAAGGCAGTTTTATCATCTTACCCACATGCCATCTGATAAACTGCATACTCGTTCACGCTGTTCAGAGCAGATGCAGTACTTCTGATAGGCCTGGACAAGGCAGGCAATAGGTTGACTGGTTACAGTTTGCATTTCCTGTCTCCCTTTGTTTGAAAGCTTCAATTAAAATGCTGATTAAAAACTCCTTGGGACATTTTCTCAGGACCCTCTAGTTCAACTAATGCTTCAATAATCAGAAATCAAATGAAGACTGTGAAGCACTGGCTGGAGCTCCACTGAGCTGTTGAAACTGCACAGCACAGCTTCCTGAAGCCGAGGAAATCACTGTGAGGAGCATTTACAGCTCCATCAGATGAGGCCCAGCCAGGCGGGAGCGACCAGCACAGTGTTCATTACACAAGGACGCAGCACCTGCCACTGTCCCTTCTTTACTTCTAGATCAGCTGTGCTCTAATATGGTGACACGTTCAACACAACGATCTCATCTGACTGCAGGTAAGTGCTTATCAGAGACTGGAAGAGTGGCCCTTGCTCAGAAGATTTAGTTTGAAAGAACCACACGCTGGAAGATGGGGCTGTGGGGGTTTTGGCACAACAGCCTGCAAATTGGTTTTACATGAAGGATACTTGTACTCATGGATTATCACTTATAGCTAAAAAAATGAAAAAAAAACTGAGAAAAATATGCAGGACAGTTATGGCAGAATGCATGATCTCGGTTGGGGTGGGGGTGAGGGGGAAGGGAAAGGGAAATATGCCTGAACTGAATTGGAAAATGATGTATGAAATGCACAAAGCATCAATGAAAAAAATGTTAAAAAAAAAAAAAGTTCAAAGGTTTGTTTGTAAAGAAGTTTTAATTACATGAACAAATGTTTATGGTACAATGTTGAATGAAAACAAAATAAAATGTGATACTTAAACAAACAAACAAAAAAAACAAAAACAAAAAAAGAACAACAGCGACTCAGCAACAGAATGAGCCAGAAGACACATGTAGCCTTTAGCACCATGTTGACCACAGAGGGCAAGAGTGTCAACTGAGGTCTGTGGAATCTGCAGTCTGGACCCAAAACAGAAATCCCTACCTGTGGAATTCAGTATTTTTAAAAAGAGAAAGCCTGAGATATTAATTAAAATATCAGAATCCATGATTTGCCAGAGATGATTTGACTTCATTCTTGTTCTAAAAACACCGAGGACCTTCTTCCTTGGGGACAGGCAGCTGGGAAATGATGGCCCAGCCTTGAGTACTAAAAGCCTCAGTAAGCTAAAAAGATATGGTGTACTCACTCCCAAGAAGAGCCAATTTACTCATGGAAAAGTTTTCTAATGAGTGATTTACTGTCCCAAATCTGTATAAAATAGTTGTGTGTGCAAGCCTAGCACGTGGAATTGTTTACCAATGGCAGAACACCTGGAAACTGCCCACACCTCTGTGAGCCTAGGCATTGGTATAGACACCTCTCTGTGAGCCTGGGCATTGGTGTAGACACCTCTATGAGCCTGGGGTAGAGCACAGGTGTCTGGAGTACATTCAGGCCAAGAGCAAAGTCTTGGCCTGAATGCTTTCCAAAAGAGGAGCAAAGGGTGAAGGGAGGACTGACTTAAAGAGGACAGGGAAGACACAGCTTCTCATCCAGTGCAAATCCCTCATCTCACTGGGAAAATTCAGGCCTCAATGGAAGTGTCACATCTGAGCCATGGAAGAACTGTAAAAGCTGCCACAAGACTGGTTTCCCATGTGTTTGTCACTCAGGAGCCTTTAAATGTTTTTTTTTTTTTTTTTGGTATTTTTGAGACAGGGTCTCCCTTTAGTCTCAGCTGGCCTGGAGTGCTGGGATTAAAGGTGGGCACCAGCACGCCCGGCTATGCCTTTAAATCTTATCATGCATGGCTTCATCAACCCCAGGGAAGATGGCGAGAAGTTGTCTGCTCACAGGTTTTGCCAATTCATGCTCTGATGCTGCAGACAGAGGGAAGACCCTGCGCATCTTCCAGCACAGACGCTGCTTCCTCGGAGGCGGGTCCTCTTCCTGAGCTGCTCCTGTGGGGCTGGTGTGCAAGCAACTTCAGTCTTCAGACGCTCCCTCTCCGAGGCGAGCCCTGCCGTCAGCAGGTGCAGGGTGGCCAGGCGGGCTGAGATGACTGCTGTCCTCAGACTCTGTCCCGAGACTCTTGGTCTCTGACTGAAGGTGGACAGACACCTGGACAGCTATCTCCTGACCCTGTTCATTCAGGGAGCCGTCATCTGAATCTCCTCCAGGGGAGCCGCTGCGCCCCAGCTCTGGGTTGATTATATAGATGCCACCTTGAGCGTCCAGGGCCGGTCTCTCTTTAATCCTCTCTCCCATGTCGTCAGGGTCGTCCACTCTCACAGCCTCAAACATTTCCTCAACAAAGGCACGGCAGTTGAGAATGAGGGGCGGGAGAGGGACGCTTCTGGCCAGTTCTTCTATGTAGCGGGCAAACTCCATGGTCTTGAACTGCGTGACTTTGGCGAGCTCCAGGGTTTTGGCGGAGGTGATGATGGGGATGCGCTTTGCGATCTCGAAGGCCTTCTGGAGCTTCTCAGCACCCTCGGTTCTGAAGAACTCATTGATGGCCTTCTCAGTTTTGCGAAGATGTGTGCTCATCAGGCATAGCCGCGTGACATTCAAGATGAGTGTGACCGTGAAGGCAATCAGGCAGACAATCATGTAGTAGACACTCATGTCTCCTGAGGTGAAGATCACACGCAGGGTGACAGAGTAGGAGGCAAGATTCGGAGTGGTGACCACACATGTGTAGAGCCCACGGTCGTCAAAGGCCACGCTGGTGATATTTAGGAAGTTATCAGAAATCAACCATTTTCCACCTGGTAAAATCCAACAGAAATGAAAAACAAAATTACAGAAGAGGCTGACTGCCTTGCTAATGTCCCACCTTTTCATAAAAGAGTGTAGTTTGTCTGTTAGATTCTACTGTTTGCTTAAATCATAAAAAAAAAACAAACAACAGACTGTCAAGAGCCTGGACACAAAGTGGACTTCTGGGACTAGTAACAGCTGCCTCTTCCTTTTACTGTTACATACCAAGTCTTCCAGGGAGAAGGATGTGTATGAACAGAACCGAATGAACAAGCTCTAAAACACACTCACACGCATCTGTGGAGTCCACAATCTATACCTAGATATTCTTATGAAGGACAGGCTATGTCTCGGAAGTAGAAAGCAGTGTATTTAATTTTTATTGAACTGCTGCTTACTTTTCATTATGAACTTATACATGAAAGTTGCTATTATTATTATTATTATTATTATTATTATTATTTTGTAGCCCCAGCTGGCATTGAACTCACTATGTAGACCAGGCTGGCCTTGAACACAGAGTCCCTCTGCCTTCCAAGTGCTGGGTCTAAAGGTGTGTGCCACTAAGCTCAGCATCAAAGTTTTTTTTTTTTTTTTGGTCTTTTTGAGTCAGGGTCTCCGTGTAGCTTCGGGTGTTCTGGAACTTCCTAGACCAGGCTGGTCTTGAACTCACAAAGATCCACCTGCCTCTGCCTCTGCCTCCCAAGTGCTAGGATTAAAGGCGTGTGCCACCACGCCCAGCAAAGTTGTTTTTTAAAAAGCATCTAACATGGCCTAGCGGTTAAGAGCGCCGACCGCTCTTGCAGAGGACCCGGGTTCGATCCCCAGCACCCACATGGCGGCTGAGAACCGTCTGAAGCTCCAATTCCAGGAGAACTCCAGTTCCAGGGGAATCCGAGACCCTCTTCTGACCTCCGCGGCATTGCACGACATGGGTGCACAGACTTGCATGCAGACAGTACATTCATACACACACAGAAATAAATAAAAATTAATAAAAAAATGTTAAAAAAAATAAAATAAAAAGCATGTAACATAGAGCTGTGAGGTGGCTCAGCAGGCAAAGAGCCTTAATACTGAGGCTGATGACCTGAATTCAGTCCTGGAACTTACATGGTAGGAGGAAAGAACAGACTCTTGTGAACTTCCCTTTGACTACCACACCTGTGCACACCTATGCACACACATCTAAGTGTAATAATAATAAAGCTCCTAGCACTTAATGCAGGGGTTTTAACTGCTCACTGACTATTGGGTAAGCCTCACTCGTGTCATGTTTTTTTAGGAAACATTTGCAGATAATGACATCTTAACTTTTTGGCAAAACGATTCATCCAAGTCATGGAAAGGAACAGCTTGGCACTGGACTTGAGTTCCCATTTCCTTACAACAACTGGCATCAACTTCAAACTTGGACACCTGTCTCCTGCCCTCACTGGAGGAAATCTTCTTTCTTGGACACACGCAGCAAGACTAGAAGCCCCTGGGCACCCAGGCTGCAGCATCCTGTAGTGGCCCAGCTCTGGCTGGGCAATGCCACCCTGTGGCAAACTCCCAGAGAACCCTGTGTGTTAACCATGAAAGCAACCAAAGAGGGAGGGAGTGGATGAGCTAACGGGGTGAGTGTGTCACCCATGACCAGGACGGTGGCCCAGGGGAGGCTGGGTGCGAACTTCAAGGCACTCTCCTTCTGATCCTGTGATCTGAATCACACCAGAACATGCATGGCCAGCACTCTGGATCACACCAGGACATGCATGGCCGGCACTCTGGATCACACCAGAACGTGCGTGGCCGGCACTCTGGATCACACCAGGACGTGCGTGGCCGGCACTCTGGATCACACCAGGACGTGCGTGGCCGGCACTCTGGATCACACCAGGACGTGTGTGGCCGGCACTCTGGGTTGGGCCCACTTTCACCACCATCAGAACTGATCTGGGGTCCACGGCTCCTCACTTCAGTAATGGGAAAGAGGAAGAAGACACAGGCGCTGTCTCCTAAGGTTCCTTTCCATAAGGACACCCTGGGAATCCAAGTGCTGACGAAGTGCACAGACTCCATTACTCAGCCAGAGCACTGCAACCCCAAGTGCACTCCCGGGCACTTGCTGATAACAACTCAAGATTTATGAACCAGATACTGGACTGACATGCTCTGTAAAGCCTCTCGCTTGAGATTCATAACATTTAATACAATTTTCCAGAGCTGGTGCTGAAAGCATCAATGACAGATGCTAGTAGTTTCCAAAGGCAAGGAAATCGGGGAAAAGAAACTGCCACTTCACAGGCTGCTCTGTCCTCAACTAAGTCTGCGGTGATCCCACTGAATAATACAGCCCTCAGACAAGTCTGCTCAGGACAGCCAGAGCTCAGAGGACAGAAATCTAGTCCAGTGCGCTGAAGTACAGACCTTCAATCATGTTCAGAATACACACCATTCTAGAGATTCTGACTTAACAGTGTCATTAGTAAACTGATTAAAAACCCTCTGTTCTAACAATGCAAATTCCTCAATCCTAGCTTTTAGTCTGTAGACGGTTCAACTGCTTCATATGTGTGTGTGTGTGTGTGTGTGTGTGTGTGGTACTGAAGGTCATATATATCTGATGATTAGCATTGTCACGTTGACAGACCTAGGATCACCTGGAAGATGGGCCTCTGGGCTGTCTGGGGAGGATCATCTCAATTAGGTTTAAATGAGGTGGAGAGACTCTCCCTGTGGATGGGGACATTCCCTGGGCAGGGAGAGAATGGAGCTGAGCAGGAGCCTGCATTCCTTGATCTCTGCTCTTGACTATGATGTGACCAGCTGTGTTGGGGTCCTGCCCCTGTGACACCCCTGCAGTGATGGACTGGAACCTGAACTGTGAGCTGAAATAAACTCTTGTCTAAGTTGCTCCTGGTAGAGTATTTTGTCATAGGAACAGGAAAATAGACTAAGACAGTTCCTGTGCGTGTGTGTGCGCGCGTGTGTGTGTGTGTGCGTTACTGAAGATCAGACCCAGGCCTCACATGCTAGCAAGGACTTTACCGCTGAACCACAGCCATTCCACAGCGCACTCTGAGTTTTCTGTTTTCTACCTTAATATGAATGAATAAGATCCCTGATATTTTAGAGGCAGCTTTTTCTGAACGTTTAGCATGTGTGGATCCTAGAACTTTACCCCCATCTCTTTGGCTTTTTATGATAATTCCCTTGGGAGGTACTTTGTAATTTAAGTACTCATCACAGAGATCTTTCTAAGAGAACACTAGTGAAGGAACTGGTAGTGTGAATCAAGATGTATGCTCATACATCCACAAATAGATGAAATAAAAACCCACTGAAAAGAAAATCCTGATTAAATTATCGTTGTGTAATTCTTTTATTAAATGAATTGTATTTATTTGTGTGTGTTGTCTGTGGGCACAAATCACACTGTACATGTGGAGGTCAGAGGACAACTTATGGGAATCAATTCTCTCCTAGCAGGCAAGGCCTTCACCCACTGAGCCGTCTCAATGACTTATCACTGGAGAGAAAGTGTTGTTTTCAAGGAAATTAAGGTATGCGTCAGAAGGAAAGTGTGCTGATGGTGGACGAGCCTTGCTCCTCCACCAAGTGTGTGACCAGTCCCCTTTAAAACCATACGAGGGGCTGGAGAGATGGCCTAGCGGTTAAGAGCGCCAACTGCTCTTGCAGAGGATCTGGGTTCGATCCCCAGCACCCACATGGCTGAGAACCATCTTTAGCTCAAGTTCCAGGAGAATCCTATACCCTCTTCTGACCTCCACAGCATTGCATGACGCAGGTACACAAACCTACATGTAGACAGTACATTCATACACATACAAAATAAATAAAATTAAAAAACAAAACAAAACCATATGAGCTGGAGAGATGGCTCAGCAGTTAAGAGCACTGACTGCTCTTGCAGAGGACCCAGGTTCGATTCCCAGCATCCACATGGCAGCTAAGAACCTTCTTTGACTCCAGTTCCAAGGGATATACGACACCCTCTTCTGACTCCACGGGCACTGCACGACTTGGGTGCACTTACACACAGGCAATACATTCATACGCAAAAAATAAAAAAATAAAAATAAACATAAACCATTCACCTGACATCTTGGCTTGAAGACTTTTTGCTTAGTATGTCATAACCCTCCCAGCAAGAGCCCGCCTGCCTGCACAATCCTGCTTCCACCCCGAGGGGATTACCTCTGCCGTCCAGCTGCTGTCCTTTGGAGTTATGCCAATGGACATCTGCATAGGGCCCGATGGTAAGAAGACACTCCAGCGAGACACTTGTCCCCTCTTTGGCTATGACAACATCATCACCTGAGTGGGAACCTGCTGAGAGTTGGAAGCTTGGGAGCAAGGATGCATTGTTAGAACTCTGATTGGCTCCCAGCAGGGCCACATCTTCCAAACTCAGAGTGGCTGGCACGGTAGTAATCATCACCAAGATGAACAGGCAACTGCGTTGCTTCATAGGAAAAATCTCAGAACAATCTTGTTTAGCCACGAAAACTCAAATGCGACTATGCTGAGCAAGAGTACAACAGGTGATGCAGTGCGTGGCGGTGAAGTGTCCCAGCGGTGGCAGGTCCAGGGGTATTCTGAGATTTTCAAGATTAAAAAGATGAACGTGCACGGAAACTGACCTAAAAGAAAGCCAAATATGAAGTTTAAACAACTCATGAGATAAAATGGTATGTCCCAGAAATGAATGACTAGGAAATGCAACGATAATTGGTGCTGACGTCAGGAAGTGATGAGAGCAAACACCACCTAAATGGTTCAGAGACGCCGAGTGGCACTGACTGGGAACAGCAGACCTCAGTTCCAGCTGAGCTTGGCCGCTAGCGTCACAGCCTTGGCAGGCAGCTCCGGGGCTTCCACATGGGCAGTGAGGGCTGGAGGAGAGACTCCCCGAGGACACGTCTAGTTCCGACACATTGTGATTCCACTTCACTCTGACAGGTTCTATGCAACAGGGAGCCAATGACGGCTAAAATATTTAGCTTAATGATTGTTTATTTCAACCTGTATCATTACCATCTGTTGTTACATCAATAATGTGAAGCAACGGGCACACTGGAATCATTACCATGGAGATCAGAACTGTGCAATCCTACTACATATGCAGATGAAAACATAAATCAGTCAGCCACACCTGAGGTAGAATCCAGTATTAATGTCGGGAAATCATGCGAACTGCATGAACAGATGCTGACGTCTGAGGCTATACAACCTCCTCAGTCACAACTGCAAAGAACTGCCCTTCAGTATTTTCTTTACAATTATGAGACAAAATAGAATATATTTAATGGTAGGCAAAAATCACACATTTTTATCTTCAAGCCTAGTAAACTGACATCTTAGGTGTGAAATGCAAATACTTACAGAGAAAGACCATTAGAAAACATCTACTCTGAGAACAAAATAATCGTTCATAAAAAGCAAAATAAAGGCCAAGTCTAAGAATCTAAGATCATCTTTCTGCTAATTAAAGTCTCCCCTTTAAACTACTAACTTTCAAAGAAAAATTCCAGTTCACACTTGCATAAAACATGGGGTTAAACATTTAGCTCACTGCCCACCATGGCCCAAGCTTTGGAAATGATGAGTGCTCTCCTTTGTACTCACAGGAAAGCCGCTTTATCCCAGACCATAAAAAGCAATGGATCATTGTATTCTGCCATTAAACCCCTCAAAGTCTTGAGTTATAAGAAGTTTTAAATATCATTCAATTTTTATTAGCTCTAGAAGGAATAGTTTAATAATGACAATATTTAAAGACAGAGTATTTAGAGCACCCCCTAGCCCTCTCCCCTCCATCTTTGGCTCCATACAGTAGAGTCCTAGAACCCTACCAAATGCCACTGAAGGAAACAGACCTGGGCATTTACTAGATGATTCAATGTAGAGACTTCAGTGACTACTTGTTTAGGACCATGCTAGAAATTAACAGGAGAGTCCACATAAAATCCTGGTTTCTCTCTTACACTGAGGTGACAGGCCCAAGAAGGCAAAGTTCATTGATGAGGACCAGGCTCTGGGCTGGCAGCTCCCCAATAACTTCGAAGGTCTTTGCCATGTGAGGATGACAACTGATGGACAGAACTTGGTCCTTCCTCTAGACGAGGGCTCCAGGCTTTCTGGAGGACTGTGATAAGGAGTTGGGCATGATGCCGTCCATCTTTAATCACGGCAGGCAGATCTCTGTGAGGGCCAGACCAGCATGGTCTACATATGTGAGTTCAGGCTACACAGTGAGACCCTGTCTCCAAACAAAAACAAACCGAAAGCTAAAGCTGGAGCTCTGCACCAGCCCGGCTGACCCAGCGCTGCTCTTCTCATCCTGGGCCTCCACTCACGCTGCCCTTCCCCGGCACTGAGTTCCAGAGCAGAGATCCACACTCTCATCTATCTAGCAAGTTTCTCCTGAGCACACACCAGGGGCCAGCGGCTGTCCTAAAGATGCTATCGCTGCCTTCAGAGCTCAGCCTGGCAGAGGCTACAGTCCCTAACTACCAGATAATGTACTCAACGCTACCCCAGAGGAGACGCAGGAGGCTGCAGGGGGAGTGCAGTGCACAACATGCAGGACTCAAGAATGGAACTGCTAAGGTACAGGGCTGGGGGTGGCAAGGAGCAGAGGGGACACTGGTCAGAAGGCACGCAGGGAAGAGACATCTCCTAGCAAACTCAGGGCACTGGTCAGAAGGCACGCAGGGAAGAGACATCTCCTAGCAAACTCAAGGGGCAGAGAAGGCTGAGTCCTGACTCTGGAGGGAAAGAGAGTGGGTTGGATGGTTGCTTCTAACAGGAAATGGATTTAGGAGAGTGCAGTGACTAAGGTAAGCAAAACAAGTTCCTGTCCAAGAGGGCCAAGACCTGAGGGGTCCAAGAGAGGCATCACTCCTGTGGGGATGGCCATGTCCTCCAGGATTAAGTAAGTGCTACAGAATATAGTATGGAAATAAACTGATCTTGCTCTGTGATGTCACAGCATTGGGGCAATGTGTGGCCTCTGTGAGGACTGTGGAGCCGTGTCCTCACACCAGCCAGAAGTGTTCAGGATGGGGGTGTAGTTCAGTGGGTAAGCACTTGCTGAGCATGCTCAAGGACCTGTGTTTAACCCTAGCACCTCAAAACAAAAACAGGCTTGGCACAACGCGGCTGCTCCATGGAACCCTTTCCTCAAACAGCTTCTCTGTGAACACCCATCTGAGGCCTGGCTCTTCTTCCACACACAGCTGGCCAAGCTGGCTCTGGCATACGCTGTGCTGTGTGGCTGAGAAGACTGGCCTTCTCTAATGAGTCCCTAGGCAAAGTGGCTGCAGTCTTTGTTGTCACAATTAGCATATACTCAAAAATACTAGAGGTCAGTTCAAATTTGACAAGGCAGGTGGAATGCTTCCTAACAGGGACCTGATTACTCAGACACATTCCTTATGGGCACCCACTACAGTCTCTAAACCTGAATGGCCAGTATCGACCACCCGAGGCTGTGAAGGCCCACATCTACAGGCTGTGAAGGCCCACATCTACAGACTGCGAAGGGTCACATCTACAGGCTGTGAAGGCCCACATCTACAGACTGTGAAGGCCCACATCTACCGACTGTGAAGGACCACATCTACTGACTGTGAAGGGCCACATCTATAGACTGTGAAGGCCCACGTCTACAGACTGTGAAGGACCACATCTACTGACTGTGAAGGACCACATCTACAGGCTGTGAAGGCCCACATCTACAGGCTGTGAAGGGCCACATCTACAGGCTGTGAAGGGCCACATCTACAGACTGTGAAGGGCCACACCTACAGGCTGTGAAGGGCCACATCTATAGACTGTGAAGGGCCACATCTACAGGCTGTGAAGGGCCACATCTACAGACTGTGAAGGCCCACATCTACAGGCTGTGAAGGCCCACATCTACCGGCTGTGAAGGTCCACATCTACAGGCTGTGAAGGGCCACATCTACAGACTGTGAAGGCCCACATCTACAGGCTGTGAAGGCCCACATCTACCGGCTGTGAAGGTCCACATCTACAGGCTGTGAAGGCCCACATCTACAGACTGTGAAGGCCCACATCTACAGGCATTTTCCAAACCCACTTCAAACCCAAGTCTTCATGTCATCACCTGGTAAAAGCTCCGATCCAGGGATTCTGGTCTGTGCATCACCATTTCTAGAATGCTTGCTGACAATAAACATCTGGTACGAACCCGTGGCTTTGGGCCTTCTGATTAGTAAGTGGGGAGGTATGAGGCAGGGGTCCCTGGACGGACATCTGACAGCCATTAAGATAGCTGTTCGTGCCCTCTGCAACAAGCCTGATGGCACGCTAGACTGTTGGGGCACTCCCAGGACCAGAGAGCTGACCCTCACATTCCAGTCTGGACCTGGCGTCCTTGGAGCTGGAATACCTGAACAGCTACCATCTGATAAAGCCAGGGCAGAAGAAAGGCTCGGGGTGCAGACTGGAGCCCAATATCCTGGATGGACACGTAGGCCCTGATCTCACCAGCCTAATGCCTGGGCGTTATCCTCTCACCTTTAAAGTAGAAAAACTAATAATGTGTTTTCTCACAGGAGTGTGAAACCTAGAGACAGTGTATATGCTGGACAGAGTCCAGCAACAGCAGTTACTAAATAGACTGATGGTTCAGGGGCTGTGCTGATATGAACTGGGAATTACAGCAGCATCAGTGTGTTCATGTAGAGTGCCACCAGCATCAGTGTGTTCATGTAGAGTACCACCAGCATCAGTGCGTTCATGTAGAGTACCACCAGCATCAGTGTGTTCATGTAGAGTACCACCAGCATCAGTATGTTAATGTAGAGTACCACCAGCATCAGTGCGTTCATGTAGAGTACCACCAGCATCAGTATGTTAATGTAGAGTACCACCAGCATCAGTGCGTTCATGTAGAGTACCACCAGCATCAGTATGTTAATGTAGAGTACCACCAGCATCAGTGTGTTTATGTAGAGTACCACCAGCATCAGTACGTTCATGTAGAGTACCACCAGCATCAGTACGTTTATGTGGAGTACCACCAGCATCAGTACGTTTATGTAGAGTACCACCAGCATCAGTACATTCACGTAGAGTACCACCAGCATCAGTACGTTTATGTAGAGTACCGTGCAAAGTATGTAACAATCTGGGGAGGGGGAGATTATACAATTTCAACTTTTAACTAGAAACATCTCATCTCTTATTTTCTCACAGCAAGTCAATTTCCTGCAATAACACGGGTCAAGAAGGCACTGCAGGTCGTGTCATCCATGCTCTGAGCTTGTGGCAGAGCCTTCCTTGTGATCCACTTGGTCCGTGGTGCCAGTTTTCAAGCCCTGCTTGTCTGCTTGCTTCCAGAAAGAAGTCAATTCCTTAGTTAACTGAACTAATCCAAGTCTGTGCTTCAGGGCCATTTGAGGAGGAAGCACAGGCGTGGGGGCTTGGGGACAGTTTGCCTGGTGCTAGAAATGAGGAAGCTGAGGCAGGATGACAGGGGAGGATGGAGAGCTGTGAGAGGAGGAGAGG
>VZQC01013118.1:88030-112564 GCA_009823505.1 Rhizomys pruinosus
GTTAATGTAGAGTACCACCAGCATCAGTGCGTTCATGTAGAGTACCACCAGCATCAGTATGTTAATGTAGAGTACCACCAGCATCAGTGCGTTCATGTAGAGTACCACCAGCATCAGTATGTTAATGTAGAGTACCACCAGCATCAGTGCGTTCATGTAGAGTACCACCAGCATCAGTATGTTAATGTAGAGTACCACCAGCATCAGTGCGTTCATGTAGAGTACCACCAGCATCAGTATGTTAATGTAGAGTACCACCAGCATCAGTGTGTTTATGTAGAGTACCACCAGCATCAGTACGTTCATGTAGAGTACCACCAGCATCAATACGTTTATGTGGAGTACCACCAGCATCAGTACGTTTATGTAGAGTACCACCAGCATCAGTATGTTAATGTAGAGTACCACCAGCATCAGTACGTTTATGTGGAGTACCACCAGCATCAGTACGTTTATGTAGAGTACCACCAGCATCAGTACATTCACGTAGAGTACCACCAGCATCAGTACGTTTATGTAGAGTACCGTGCAAAGTATGTAACAATCTGGGGAGGGGGAGATTATACAATTTCAACTTTTAACTAGAAACATCTCATCTCTTATTTTCTCACAGCAAGTCAATTTCCTGCAATAACACGGGTCAAGAAGGCACTGCAGGTCGTGTCATCCATGCTCTGAGCTTGTGGCAGAGCCTTCCTTGTGATCCACTTGGTCCGTGGTGCCAGTTTTCAAGCCCTGCTTGTCTGCTTGCTTCCAGAAAGAAGTCAATTCCTTAGTTAACTGAACTAATCCAAGTCTGTGCTTCAGGGCCATTTGAGGAGGAAGCACAGGCGTGGGGGCTTGGGGACAGTTTGCCTGGTGCTAGAAATGAGGAAGCTGAGGCAGGATGACAGGGGAGGATGGAGAGCTGTGAGAGGAGGAGAGGGAGGAGAGCTGTGAGAGAGAGAGAGGGAGGAGGGAGATCTGTGAGAGAGAGGGAGGAGGGAGAGCTGTGAGAGGGGGAGGAGAGCAGTGAGAGGGAGGAGGGAGAGCTGTGAGGGGGGAGGAGGGACAGCTGTGAGACAGGGAGAGGGAAGAGGAGGGAGAGAAGGGCCCTCATTCATGTGGCTTTGGCTCTGACAGAATTCAACTTCTTGGTTACACTTACATTCTTGGGTGAAATGGAAAAGAAACAGAACCATGGCTGGTTCTGTTCACCAGGTGACCCTTGCCACCCACTTCCATCTACCTTCCTTCCACGGTGGATGTCGAGTAAGATGCCCTGTGAATACCGGGGCTCCTGTTACACACTGACCCAGGTATTTGCCTCTGCCAGAGGTTCTCAGAAACCTTTAAGAGTCTAGAGAAACACCATGATCACTCCGGAGTTGTCATGTCAAAGGGGCACCGCAGCCCAGCCGACTCCATGCCAGGAGCACAGTCTGGCACAGTCCCCGGCTCTTCTGACCCCACATGGGCAAGTGGTACGACTGCTAATCACAGCCGAAGAAACAGAACCATCTCCAGGTAAAGACTGCAGAGCGACTGGGGACATCAGTGGCAAAGGTCCAAGGTAGACAGGAGAGTGAGGGTACTCCATCCCTGGACAACCTCAGCGTATGCCCTCCTATGCAGTCTTAAGTCAGGCAGAGTGGGCTTCTGCTATCTGCAACTAAGCCTCATCAAATCATTCCTTTTCCTCAGCAGCAATGGTGGAGGGAGTGACTGTGCCCACTTGACTCAGCGTAGCCTGACCTTCCAACATCAGCTAAAGGGAACCATCACACAGAAGGTGCAGGACCTGGTGCTGCAAGTGATGCCTGGTGAGTCCCCCACACTCAGGAATTTGCAGAACAGCTTAGAGGCTGGGGCAGAAGCAGCTAAGGACATGCAGCACAGCGTGAGCAGTGCTCGCACAACTGCAGCATGCTGGGAACACCCAGCACAGTGTGAGCAGTGCTCGCACAACTGCAGCATGCTGGGAACACTCAGCACAGCGTGAGCAGTGCTCGCACAACTGCAGCATGCTGGGAACACACAGCACAGAGTGAGCAATGCTTGCGCAACTGCAGCATGCTGGGAACATGCAGCACAGTGTGAGCAGTGCTCGCACAACTGCAGCATGCTGGGAACATGCAGCACAGTGTAAGCAGTGCTCATGCAACTGTAGCATGATGGGAATGCAAGAGAGGAGAACTCATGAACCCCAAGAGTCAACTTCCTTTAAAGCCTGGCACTTCCCACAGTACCATGCCTGCTATTCCCAATGGACAACTGGCATTCAAAGCAGAAGAGTACAAGGGGAAGACATGGGTGAGTTTCTCATAATTAGGCCATGTGCTTGTGGGAGAATTTCATATTACCATTCTCAGGCACAGTGAGTGTGTGGGACTTGTGACACTCAAATCCAACTCCTTTCTCATGGTATATAGAATCTGAATTTGGTTAGGGCTCATGAATAAGCAAAAATGTAGATTATTTTACTCTAGACAATCATTCTGAATATTGACTATCATTTTTTTTTTTTTAGAAACACTTAATTTTCCATCCATCCACCTTCTTCCCATCAAGTGTCCGCAGCACAGCTCATGACCACTCAGTGCTGGTTCCAACCCATTCAGTGGCCTGAGCAGTGGGGGCTGCAGACCGGTCCTCAGTGGCCAGCTGGGCACTCCAGTCTCCAGTAGGGAACTGCTAGATAGATAAGGAGGGCACTTGCATGCACTCAGACCAGTTTGCCACCTCGGGCTGAGCCGCAGTGAACTCGGGAGCTGGTGCGGTCCATTCACCCCGAAACTCCTCCTTGGTCACAGCCTTTGCAGCAGCTGCCCGCTCTTCTTTCTCGATCTCTTCTGGGTCTTTGTAGAAGTAAAGATCAGGCATGACCTCCCAAGGGTGCTCACGGGAGATGGTGCCTTGCATGCACAGAACTTCCCGGGCCAGCATCCACCACATCAAACCCACCGAGTGGGCTCCCTTACTGTTGCATGGGATGGCAATGTGTACATAGCGCAGAGGAGAATCTGTGTTACACACGCAATGGTAGGCAGGTTGACATAGATGCTTCTGTGAGGGGCTGGTGGTCTGCCCTGGGGTCAGTCACCAACAGAAGATGCGGTTCCCTGAAGGCTGCTTGAATCTGGTTAGTGACAGTCCCAGGAGTGAAGCGGCCGCAATGGGAGTGGCTCCGGTGGCAGCAGCAGCTTCAGCACAGCTGCTGGCCAGGGTTCCCGGGGGAGATGACGCTGACTGACGTCAGCAGGGTTTTCAATGGCAACACTGGCACAAGCTGCCCGCAGCAGCTTTTCCCAGGTCCTCTTCAGATTTACGATGTAGGTACCATCACTTTTCCTCTTGTACTTGTTCCATCTGGAAGTCAAGGTTGGTGCCACCTACGTGGGTTCCTGCTGCAAGGAATTTGAGGATATGCTCTTCCTTCATTCACAGGACATGAAGGGCTCCGGATATTGTGTTAGTTTCCCTTTTTTAAAATATTTATTTATTTATTTATTTATTTGTATGAATGTATTGTCTGCCTGCAGGTCTGTGCACCTGTGTTGTGCAATGCCGCGGAGGTCAGAAGAGGGTGTCGGATTCCCCTGGAACTGGAGTTACAGATGGTTCTCAGCCGCCATGTGGGTGCTGGGGATCGAACCCGGGTCCTCTGCAAGAGCAGTCGGCGCTCTTAACTGCTAGGCCATCTCTCCAGCCCTGTGTTAGTTTCCCTTTTAAGTTACAGCGGAAATCAGTCAGAAACAAGGCCATATGTTTCCCTCTCTGGGCATCACACAAAAAGCGACTATCATTTTAAAAGACTGAAAGCACAGAGCCTTAGCCGTCATCCCTAACAGACTCTCTCCTTGCTGTTCCTGCCAACTTCTAAGGAGAAATATTTCCACTTGGTTCCATTTCTCGGCATAAGCAAACAAGGAAGTGGCTAGCTTCCGTTCTGGTGGCTCAATGTTAAGTTGGCTGACGAAGCTGCTGATTGCAGGAATGGCTGGGGAGAACGAAAGGGGAGAAAACACTGCCGTGCAGATGGCACTGCTTGTCACTGACTCTCCTGGGAGAGCAACGAGTTCTTCCTCATAATGCAGTGTGCTCCAAGCTGTGCTTACAGCTCACCCCCCTCTGCTCTGCCCAAAGTCACACAGAAAATGGAGGAGTTCCTACGAACTGCCATCCTGAACTGGCAAGGAGCAGAGAAGCAGGCTGTGAGCAGTACTCCACCCAGTGCTGACAGCAGCAGAGTCGCTCTGCTTACAGACACATGTTGCTGCGGGGATGTGTAACATTAGACAGCTAGTAATGAAGGGCATGAAACTTCAATAAAAGATAAAAAAAAAAGCCAGGAATGGGGCTGTTAAGATGGCTCAGCAGGAAGAGGGGCTTGCTGCACAAACCTGGGATCTCATCCATCCCTGAGACCTACTATATAAAGGACCATTGTATATATATAAATATAAATGGAGAGCTTACTCTACAAAGTTGTCTTCTAGTCTCCACGTGTGCACACGGCATACGCCTTGCCCTCAACAATAAAAACATCCTTTAATCCTAGCACTTGGGAGGCAGAGGAAGGAGGATCTCTGAGTTCAAGGCCAGCCTGGTCTACAGAGTGAGTTCCAGGACAGCCAGAGCTACAGGGAGACCCTGTCTCAAAAAGACCAAAAAAAAAAAAAAAGTATTTAAACAGAAGTCACCATTTTGAGGGCCAAGTACTTTCTAGTCCACGTGCCTAGTCAGTCTTGGAGCCCCTTACACCTTGTAATTCACACTGGGCAAACGCACCTCACATTTGAACATATCTTCTGGCACGAAAAACCTTTATTAGAGCTTTGCTTTAACCCCAGGACTTCAGTTACATCTATGACAGTTACCTCGCCCCATAAACACTTATGCGATAGATTCTGGAAACAGATGGCAAACACCCATCAACTGACTGGATTTTAGGGTTTCCTCGTCTGTCCCGTTTTCCTCCACAGACTCATCCTCTAGTACCTTTAACCCAGTCTATGTCCAATGACTCCCCACTGTCGCCCTCAGACCTGTGTCATGTATGCACAGTTTAGAGGACTGGAAAACAAGAACTGCAGGATTATGCAGTTTGGTGGTTAGAAGCATGAGTCTGGAGTTCCGAGTACCCGGTCCTTGCCCTGGTGAAGCCCAGGCTCAAAAGGCCTCGGTTTTGCTATCTGTTAAGATTATTTAACAGCAACAGTCTTGGAAGGTTTGGATGAAGGGCTGTGCGCAGTATCAAGACACACTACTCCTGTTACTCCGCGTCCTGGGCAGCCTGTAGTGAACTTATTCCCTCTCAGCCCCAAGCCTTTTCATCCCATCAAGGTGCCATGTTGTCTTTTAAATTTTTTTTTAAATTTTATTTATTTCTGTATGTGTATGAATGTACTGTCTGCATGCAAGTCTGTGCACCCGTGTCGTGCAATGCCACGGAGGTCAGAAGAGGGTGTCGGAGTCCCCTGGAACTGGAGTTCTCCTGGAATTGGAGTTTCAGACGGTTCTCCGCCACCATGTGGGTGCTGGGGATCGAACCCGGGTCCTCTGTAAGAGTGGTCGGCGCTCTTAACCGCTAGGCCATCTCTTCAGCCCTGTCTTTTAAATTTTTAAGTGAGTTTCCCTAAGTCTAGTGTCAGCCATGTTGTATCCAAACACTGTCGTTCTCAGAATTGGTGCTAAACAGAAATCCAAGTCGAGAGAATTTAAAATCTATTAGAGTGTGGCACATACTTTGCATCCCAGCATTCGGTAGGTTAGAGGGGGCTGGTGTCTGGTTCCAGGGTTCAGCGTTGGGCTACATAGTGAGCGTGCCAAAGCTAGGCAGGCCTCTTGCTTAATGGAGCACTAGGAGGCAGAGGCGCCGGAGTGGATACTGCTGACAGTTCAAGGCCAGCTCTGGTCTGAACAGTCAGCTTCCAGGACAGCTGGGATGGAGAAGCAGTTATTGAGAACCCTTGTTCAATAGACTAAAAAACAAAACAAAAAAATAAAAAAAAAGAAAAAAAAAAAAAAAAAAAAAAAAAAAAACCTTTTTATACAGATTTTCACTGCCTGAGACAAGCTTAAAATTCCAGTCTGGGGCTGATTCCCTGGGGAGCAGACCTTGTGGGGTAGCCCATAGCTGTGGGCAAGAGCAAAAGCGTGTTGTGGGTCAGCCGAAGCAGCAGCCAGCAGAATGCATGCAGCGTTGAGAACACTCACAGCAGGCTTGTGGTGCACCCCACCACTAAAGTCGTGTCCTCATGCGCTGAGTCCGGACTTCTGTCTGGAGGCAGATTCCTTTACCATCCTTTCTTTTCTAAACTCTTACCAGCTTTCCATCCTGGACACAAAGCTTCAACTCCGTCTTATTCTTTGTTGTGCTTATGCAACTTTTTACCATGAAGTTCTAGTTCTGGTTCAGTCTGCATATTTTTCCCCTTCCCCATCGACACCTTCCTGTGACATTTCTTTCTTAAAAAAAATTTTGAATTTTTATTTTTGATTTTTTTTATATCTTTTGTGTTATGTTATCTGCCTGCAGTAGGTTGGTGGCCTACAGTGTCCTGATGTCTGCACGTAGGTCAGAAGAGGATGTCAGTGTCCTCGGAACTGGAGTTATTTTACGTTCTTAGCTCACATGTGGTGGTCGGGGAATCGAAAACCTGGGTTTCTCTGCAAGAGCAGTCGGTTGCTTCTTAACTGGACTGAGCATCCAGGCTTTGGTCTCCAGCGTCGTGCCTTTCCACCCTCTCTGACATCCAATCTGAGTACATCAATGCCTCTCAGGAAATCCTGCTCCTCTAGCTGCACTCAGTGAAGCGCGGCTCGTCTACACTGCAAAGCCAATCCCAGCACTCGGAAACCCCCCCCCCCCCCCCTGCTCCTGCTAGCGACTTCTGCACTCAGGAAGGCCGCGCGACACTGCTAAAGGCGATGCTGTTACAACTGCAGATCGGAACGTTCCGTACTGATGAGAGCCTGCTCGTCTACATTGCACTGAGGAATCCTGCTCGTCTACATTGCACTGAGGAACCTGCTCCTCTACATAGAAATGCTTCACCTGAGGGAACCTGCTCGTCTACATTGCACTGAGGAAGCCTGCTCGTCTACATTGCACTGAGGAATCCTGCTCGTCTACATTGCACTGAGGAAGCCTGCTCGTCTACATGCACTGAGGAAGCCTGCTCGATCTACATGCACTGAGGAATGCCTGCTCGCTCTACATCTGCACTAGGAATCCTGCTCGTCTACACTTCTGGAGCCACTGCATCAGGAATGCCTGCTCGCTCTACATGCACTGAGGAATCCTGCTCGTCTACATTGCACTGAGGAATCCTGCTCGTCTACATTGCACTGAGGAAGCCTGCTCGTCTACACTGAGCTGCTACTACACGCATAGAAGACTGCTCTCTACACTGCAGCCAGGAAGCCTGCTCGTCTACAGCCTGAGGATCTGCTCGCACTGCAGAGAGCCTGCTCATCTACACTCACGGAAGCCTGCTCGCTCTACACTCTGCACGCAGGAAGCCTGCTCATCTACACTCAGGAAGCCTGCTCGTCTACACTCTGCACTCAGGAAGCCTGCTCATCTACACTTCATGGAAGCCTGCTCGTCTACACTCTGCACTCAGGAAGCCTGCTCACTCTACACTGCACTCAGGAAGTCCTGCTCGTCTACTCTGCACTCAGGAAGCCTGCTCGTCTACATGCACTGAGGAACCTGCTGTCTACACTGCACTCAGGAAGCCTGCTCGTCTACACTGCACTCAGGAAGCCTGCTCCTCTACACTGTAGGCAGGAAGCCTGCTCATCTACACTGCACTCAGGAAGCCTGCTCCTCTACATGCACTCAGGAAGCCTGCTCCTCTACACTGCACTCAGGAAGCCTGCTCATCTACACTGCACTCAGGAAGCCGGCTCGTCTACACTGCACTCAGGAAGCCTGCTCGTCTACACTGCACTCAGGAAGCCTGCTCGTCTACACTGCACTCAGGAAGCCGGCTCGTCTACACTGCACTCAGGAAGCCTGCTCGTCTACACTGCACTCAGGAAGCCTGCTCCTCTACTCTGCACTCAGGAAGCCTGCTCGTCTACACTGCACTCAGGAAGCCTGCTCGTCTACTCTGCACTCAGGAAGCCTGCTCGTCTACACTGCACTCAGGAAGCCTGCTCGTCTACACTGCACTGAGGAAGCCTGCTCGTCTACACTGCACTCAGGAAGTCTGCTCGTCTACACTGCACTCAGGAAGCCGGCTCGTCTACACTGCACTCAGGAAGCCTGCTCCTCTACACTGCACTGAGGAAGCCTGCTCATCTACACTGCACTGAGGAAGCCTGCTCGTCTACACTGCACTGAGGAAGCCTGCTCATCTACACTGCACTGAGGAAGCCTGCTCGTCTACACTGCACTGAGGAAGCCTGCTCCTCTACATGCACTCAGGAAGCCTGCTCCTCTACACTGCACTCAGGAAGCCTGCTCCTCTACACTGCACTGAGGAAGCCTGCTCGTCTACACTGCAGGCAGGAAGCCTGCTCGTCTACACTGCACTGAGGAAGCCTGCTCATCTACACTGCACTCAGGAAGTCTGCTCGTCTACACTGCACTGAGGAAGCCTGCTTGTCTACACTGCACTCAGGAAGTCTGCTCGTCTACACTGCACTGAGGAAGCCTGCTTGTCTACACTGCACTCAGGAAGTCTGCTCGTCTACACTGCACTGAGGAAGCCTGCTTGTCTACACTGCACTCAGGAAGTCTGCTCGTCTACACTGCACTGAGGAAGCCTGCTTGTCTACACTGCACTCAGGAAGTCTGCTCGTCTACACTGCACTGAGGAAGCCTGCTTGTCTACACTGCACTCAGGAAGCTTGCTCGTCTACACTGCACTCAGGAAGTCTGCTCGTCTACACTGCACTCAGGAAGCCTGCTCGTCTACACTGCACTCAGGAAGCCTGCTCCTCTACACTGCACTCAGAAAGCCTGCTCGTCTACACTTCACTCAGGAAGCCTGCTCGTCTACACTGCACTCAGGAAGCCTGCTCGTCTACATTGCACTGAGGAATCCTGCTCGTCTACATTGCACTGAGGAATCCTGCTCGTCTACATTGCACTGAGGAATCCTGCTCGTCTACATTGCACTGAGGAATCCTGCTCGTCTACATTGCACTGAGGAATCCTGCTCGTCTACACTGCACTGAGGAAGCCTGCTCCTCTACACTGCACTCAGGAAGCCTGCTCCTCTACACTGCACTCAGGAAGCCTGCTCGTCTACACTTCACTCAGGAAGCCTGCTCGTCTACACTTCACTCAGGAAGACTGCTCGTCTATACTGCAGGCAGGAAGCCTGCTCGTCTACACTTCACTCAGGAAGACTGCTCGTCTACACTGAAGGCAGGAATCCCGCTCCTCTACACTCTCCCCCCTAGTTCGTTCTCTCTCTCTTTCTCTCTCTTTTTTTTTTTTTTTTTTGGCTTTTTGAGATATGGTCTCCTTGTAGCCCCAGCTGTCCTGGAACTCACTTTGTAGACCAGACTGGCCTTGAACTCAGAGGTCCGCCTGCCTCTGCCTCCCCAGTGCTAGGATTAAAGGCATGCGCCACCACACCTGGCTTCTCCCCCTAGTTCTTTATTTTGGGTTCTTTCTGTCACTCCCCAAAAAACTCAAAGTATACTATTGTAAGACCAGTTTCCCTTCAGTTATCTACTTGTTCAAAAGACAGTGAGCTTATGAGCCATAGTCTGAAAGCTTTCTCAGTCTCTGGCAATAGGCCACTGCTCAACATGGAGTTCACATGTGCACCAGCTGGGTAGGTGGAAGGTGCCCGCTGCAGACACAGTAGCTTTCCAGTCTCCGGCTCTGGAGACCCTTAACAAAGAGCTTTGCAGATAAGGAAACGAAGCCCCTTTTTGCTGTGGTTGTTGTTGGTTTTTTTTATAGCACAACACTCCAGAGAATTTGGTTTATAAATTGGTCTTGAAAATTTAACTTTTAGAACACATTAGTATGCGGTACTTGTTAAAGGCAAAGCTTTCTTGTTTTCACTAAGATGTGCATTTTATTTTTACTAATTTACAAATCAAGCCTAGATTTCTGTGGACTGTCAGGACAGTACTGTAATGCAGCGATTCTGAAGCCTGAAGCAGGGAGTGCTGGGTATCCTTGAGGAATTCTACTTCCCTTCCCACACCAGATACAGTTCTGCAGAGGCTACAAGGCACTATATTCCAAGAAAGGGCAGGAGGGGTGAGAGTCTAGCCTTGTTAGCAAGTCAGACAGCAGAGAACTACAAAAATGTAAGACACTGTACGCCCAATACTTTTGGTCTGGAACATAAACACGTTTTTGTTGTTTGGTTTTAAGACAATATATATCACATAGCCCAGGCTGGTCTCAACTTTGCCATGCACCAAGATGACCCTGAATTCTGGCTCCTCCTTGTGTATCTGCAGCTCTCAGTACTAGTGTTACAAGTATGCACTATCACATCTGGCTGGAAAATAATTTCTACAGACATGCTGGTTATGTGATTACCCAAGGAGCTTATTTTAAAATAAAATTTTTTGATTTTTGGCATCTAAAATGGAAAATATTGATAGTTATAATCCACATAAACCAAATCCTCTAAAATTCTCAATAAGTTTTAAGTGTAGTGGAACTCCAAAACAAAAAAGTATGACAAGTATTATAGTAACATATACAAGATAAAACTAAATGGTTTACTAAGGTAATCCCTAAGCTTCAATTCTATTGATTCTTCCTTCAGAATAGAAAACCAGAAGAAATGATTTCATAATTTTAGTTTGTTGGAATGGACATTTTTGTTTGGTTAAAAGAGCGTGTGGCTATGTGGCTCAGGCTAGCCTTGGACGGGCAATCCTGCACAAAGGAACAGGCATTTTTATTTTTAGTAAGGATCCAAGAAACATTTGTCAAAATTTAAAGAATTATCATCAAAAAGGAAAAATCTTTGAAGCTGAACAAATCTAGCACCGACAAATGCAGCAGCACGGAGCCAGGCCCGGGACCCTGCACCCGGCAGACCAATGCAGCAGCACGGAGCCAGGCTCAGGACCCTACACCCAGAAGACCAATGCAGCAGCACGGAGCCAGGCTCAGGACCCTACACCCAGAAGACCAATGCAGCAGCATGGAGCCAGGCTCAGGACCCTACACCCAGAAGACCAATGCAGCAGCATGGAGCCAGGCTCAGGACCCTACACCCAGAAGACCAATGCAGCAGCACGGAGCCAGGCCCGGGACCCTACACCCGGCAGACCAATGTAGCAGCACTGAGCCAGGCCCAGGACCCTACACCCAGAAGACCAATACAGCAGCACGGAGCCAGGCTCAGGACCCTACACCCAGAAGACCAATGCAGTAGCACGGAGCCAGGCTCAGGACCCTACACCCAGAAGACCAATGCAGGAACACGGAGCCAGGCTCAGGACCCTACACCCAAAAGACAAATGCAGCAGCACCGAGCTAGGCCCAGGACCCTGCACACGCTGGACAAGTGCAGCACTAGCTATCCCAGCAGAGAAGGTGGGCTCTCGGAAGCCAAGTGTTTGCCTCTCTAGACTCAGCTGGCCTACTTTTGCAAGTTGGTGCTGCCGCCTTCCTGCCCGCTCTGGGATCTGGGCAATATCAGCTCCAGGGGCATGGGGACAAGCACCGGACGGGGAAGGATGCACGCCAGCAGTCGACCCTGAGCTATGTCCACCGCGATGCGAATCCAAGTCCTCCCAGGCCAGGTCTCAGAGCTCACCTCCGTCCTCCCCGCACCCACTACTCTTCTCCTACCTTCCTTTCTCTTTCTCTCCTACTTTCCTTCCTCCTCCTTCGACTTCCCGCCGCCCCTTCTCGTCTCCTCGGGAAGCCTTGGCCTCCACCCCCGCCCCGCTGGGCGGCATGGCGGCATGGCGGCTTTGAGGACGCTCCCGGCGACCCCGTACGGCGGCCGTGAGCCCCAGCCCACGCCACGTCCCCCGTCACCTGCAGGCCTCCTTACCTGCGCCCGTCCCGCTCCTTCCGCCCCGGCGCCGCCTGACCCGGAAGCACTAGCTGCCCACAAACCCGCCCCCCCCCCGCGGAGGAGGGACAACTTCCGGGTCGTTCGGAGCGGCGGGGCTGCAGTGGGGCGGCAGGAACGGGCGGCGCGGCAACGGGGCTTCCGGGTGAGGACGGTCGGGCTGGGGTTCCGGGGGCTCCAGTCGCGGCCCGAGGGGCGGCGGCGCTTGTTCCCGCGCTGGGCTGTGGAAGGGCTGCGTCAGCGTGCGGCGCTCCAGTCGCCCGAGGGGAGTGCGGACGTGTTTACCCCGGCCTAGGGGGGTAGGACGGAGTGCGGGGGAGGCGGAGGAGCGGGCTGCGAGCGGACGCGCTGCGTGTGCCTCGCCTGCTCAGCGCTCCGCTCTTCCGGGTGGGGACGCCGCACAGGTCTCCTGTGTTTGTCCCCAGCCGGCTGCCGTTGTTCACCTCCTGTGTGGACACAGACGCCCAGCTCTCTCCCCTCAAAGGGGGTAAGAGATGGTCTGCCCTGGAGGGGAGTCTGAGTGGACGTGGCCCGGGAACACGGATCCAGTGTGGATGCAGTTCCGGGGTTTTTAGAGCATCAGAACAGAGAAAGTTACAGCGGTGTAGACGCTCCGTAGGGTCACGGTGAGCAGCTGTAGTGTCAGCCCGTCTTGCCACAGAGGCAGATACTTGAGATCCACGGTGTAGACGCTCCTCAGGCTCATGGTGGCCTCCTGTAGTGTCAGCCCCTCTAGCCATAGATGCAGACACTTGAGATCCGCGGTGTAGACGCTCCACAGGGTCACGGTGAGCATCTGTAGCGTCAGCCCGTCTCAGCTTGTGGTTGAGCTGGAGCTGGTGGTGTACTAGTGGACATGGCCCCGGAGGGTGTGATCAGCCCGGAGGGTGTGAACAGCCCGGAGGGTGTGATCAGGGACTTGCAGGCCTTTGGTCAGAACAGGTGGGCGAGAAGCAGGGTGTTGGGCTGCAGCTGGGAGGTGGAAGAGGCCTGGATTTTGCGGTGTGGAAGTCTCCAAGCGCCAGGCATAGGCTGCCCTGAGAGGAAGTCCAGTGTGGAGACAGGCTGTGCTGCTGAAAAGCTCACTAGGGAGCCGGGGCTCTCTACACAGGCATCCTGGAGCACCTGGGCTAGGGTCTTCTGTAGACCTGGTGGCTCCCATGGTTCCTGCAATGTCTTTTCTGTGCCCCCCCCCTTCCTGGATGGCACTGCCCGCTGCTAGGGAAGTGCATCTCCAGGAGGGCCACCTGCGCATGGGCTCCTGCCCAATAGACAGGATCATGCTCTGGGATTGGGGGGACAGCAGTACTTGCTCTGTCTACTGTGCCCGTGCTCCATGGCACGTGTTGGGACCCTAGCCCTTACAGTCTAGTCATAGTGATGGAAATGATTGATGAAAGTTGGAGTCTGGGCTGGGGGCAATACTCTTCTGTCCAAAGGGACCTTTCTTTTCTCTCTCTTCCTTCCCTCTCTCCCCCCTCTCTTTACTTCTTGTCTGTCTGTCTATGTCTGTCTTGTCTTTTTGAGACAGGGTCTCCCTGTAGCCTTAGCTGTTCTGGGACTTCCTATGTAGACCAGGCTGGCCTTGAACTCACAGAGATTCGCCTGCCTCTGCCTCCCGAGTGCTGGGATTAAAGGTGTGTGCGGCCACTTCCTGTGTTGTATTTATTGTAGGAAATGGAGATTTTTAAATATTTATTTTATGTACATGAGTGTATTGCCTGCGTGTATATAAATGCACCACTGTCATGCAATGCTGGTGGGATCAGAAGGAGGCGTTGGGTTCCCTGGGACTGAAGTTACCGATGGCTAAGTGTTGTTAGCCAGCATGTGGGTGCTAGAATTCAAAATGGTCCTCTGTAAGAGCAGCCAGTGCTTTTAACCACCGAGCCATCTTGGAGGGGGAGATTTTAAAGCTTAGCTACTATTTTTTTTTTTTTTTTTGGTCTTTTTTTTGAGACAGGGTCTTCCTGTAGCTTCACCTGGCCTGGAACTCACTATGTAGACCTGGCTGGCCTCAATCTCACAAAGACCCATCGGCCTCTGCCTCCCGAGTGCTGGGACCAAAGGTGTGGGCTTCCATGCCCAGCATTGGCAACTAATTAAAAAAAATTTGTAAACACTATAGGCCAGTTAAGATCATCAGTAGGCTGTAGTTAGGGGTCAGATTCCCAGTGCGTAACCACTGCTCTAGGCTTATTTGGGGCACACTTGATGGATCATTCCGGTTGCTAATGGGTGTTTTTGGTGTGAGTCAGTTACTGTGCTGTATCACATCTACTTTTGTTAATTTCTGTTTCTTGCATTAGAAGTGTCCTGGCACAAGTCAGATCTATTGTGCACCTACTGCATTCTTGAATGCAATGTTTTTATACCTGGCTGGCATGCATGTTGCATATATGGTGCCTGTGATAGTGGGCTGGCCTGGAAACTAGAATTTCTCCTTGTAGAAGTATCAGTGACATCTTGGCTTGAATTGCCAAGGAGCCCTGCTTTTGGAGAGAATTGAATTGGGTAACATTGGTGTCCCAGAGCTGACCTTACAGGAGTGAGGTGGCCTTACAGGAGTGAGGTGGCCTTACAGGAGTAGTAGAACCCTGAGTGTGCATGATGTGCTGCAAAGTAAATAAGAACTGTAGTTCAATTATGCTTTGGTTACATCAAATGGTCCAGTGATCAACGTTTGCTGTAGTTGCAATGCATATTAAAAAAAAGCTGATCTGACAAAGGTGGTATTTGATGACTTAATCTCTAGATGAATTGAAGTGATAGTGCTTACTGATAACATTTTTGAAGGACAATGAGTAAAAGAGAAGATTGATAGCTGGGGCCTCATCAACATGAAAAACTTGATGGTGAACGACCCCATGAAGAGAGTGAAAAAGCCAGGTGTAGGGGCTGGAGAGATAGCCTAGCAGTTAAGAGCACCGACTGCTCTTGCAGAGGACCCGGGTTCGATTCCCCAGCACCCACATGGCGGCTAAGAACCGACTGTAACTCCAATTCCAGGAGAACTCCAGTTCCAGGGGAATCCGAGACCCTCTTCTGACCTCCTCGGCATTGCACGACATGGGTGCACAGACCTACATGCAGATAGTACACCCATACACATACAAAAATAAATAAAATTAAAAAAAAAAAAAAAAAGAAAAAGCCAGGTGTAGTGACTTGTGTCTGTAACACAGTACTTGGGTGATTGAGGCAGAAGGATTGCTACAAGCCGAGACCAGAAGACAGAGCTGGAAAATCAGCTGTAGACTGTGCTGAAACCACCCTGAACTTAGAATGTCAGGTGCTCTCAAAACAGATCAAATTTAACTAGAAAATGAGCAAGATCCACAAATCGGCACTTTACTGAAGAGAATATTAAAATGAAAAGATTTCTAGCTTTTTTTTNTCTTTTTTTTTTTTTTTTGGTCTTTTTGAGACAGGGTCTTCCTGTAGCCCCAGCTGCCCTGGAACTCACTCTAGGCCAGGCTGGCTTTGAACTCAAAAAACAAAGATCCACCTGCCTCTGCCTCCCAAGTGCTAGGATTCAAGATTTCTAGCATCTTTAGCCATTAGAGAAATGCAGTGTAAAAGCAGTGAGATACCACCACATACCTGTGAAAATGGTTCCAATTAGGAAAAAGAAATCAGAATGCAGAATAATTTAGCTCTTCTACTACTTTGGGAAAGACAGTTTCATATAAAACAACATGGACTTACTGTATGACCCATATTATAATAAACTTTTAGTTTTTATTCCAGAGAAAAGAGAGCTTACAGATCTTGTGTGTCACCTTTCAGTTTTTAAATTTATATAATAGCTGGTTATTGAAAACTAAAGATTACCTGGAGTGGACAAATGAGTTTTTTACCTATACTACGTAGAAATAAAAAGGAACTTTTGATGCACTTAAAGTGGATTGGAGGGACTTCTGCCAAGTGAAAGAGGTCACTCTGGAGAGCTAATCTGCATGCTCTAATTTATATAACTTGGAATGACACTTTCAATCAGAAGAGATCAGTAGTTGATCACCATAGGTTGACAGAAGTGTGGGAAGTGTCTTTGGCCTAAAAAAGTATAGTATAGGGATTCTTGTGATTGAATTGCATATTACTCAGACATCATAGGCAGGAGATTTATGCCACTGGTTCTTTGTGTCCAGGGTTCTGTGTCCATAGACTCAACCAATCATGAATTGAAAAGATTTGGAAAAAGTATTTCATCTGTATGGAACCTATACAGACTTGTTATTGTTCTCAAAACAATATAGTTTAACAATTATCTGCGTAGCACTGACCTTGTGTTAGGTCACAGATAATGTAGTGGTGATTCCATCAGACGATGTGCACTGGCTCTCTGAGGTACTGTATCATTTGCTGTAAGGAATGTGAGCACTGAAGACTTCGGAGCAGTGGGCCTTGAGCCCGTTCCCTGCAGATGCAAAGGCCAACTGCGTATGTGATAAAAATGTGTAGAATTAATGTACACATAAATGAGTATACACAAAACTGCTAAAATTTAAGTGAGATTGGTGATTGTAACAATGTCAATTTTTGATTGTTACTGAGAAATGAGTGAAGACAGGATTTCTTTGCATTGTTATACTAGTATGTGAATCCGGAAATCTCAGAGGTTTCAGCAAATAGTTTATACCTTTTATTTTAGCAGGTGATGTTCTGATCATGTCAGATAAAGATGATACAGAGACTCCTGTGGTAACTGAAGCAACCCCTGTCCTTGAAGATGGAGACTGTGATCCAGCTGGGAAGTCTGAGTCTGTCAGCCAAGCCAAGCCAGAGAATAAATTACAACCCATAGTATCCACTCGGAGGAGACCAGAACCCAAACCCTCCAGTGACCTTGAGGTGTCAGAAGTTCTCCCTGCTGAGGTGTGATAGAGTGTAACCAAATAGAATAACTTAATATTTAGGAATTGAGAAGTATTGGGGTTAAAAGGGATTTGGGATCCTTAATTTTCTGCGTTCTAGAAAAGTCTTAAGTAATTGCATCTGCTACCTGGTGATCACCTGCTGAGAGTACTCATATGTCAAGTCAGTGTGTTTCTGTAGCAAAATAGTGTGTATTTGTTTACCTGTACTTTGGCTGTAATTAGAGGTTACGCATTTTGAGTCTCTTAAGTATTCTGTTTTTCTTGTGTCTTATTTTTTTCTTCTACTGGGAAAAACAGGAGACCGTTTCTAAAGATGTACCCCAGAGTGGATGGGGCTATTGGGGCAGCTGGGGCAAGTCCTTACTCTCCACAGCTTCGGCCACAGTAGCTACAGTAGGTAAGGCCATTGGTGTTTCTTTATTTTTTGTGTGCATTTCTACAGGTTTGTGTTGTAGATGATCCTAAATTCTTCCATGTTTATTAAAGAACTTTATTGTCTGAGAATGGCTGGTCCATTTTCTTGTTAAAAAGTCGAAGGCTACAAAATAATATTAGTCTGTTTTTTTGTGATGTCAGTGGGGTTTTTTGGGGGTGGGGAAGGGTACAGAGATAATCCCCAGGGTTCATCATATATTATTAAAATATCATGTCTTATGACCATGATTTTAAAAATACGCACGCCTGATTTTTCATTTGTTTCTTCAGTTTGGATAACAAGCAACACACCCAAAATGTTACTCTTTTTCTCATTAGGACAAGGTATTTCAAATGTCATTGAGAAGGCGGAGTCTTCTCTTGGGATCCCTAGTCCCAGTGAAATCTCAGCTGAAGCCAAGCCTGTAGTAGGTCAGTATATGAGAGCATGGAGGCCTGGAGGTGTGGATTAACATGGAGCAGCTAAGTTCATTTTCTCAGTAGGTGTTTATTGAGCATCCAGTACCTGAAGCATTGTGAACTTCGTGGTAGAGTCTAGAGTAGCCTTTGCTCTCAGAGGTTGTTAAGGCCTGCTCTCCCGAGGGCTGGGCTCGGCCCAGTTTCCAGGTGCTTAGTGGGTCTCTCTGCTCCAGGGTAGTCCTTCTCCCAGCCTTGTGGATCTCCTGGTACTGAGCAGTATAGAGCTCCTCCAGAGGCAGGAGAGCGTGAAGGCATGTGTGCCGATGCTTCCAGCTCCTTTGCATTCACTGTCCTGTGCATTCTGACTGCCCCAGCCTTCTCTGTCTCCCCTGTTTGTCTTTGACCCCCCCATCATGCTTGCTCAGCTCTGCCTGCATTTCTCCTCCCTGTTATGCATCACAAATTTCTTCTAGACACGAAGCTATTTCAGTGTGGGAGTCACTTTGTTTCTCTTTTCTCTTGGACCAGAATCTTGTGCCTCTTGTCTAATGTCTGAAATAGCTGTTTCTTATTTTTTAGCTAATTTTGTAGTTGCCGTGGTTGGAGGGCAGTCCAATACCAGTTAATAGATAACTGGACTGGAAGTCCTTTCCCAAGTAGAGTATTTGGTACAGTGTAATCAGATTATTTGATATGAAAGTTGACACTGGGCCCGGGGAGATGGCTCAGTCTGTAAACTGCTTGCCCTGTAAGCATGAGGACCTTAGAACCCTTAGACCATGTTAAAAAAAAGCAGTATTCCACTGCTGGGAGGGAGAGCCACAGGGAGCCCAGGGCTCACTGGCAGATAACCTAGCCTAATCCAGGAGCCCAGATCCCAGTGAGAGGCTCTGTCTCAGAAACCATGGTTATCCTGAAGAACATTTTTAGCTATATAATTTTATACTGTGAGAGACAGCTATGCTATGTAATCAGCAGAACATTGTGATGTACCTCTGTAAATGACTTCCTGTATCATTGAATATAAGAATGTTTTTATAAGCCAGGCATGGTGATGCATGCCTTTAATCCCAGCACTTGGGAGGCAGAGGCAGGTGGATCTCTGTGAGTTCAAGGCCAGTCTGGTTACGTAGTGAGTTCTAGGCCACCTGGGGCTACAGGGAGACCCTGCCTCAAAAGTACATAACAATATAACAATAATAATAATAAGGATGATGATGTTGTTATTATCTCTACCCCCCAAAGTGGCTACTGTCCCCTTGTAGGCCCTGGATAGCCCCAGGTCTGTTTTCTGATGTTGTGTGGTTTTCCCTTGTCCAGAAGGTCCTGTTTTTCTGGTCATTCAGTGGACAAGCTGGTTTTGTATTGATGAGTTTGTTCAAAAGACTTGGTTTCACTTTTGAAATGAAACAAAAGTGAACACAAGTCACCTGTTTTAGTCTCATCATAGACAAATTATAAAATTAATCACAGAGAGGCTTGAGGCTGTGTGGAGAAAACAGGGTCTGATTTTTAAAAAAATTTTTATTTTATGTGTATGAGTGTATTACCTGCATGTGTGTATGTGCACCTGTGCAGTGCATTGCCTGAGGAGAGCAGAAGAGAGTGTCAGATCCCTTAGAAGTGGATTTACTGACAGTTGTTAGCTGCCATGTGGGTGCTGTGTATGGATCCCAAGTCCTCTGCAAGGGCAGTCAGTGCTCCTAAACGTTGAGCCATCTCTCTAGCCCAGGGCATGATTTTTAAAAGATCACTTATTTGCTATTAAAGTAGATAGTGGGGGGCTGGAGAGATGGCCTAGCGGTTAAGAGCGCCGACCGCTCTTACAGAGGACTCGGGTTCGATCCCCAGCACCCACATGGCGGCCGAGAGCCGTCTGAAACTCCAATTCCAGGAGAACTCCAGCTCCAGGGGAATCCGAGACCCTCTTCTGACCTCCGCGGCATTGCACGACACGGGTGCACAGACCTGCATGCAGACAGTACATTGATACACATACAGAAATAAAAAAAAAAAAAAAAATAAAGTAGATAGTGAACCTTTTTTTCTTGTTTACATATCTTCTCCCTGCTGCAGGAGAAACAAATGCCAGTGAGAACGAGGACAGTTCACCAGCAGCTGGGCCTTTTGCTGTGTTCTCCACTATCTCTACCGCTGTTCAGAGCACGGTGAGGAGAAAGTTCAGGGTACTACTCTGTCTCATTGGTAGATGGCTTACCTGTCTTCTTCCTTTCCTGGAAACACTGTGGGAAGCCTGTACTCCACAGGGAGTCCAAATTGCTGAGGATCACCCACTTAGGGCTAGAGTAAGAGCTGAAGAAGTAGAGCGTGTGGGGCAGAGAGCAGTGTGCAGTTTACCTTAGGAAGAAGTAGAGTGTGTAGGGCAGAGAGCAGTGTGCAGTTTACCTTAGGAAAAAGTAGAGCGTGTAGACCAGAGAGCAGCGTGCAGTTTACTTTAGGAAGAAGTAGAGTGTGTAGGGCAGAGAGCAGTGTGCAGTTTACCTTAGGAAGAAGTAGAGTGTGTAGACCAGAGAGTAGCGTGCAGTTTACCTTAGGAAGAAGTAGAGTGTGTAGACCAGAGAGTAGCGTGCAGTTTACCTTAAGATGAGCAGTTTTTGGATTGGTGGCCATAGGAGATGTCTGCCTTTTTTTTTTTTTTTTGTCGGATTCCCCTGGAACTGGAGTTAAAGATGGTTCTCAGCCGCCATGTGGGTGCTGGGTCCTTTGCAAGAGCAGTTGGGGCTCTTAACCACTAGGCCATCTCCCCAGCCCGATTATTTTTATTTATATGTATGAGTGTTATGCCTGCAGGTAGGTACACCAATTGCATGCATTGCCTGGCAGAGGTCAGAAGAGGGTGTTGGGTACTCTGGAACTTTAGCTAACGGACAGTTGTTAGCTGCATATGGCTGCTGGGATTCAAATCTGGGTCCTCTGTAAGAGCGGCCAGTGCTTGCAACCACTGAGCCATCTCTCCAGCCCCTTATAACTTCATTTTTTTTTTTTTTTCTTTTTGAGACAGGGTCTCCCTGTAGCCCCATCTGGCCTGGAACTCACTATGTAGACGAGGCTGGCCTTGAACTCAAAAAGATCTGCCTGCCTCTTCCTCCCAAGTGCTAGGATTAAAGGCGTGTGCCACCATGCCCAGTGATTTATTTATTTATTTATTTATTTATTTATTTATTTATTTATTAGTGTATGAATGTACTATCTGCATGTAGGTTTGTGCACCTGTGTCGTGCAATGCCGTGGAGGTCAGAAGAGGGTGTCAGATTCCCCTGGAACTGGAGTTCTCCTGGAATTGGAGTTACGGATGGTTCTCAGCTGCCATGTGGGTGCTGGGGATCGAACCTGGGTCCTCTGCAAGAGTGGTCAGCGCTCTTAACCACTAGGCCATCTCTCCAGCCCCATGCCCGGTGATTTTTAAGCTGAGGAGAAATGCAGTCTTTTTGATGGACGCTGGTAAAATCACAAAGGATTAGAACATTTGAAAAAAGCTAATGGAGGACTGTCTTTCCTACATGGTAGAAGGTGGCCAGTATTTTTAATTTGATTTTTTACCTTTGTTTTAGAGACAAGATCTATCTCTGTAACTCAGATGGCCTTGAACTTGCAGTCATGCCTCTGTCCCTGAGTCCTGGGATTACAGGCAGGCCCCGCCATGCTTAGCCCTACGTTAGCTTTCTGAAATATGGTAGACATGTAGACTATGAAATCATAGGTATTCATGTGGAATTTTCATTACATGCTGACTTTTGGTCATGCTGAGAAATGTCATGTATGTCCAGTGCCTTCTCTTGTCCGGACATGGGTGTTCTCTGCACTAAGTTAACCATAGTCTGGACTTCTGCTATCATGGATTAATTGTTACCTGATTGTATGCTTATATAAGTGAAGTCATACGGTAGGAACCCTTTATGTGTCTGGCTTCTTTCACATGTTTATAATTTGTCCATGCAGTTTGTGTTCACTTTCTTTGTGGTACTCCATCGTGTGACTCCCACATTTTATTTATTCCACAGTTGGTAAGCACTGAGGTTGTCCAGTGTATAGCTATTATAAATTGTGTTGCAGTGCCCATTCTTACACTTTTTTTTTTTTTTTTTGAGGGGGGCACCTTTTGAGACAGAGTCTTCCTGTAGCCTCAAGCCTGGAACTTGATATGTAGACCAAGTTGACATGGAACTCCTGAGTGCTAGGATTAAAGGCATGCTCCACCACACCTGGAGTACATGTCTTTTCCAGTGACTCTTGGTACACATTTCTGTTGGGTCTGTAACCATGAGTTTGGTTGCTGGGTAATGTGGCTGTAGTAGATACCTACCCACAGTTTTCCAGAGTGGTTCTACCATGTGCATTTGCCAAGCAGTGTTTGATTGCTCTAGCTGTTTTATGGTCTTCCACTGCTTGGTATTGCTCACTTTATTTTCCTCTCAGATTCAGCCTAGAGTCTTGTACATGCCTGGTAAGCCAAGCACACTGAGTTATTAATATGTTCCAAGGTATTATTTTAGGTTTTATTTTGATCTGGGGAGGTCTCTCCAAGTCACCAGGTAGCCTTGAGTCTTTAGCATTTTCCTGAGCAGCTGGGATTACAGGCCTGGATCACCAGGCCCAGCATTGTTTAGCCACTATAAAGTAATCAGACTTTATTAATGTGTTTCTCATTATTACTGTAATTGAGTTATATGTATTTCCTAGGGCAAAAGTGTCATCAGTGGTGGTTTGGATGCCTTGGAATTCATTGGGAAAAAAACAATGGATGTAATAGCAGAAGGTGATCCTGGATTTAAAAGAACCAAGGGCCTAATGATCCGGAATTCGACACTGTCTCAGGTACTCTCTGCTCTACCTGTCGAATTCCTGTTTGTCTTTTAATTTGAGTTTTGTCTTTGTTAAGGGACTTGGGACCTTGTTAGTTCTTTTGAATTAAGTCCTTTGTGGGGTGGGGTGGGGTGGGGTGGGGTGGGGTGGGGCAGGGTGGGGCAGTAAGATCTCCAAAGCACAGAAAAAAGTGTCTGGTAGGTTTTCCCTCCTCTTCCCTTTCTTCAGGGCCTCCTCTCAATGCAGTGCAGAGTGCTAAACCCCAGCTGAGCTGCGTTAGAGTGATGTGTAAGCCATCTTAAGAAACACACTGGTTCCATGAGTGTCGTTTGCTCTGCGCGGCATCAGAGTATGCGATGACTTCTTCCCTGCTGCTGCTGCTGCCGCTGCTGCTGAGCTTCTTGGATTTGAGACAGAGCTGGGCAGCTCACTGCTCTCTGCTCAAAACACACCCCTGAGCTCTCATTACTTGCTGCATCTCTTTTTAGGTTCTCCGGGAAGCAAAGGAGAAAGAAAAACAATGGACTTCCAGTGAGGTAACCATGGAAACGGATAAGAAAACTCATTATGGACTGCTCTTTGATGAGTTTCAAGGTCTTTCACATCTAGAAGCTCTGGAGATGCTTTCCCGAGAAAGTGAGATCAAGGTAATTCTAAACTCCAAATCCCGGCTGAGGAGTCTTCAGACAGAAGGATGCCGCACAGCCGAGGAAAGGAAATGTATTTCTGATGGAGGCTTGACACTGGAAGTACTTCCTCCCCAGAGCAAACAGAACTAGGGCTGGAACTAATTGCTGCAAAGAAATAGGATGAATCAGGTTATTTTTCCAAAACTGAGTAGAAGAGACAGAATAAAAATGGGATCTTACCAGCACTTCCTTTCTTTTCTTTCACTTCAAGCCTTGCTTAGCTTCTTCCTGCTTTGGTTTCAGCTGTGAAAGAAACTTGACTTAAGCTGCCAGTTTGTATGCAGTTACTTATTGGCGATTAGTTGATTTTAGACTATGCTTTTAAAAGATGAGTTTTATGTTGGGTGTGGTGGTCCAAGCGTTTAATCCCAGCACTTGAGAGGCAGAGGCAGGTGGAGCTCTATGAGTTCACAGCCAGCCTAGGCTACACTGAGTTCCAGGACAGCTGGGGCTATAGGGAGACCCTGTCTCAAAAAGACAAGGGAAAAAGAAAAAAAGATGAGTTTTGTTTGTCTTATTTAAGGCAGGGGTCTCACTGTGTAGCACTGGATGGTCTGGAATTTACTATGTGGATCAGGCTGAACTTGAACTCAGATATCTGCCTCCCTCTGCCTCCCAAATGCTAGGATTAAAAGTGAGCTACCACCACAACCTGCTAAAGATTATTTGTTCGGGGTGTGTGTGTGTGTGTGTGTGTGTGTGTGTGTGTAGCATGAGTGCAGTTGCCCATGGAGGCTAAAAGGGTTTGAGAGTCCCCTGGAGCTAGAGTTACAGATGGTTGTGAGCTGTTTAACATGGTGCTGGGCTCTGAACTTGGGTCCTCTGGAGGAACAGCAAGTGACTTAACTGCCGAGCCATTTCTCTAGCCTAATTCACCTTTCCCTTGATTTCTAAGCTTGTGTTGACTGACTGATAATTCAGATTTCAGTCTGGCCTGTGGTCCCTTTTTTGTTGGAGATTTTTTTCTTTTCATTTTCCCACAATTTTTCTTTGCCTTCTATCCATTTAGGTGAAATCTATCCTGAATTCGCTGAGTGGAGAAGAATTGCAGGCTATAAAGCTTGAAATAGAGCAACTCAAAGAAGCATTTTCCCTAGAAGAGTTTTGTGAGGAAGAGGAGGACGAGGGCAGAGGTAAGGTAGAAGTCCAGGTCTGCTTGGCACAGCTGCAGTGTTCACGGGCAGCGTTTTCCTTCAGATCAGTCGATAACTCTGATACATTGGGAATTTCCATGCTTTTCCCTGACCAGTGTCACCCACATGTCCCTGCAGGGCTCTATCACTTCTCTGAGTCTCATCTTGC
>VZQC01013118.1:117807-131227 GCA_009823505.1 Rhizomys pruinosus
GGGTGGGGGACACAGGTCTAGATCTGATTAGTAACATAATCTTGTACTATATATATATAAAATAAAAATTAAAAAAATGGTTTTTGGACAAAAGTTTTTTTTGGATCTTTTTTTGAAATTTTTTTTTTATTAATTTTATTTATTTCTGTATGTGTATGAATGTACTGTCTGCATGCAAGTTTGTACACCCGTGTCGTGCAATGCTGCAGAGGTCAGAAGAGGGTGTCAGATTCCCCTGGAACTGGAGTTCTCCTGGAATTGGAGTTTCAGACGGTTCTCGGCCGCCATGTGGGTGCTGGGGATCGAACCCGGGTCATCTGTATGAGCGGTCAGCGCTCTTAACCGCTAGGCCATCTCTCCAGTCCCTTTTTTTGGATCTTTATTTTTTTATTTATTTTTATTTCTTTTTTTTTTTTTTAACAATAAGTAATGTTATGAGTACAAGCATCCTTCATTTAAAACCAATTTGAGAGCAGCTATGCCCAAACCCACACAGCCCAAGGTTCCCACCATCTAGCTGGAGGGGCTTGTGTGTACAATCATGTTGATCAAATAAGCGTCCAGTCTATATTGCTGTAGTTTCACCATTCACCCCAATCGCAGCCCTTACATTCTACCACGCCCTTTTCCGCAGGTTGTTCCCTAGGCTTAGAAAAGGGGCACAGGTGGGTGACAAGCAAAACAGTCTGCTTTCTCTGGAGATGTCGTTTTGGACCCTGATCAGTTCAGGCTGTTTCCTTTCATCAGTTGACAGATTTGGACAAAAGTTTTAAAAAGTTGTCCTGAGATAGTGAGGTGGCAGTTTAGTGACCCAAGGAAAGTGATTTTTGTTTGTTTGTGTTTTGTTTTTTGTCTTTTTGAGACAGGGTCTCCTTGTATCTCCAGCTGTCCTGGAACTCAGGATGTAGACCACACTGGCCTTGAACTCACAGAGATCCTCCTGCCTCTGCCTCCAAAGTGCTAGGATTAAAGGCATGCACCACCATGTCCAGCCTAATTTCTGTTATTTTATAAAGACTAGGTGAAATAGATTTATTGTGTGGCACATAGTGTGGTTAGTTAGCAAATGTTGGCTAGTAATTTCATTATTTAGAATATAAGTAAATAGATAAAAATCTTCATTTTTAAGTGTATAAGCAGGAAACCAATAAAGTAATTTTGATTTGCTTAAGTTACTTCTTTCTTCCTAAGTGACAATTTCCAGCTATTTATAAACTTAATTTTTATTATATGTACATGAAGCAATTAACAGTCTTTGTTCAATTTAGTCAACATCTGGCTTTACATAGTAATCAGAATTCTTGATCTTTAAATACCTCGCATAGGACTCCAAGGAATTTTCTTAGCAGATGACTTTCGCTGTGATGTTTCTCCCTGTCTTTTGCTAGAGATGAGCACTTTGAAAATACAACAGTGGATTCCAACAGTCCTCTCTGCCCTGTCCCAGCTCTCCTCCATGATGCTGGTGGAGAATGGAGCAGTCACTTCCACTTTTAATTACATCTCAATGATGTTAAACAAGAAAGTGGAAGTCACAGAGGGAGAGAGAGCTCAGAGCTGGTTCTGGGTGTTGGTCGTCTGCATGTCACATGAGTCCATTGTGTGCCTGTGTCTTCATACCTGACTCTTGCCATGGAGGAGTTGTTTCTCATGGACACCTCCAGCCTCTAGCCACAGCCCTCCTAAATAATCCTACTTTTTCCTTTCCATCCACACACTTTTACTTTAGTCTAACAACTTTTGAGATGTGGGGGATTGAGCCCGGTGCATGCTAGACTAGTACTTTACCTTTGAGCCACACCCCAGCCCACAATAACTTTTATTCTAAAGTAACAGCTATTTTTCATACTTCTGTGTAGCATTACTTGTCAGTAATCTCCAAATGTCTTTAATCACTATTCTTACTAGTAATTGATTATTAATCATTTATTTAGGTATATTTGGGTGTACTGTTATAATGTTACATTATTTATATCCCCAAATACCACAAGATAGAATTTTTATTTTTATTTTTATTTTTATTTTTTTGAGACAGAATTTCACTATGTAGCCCTGGCTGGCCTGGAATTCTTTTTGTAGGTCAGGTGGGCGCTAAACTCAAAGAGATCTGCTTGCCTCTGCCTCCAAAGTGCTGGGATTAAAGGTGTGTACCACCGTGCCTGGCAAGATAGACCTTTATAGATGCAAGGGCTAAACGATTTATCTCAGAGTTTTCTTCTGCAGTCTGTGGCTGGCCATCAGTGGGGCAAACGGTTAGATGGGGAGAGAGGAAGACAGGCTGTTCCCGTGTCTCTGCGCTTGCTTCCCAGGTGGGAGGGGCCTGTGTTCCTGTGGCCTCACGGGCTGCTCCAGCAGCCTCCTTCCTGCACTGCAGTGCTCTGCAGTCCTGCTCCATCCTCTTCACCCACCACTTCCTGTCTGAGTTGTGGATTGCAGTCTGGGCTGCCTCCTTTGTTCTCTGCTCTCTAGCCCGTGGCCTTTCTGTGTCTGAGCTCATCCTGTCTGTCTGCTAGGTGCCCCCGGTGTGAAGTGCAAGCTGCTCACTGAAGGTTGAGATGTGCATTGTCTGACCTGCTCAGCTTTCTAGCTTCCCTGCACTCCATCCTTATGTTACAGTCTCCTCAGATCAAGATCTGTGCTGTTTCTAATTTCCCTCCTGGATCTCGCCCTCATTTTCTTTTTTAGTTTTTAATTACTGTTTATGTATTTATTTAGTGTACATGTGTGGATGCATGCCATACACATGGAGGTGAGAGGACAAATTGCTTAAACTGATTTTTTCCCCCTCACATTTTTCCATTTTGATTTTATATTGCTCTGAAATATGGAGCTGATTCTTTACTTCCGTTGAGGGGTCATGGGGATCAAACTCAGGTTGTCAGGCCTGGTGACAGGTGCCTTTACCTGCTGAGGTGTCACACTGTCAGGCCTGGTGACAGGTGCCTTTACCTTCTGAGACGTCACACTGTCAGGCCTGGTGACAGGTGCCTTTACCTGCTGAGACGTCACACTGTCAGGCCTGGTGACAGGTGCCTTTACCTGCTGAGACGTCACACTGTCAGGCCTGGTGACAGGTGCCTTTACCTGCTGAGACGTCACACTGTCAGGCCTGGTGACAGGTGCCTTTACCTGCTGAGACGTCACACTGTCAGGCCTGGTGACAGGTGCCTTTACCTTCTGAGACGTCACACTGTCAGGCCTGGTGACAGGTGCCTTTACCTGCTGAGACGTCACACTGTCAGGCCTGGTGACAGGTGCCTTTACCTGCTGAGACGTCACACTGTCAGGCCTGGTGACAGGTGCCTTTACCTGCTGAGATGTCACACTGGCCCTTTGCACTTGTTTTGTCTGCCTGAAACTTCCCAACTTGTACGTCTCCAGTGTCCCAACTTGAATTTCATCTCCTTATCTCCTTGGAAGTTAAGACCCGCCTGGTACTCCGTCCCTACCACTTGTCCATGTGTTCTTCTAGATACAGCTACAGGAGCACTGGGAGCGGGAGGGCCAGGGCTCCGCTCGAGTCTTTGCTGAGATCACTTGCATTCTCTAGAGTGGGGTGATGGCACTCATCAGCCTGTTGCAAATATTCGTTAGCCTGTTGCAAATATTCCTTAATATGCTGTACGTAGATTGGGCCCAAGGGCCACCTCCATCAAGATTCCTGCTGCCGCTGTAGTCCTGCTGCTACCGCTCTGCACTTCCTCACCCCCCTTCATGATTCTTGCCATCTCTCTGGAATGTTTTACATGGGTCTTGGTTTTTTAGGGAATGAAGATTTTACCAAAGAAATAACAGAACAGTTTTCTCAGCTGCATGTCTCCACCAAACCAGAGAAACTTACCAGGGTAAGTGACTCCTTTTGGGTAATGGTCATTATTTTATTGGTAAGAGTGTAGTGATAGCCAAGTGTGGGACTGTATACCTGTGACCCCAGCACGTGCCAGGATGAGATGAGGGTGCAAGTTCAAAGCCAACCTGGGTTTTGAGACCTTTTCTCAAACAAAACAAAACAACAACAACAAAGGAACACTTCCCTCACTCAACATACATAACAGTGTGTTTAGTCAGCATAAGGTTGTAAAGTCTGCCCAGGAGCATTGTCAGCAGCAAGGATATATTCTTGCTATTTCCCTGCCTCCCCCTTACCAGGTTCCTGTGCAGAACCCTATTCTACCTCTCTGCTCATAGCCCACCCTTGCTTGTTTTTACAGAAGACTTTGCTTATTCTGATGGCTTTGTTTAACCCGGAGAGTTGGTCATTTAAAGTTGGTGGTGCTGTCCGAACTTCATCCCAAAGGTCAAGCTTTCACTGAGGTCTCTACTGAGAGATGATGAGCACTGCTACCCACATGCAGCTGGAAGTGGATGTTGCTGTGGGCAGACACAAGTGACTCTCACAGTGACCATTAGCATGTGGAGAGTCCAGAGACAAATGACTCACAGTGACCATGAACATGTGGGAGCAGAGTCCATCTGGTGACTCATAGTGACCATTAGCATGTGGAGCAGAGTCCATCTGGTGACTCTCATAGTGACCATTAGCATGTGGAAGCAGAGTCCATCTGGTGACTCATAGTGACCATTAGCATGTGGAACAGAGTCCATCTGGTGACTCTCATAGTGACCATTAGCATGTGGGAGCAGAGTCCGTCTGGTGACTCTCACAGTGACCATTAGCATGTGGGAGCAGAGTCCATCTGGTGACTCTCACAGTGACCATTAGCATGTGGGAGCAGAGTCCATCTGGTGACTCTCACAGTGACCATTAGCATGTGGAGCAGAGTCCATCTGGTGACTCTCACAGTGACCATTAGCATGTGGGAGCAGAGTCCATCTGGTGACTCTCACAGTGACCATTAGCATGTGGGAGCAGAGTCCATCTGGTGACTCTCACAGTGACCATTAGCATGTGGAGCAGAGTCCATCTGGTGACTCTCACAGTGACCATTAGCATGTGGGAGCAGAGTCCATCTGGTGACTCTCACAGTGACCATTAGCATGTGGGAGCAGAGTCCATCTGGTGACTCTCACAGTGACCATTAGCATGTGGAGCAGAGTCCATCTGGTGACTCTCACAGTGACCATTAGCATGTGGGAGCAGAGTCCATCTGGTGACTCTCACAGTGACCATTAGCATGTGGGAGCAGAGTCCATCTGGTGACTCTCACAGTGACCATTAGCATGTGGAGCAGAGTCCATCTGGTGACTCTCACAGTGACCATTAGCATGTGGGAGCAGAGTCCATCTGGTGACTCTCACAGTGACCATTAGCATGTGGGAGCAGAGTCCATCTGGTGACTCTCACAGTGACCATTAGCATGTGGAGCAGAGTCCATCTGGTGACTCTCACAGTGACCATTAGCATGTGGGAGCAGAGTCCATCTGGTGACTCTCACAGTGACCATTAGCATGTGGGAGCAGAGTCCATCTGGTGACTCTCACAGTGACCATTAGCATGTGGGAGCAGAGTCCATCTGGTGACTCTCACAGTGACCATTAGCATGTGGGAGCAGAGTCCATCTGGTGACTCTCACAGTGACCATTAGCATGTGGGAGCAGAGTCCATCTGGTGACTCTCACAGTGACCATTAGCATGTGGGAGCAGAGTCCATCTGGTGACTCTCACAGTGACTATTAGCATGTGGGAGCAGAGTCCATCTGGTGACTCTCACAGTGACCATCAGCATGTGGGAGCAGAGTCTGTCTGGTGACTCTCACAATGACCATTAGCATGTGGAGCAGAGTCCATCTGGTGACTCTCACAGTGACCATTAGCATGTGGGAGCAGAGTCCATCTGGTGACTCTCACAGTGACCATCAGCATGTGGGAGCAGAGTCTGTCTGGTGACTCTCACAATGACCATTAGCATGTGGAGCAGAGTCCATCTGGTGACTCTCACAGTGACCATTAGCATGTGGGAGCAGAGTCCATCTGGTGACTCTCACAGTGACCATCAGCATGTGGGAGCAGAGTCCGTCTGGTGACTCTCACAATGACCATTAGCATGTGGAGCAGAGTCCATCTGGTGACTCTCACAGTGACCATTAGCATGTGGAGCAGAGTCCATCTGGTAGCTGAGCCTTGATCTTTGGTGGTGACTCCTGAGCTGTCCTGGTGTGCAGCTGGTGACTTTTTATTGACTCCTGATCTTCCTGCTTGCACATCCTGGATACCGTGTGTGCCGGGCTTACAGGGTGCTGGGATGGAGCCCAGGGGTCTGCGTGCCAGGCAAGCTCTCAGCCAGTTGAGCTATACCTCAGCCTCTCTGTGTATGATTCTTTTTGCAACATCCTTACTGTGAAAATTATAAAATGATTTTTTTCTAACCTGAACTCCTTTCCATGTGTGCTTGGCTCTCCGCTTCTGTTATAGTCATGAACACCCTCTACATCTTGTTCTTTTTTGGGTCTGTTACTTGTATGATTTCATATTTCCGTTCCTTATTTGTAGCTTGCCACTGTCCTCAATTGCTCTGATGTTTGCACTGTCCTTTAAGTCAGCTCTGCTGGTGAATTCTTAACATTTAAGTCAGCTCCGCAGGTGAATTCTTTTTTTTTTTTTTTTTTTTAAATTTTTATTTATTTCTGTATGTGTATGAGTGTACTGTCTGCATGTAGGTCTGTGCACCCGTGTCGTGCAATGCCGCGGAGGTCAGAAGAGGGTCTCAGATTCCCCTGGAACTGGAGTTCTCCTGGAATTGAAGTTACAGACGGTTCTTAGCCGCCATGTGGGTGCTGGGGATCGAACCCGGGTCCTCTGCAAGAGCAGTCGATGCTCTTAACCGCTAGGCTATCTCTCCAGCCCCGTGAATTCTTATCATTGGGGTACTTCCTTATTTTCCTTATTTTTTTTTAATTAAATTTTTTTTTTTTTTGAGGACTGGAGATTGGCTCAGTGGTTAAGAGTATTGCCTGCTTTTGCAGAAAATCTGGAATTAATTTCTTATTTTTATTTTGTGTGTATGAGTGTACTGCCTACATGTAGGTAGTTGTACCCATGTGATGCAAAACTCAGGGAGGCCAGAAGAGGGCATCAGGTCCCCTGGACCTGGAGTTACAGATGGTTGTTAGTCTAGCCAGCATGTGGGTGTTGGGAACAGAACTTGGGTCCTCTAGAAGAGCAGCCAGTGCTCTGAACTGTGGAGTCATCTCTCTAGGCGCATTTTCCTTATTTTCTAGCATAGAAAAATATTATAAACTCATTTAAAGTTTTTTATTATCCCTGTGTGTGTCCATGTTTACTCTTGCTGCTATGCATGCAGGTCAGAATTTGGGGTTGGGTGTTTTCCCATTTGCTTCTCCACCTTACTTTTTAGTCTGATTGAACCTGACCCAGCGCAGCCAGGCTAGCTGGGCCCAGGGCTCCTTCTGCCCTCACCTTCCCAGCACCAGGATTACAGGTTCGGGACCCTGAACCTAGGATTTTTACATGAGTGCTGGTGATCTGGACTCAAGTCCTCATGCTATGTGCAAATACCTTACTGACAGAGCCGCTTCCCAGCTCCTACCTGTCCTTATTCTGACTCTTGCAGTTGGTAGGAGCTGGGCAAACCCATCTTATTCTGACTCTCACAGTTGGTAAGGGCTGGGCAAACCCATCTTATTCTGACTCTCGCAGTTGGTAGGGGCTGGGCAAACCCATCTTAGTCTAACTTCCACAGTTGGTAGGGGCTGGGAAAACCCATCTTATTCTGACTCTAACAGTTGGTAGGGGCTGGGCAAACCCATCTTATTCTGACTCTCACAGTTGGTAGGGGATGGGCAAACCCATCTTATTCTGACTCTCACAGTTGGTAGGGGCTGGGCAAACCCATCTTATTCTGACTCTCACAGTTGGTAGGGGCTGGGCAAACCCATCTTATTCTGACTCTTGCAGTTGGTAGGAGCTGGGCAAACCCATCTTATTCTGACTCTCGCAGTTGGTAGGGGCTGGGCAAACCCATCTTAGTCTAACTCCCACAGTTGGTAGGGGCTGGGAAAACCCATCTTATTCTGACTCTCACAGTTGGTAGGGCTGGCAAACCCATCTTATTCTGACTCTCACAGTTGGTAGGAGCTGGGCAAACCCATCTTTCTTCAGGACTATTCTTTTTAGCTGGAAGAAAATGAGCTTAAAGATGCCTTTAATTCCTAAGTTGCCAGCCTTCACAGACTGAACATGGCCGGCGGCGTCTGACAGTTACAGTTTGGGAGAAGCTCGTAAGTGGTCCCCGTTTGGCACAGTAGTCCCTGCAGACCCCAGTGCTGCGTTGTTGTAAGGGAGGGCACTTGGGCGTAACACATTCACTCGTGCTCTGAGCTTTCTTTGTCTTCTGTAGAGCTCTAGTCCACTGTTTTTCTGTCTTATTTTAATCTTCATAAATTAACACTCAGGCTTCTCCTCCCTTTGTTTTATTTCTTAGAAGGAGTTGCAAAGAATTCCCTATGTTGTGTGGACAATTGCTCAACCTAGGATTTTCCCAGTCTGTTCTGTCGTTCTTAGAACTCGGCCTCCAGCCTCATCTCCTGCCTGCTCTCTCCCCCTGCCTTCTTCTCACATGGCCTTCATAGCTCAGCCTCTCAGCACACTGCATTTTCCTGCTCCCAAGTCTTTATGTGACTCATTCTGTTTGGTTCTGTGTGCGTGTCTGTCTGGGACTGTGTATCTGTGTCTCTGTGTGTGTGTGTGAATGTGTGTGTACACATACGTGCACATGTGTGGAGCGCAGAGATCAATGTCACTTGTCTTCCTCAGTGGCTTCTCTGCTTCATTATTTGAAGCAAGGTCTCTCACTGCACCTGAAGCTTATGAATTCAGCTTGACTAGCTGGCTTACAACCCCAGGGGTCTGCCTGTCTCTAGCCCTGCAGGGCTGGGAGTACAGGTATGCACCACCACATCTGGCCTTTAAGTAGGTAGTGGGAAGCTGAGCTCAAGTTCTTTGCTGACTGGACCATCCCTCCAGCCTCTCTGATTTTTGAATTGAGAGGTTAATGTTTAAGTACTGGGAAGATTTAAATCAGAACCAGATTATTCCTGAAGGTTCTTAGCCTGTGCTAGGGGAAAGAGGCCCAATGAATGACTGGACAGGTTATGATTCAGCTGACTCATGTTGTAGTCTGTGCTAGGGGAAAGAGCCCCAATGAATGACTGGATGGGCTGTGATTCAGCTGACTCATGTTGTAGTCTGTGCTAGGGGAAAGAGCCCCAATGAATGACTGGATGGGCTGTGATTCAGCTGACTCATGTTGTAGTCTGTGCTAGGGGAAAGAGCCCCAATGAACGACTGGATGGGCTGTGATTCAGCTGACTCATGTTGTAGTCTGTGCTAGGGGAAAGAGCCCCAATGAATGACTGGACAGGCTGTGATTCAGCTGACTCATGTTGTAGTCTGTGCTAGGGGAAAGAGCCCCAATGAATGACTGGACGGGCTGTGATTCAGCTGACTCATGTTGTAGTCTGTGCTAGGGGAAAGAGGCTCAATGAATGACTGGATGGGCTGTGATTGAGCTGACTCATGTTGTAGTCTGTGCTAGGGGAAAGAGGCCCAATGAATGACTGGACAGGCTGTGATTCAGCTGACTCATGTTGTAGCCTGTGCTAGGGGAAAGAGGCCCAATGAATGACTGGATGGGCTGTGATTGAGCTGACTCATGTTGTAGTCTGTGCTAGGGGAAAGAGCCCCAATGAACGACTGGACAGTTTATGATTCAGCTGACTCATGTTGTAGTCTGTGCTAGGGGAAAGAACCCCAATGAACGACTGGACAGGCTGTGATTCAGCTGACTCATGTTGTAGTCTGTGCTAGGGGAAAGAACCCCAATGAATGACTGGACAGGTTATGATTCAGCTGACTCATGTTGTAGCCTGTGCTAGGGGAAAGAACCCCAATAAATGACTGGACAGTTTATGATTCAGCTGACTCATGTGTAGTCTGTGCTAGGGGAAAGAACCCCAATGAACGACTGGACAGGCTGTGATTCAGCTGACTCCTGTTGTAGTCTGTGCTAGGGGAAAGAACCCCAATGAATGACTGGACAGTTTATGATTCAGCTGACTCATGTTGTAGTCTGTGCTAGGGGAAAGAACCCCAATAAATGACTGGATGGGTTATGATTCAGCTGACTCATGTTGTAGTCTGTGCTAGGGGAAAGAGGCCCAATGAATGACTGGACGGGCTGTGATTGAGCTGACTCATGTTGTAGTCTGTGCTAGGGGAAAGAACCCCAATAAATGACTGGACAGGTTATGATTCAGCTGACTCATGTTGTAGTCTGTGCTAGGGGAAAGAACCCCAATGAATGACTGGACGGGCTGTGATTGAGCTGACTCATGTTGTAGTCTGTGCTAGGGGAAAGAACCCCAATAAATGACTGGACAGGTTATGATTCAGCTGACTCATGTTGTAGTCTGTGCTAGGGGAAAGAACCCCAGTGAATGACTGGACGGGCTGTGATTCAGCTGACTCATGTTGTAGTCTGTGCTAGGGGAAAGAACCCCAATGAATGACTGGACAGGCTGTGATTCAGCTGACTCATGTTGTAGCCTTGGCTTAGCCTACCTGAGCCCTTAAACGTTCAAGACCAGTGCCTGTTTATAATCAAGCCTGTGGGTCTCTCACTTGGAATGACTCTCATGGTCTCCAGGACCTGTTACCTGATTTCAGCTTCCAGTGTAATGCTGTATAATGCTAATCAAGTGGATAATTTTGTTTAATGGCAGTAAGTTTTTCCTGAGAAACCAGGACTCTCTCCTTTGCAAATGATAGAATCTCAAGTCAGAGTGCATAAGAAGAGAGAGTACAGTAGCCAAACACTAGGAAGTCAAGGCCCAGGGCTTGGTCGGTGTAGCTTTTCTGTAGCCTGGCTTCTCCACTCTGGCTCCTTCTGCTTTGCTGTGGCTTTGTTCCTAAAGAAGCTTTTCTACATGGTGCTTAGATGTCTACTGGCAGGTTCGGGTTGATGGTTTTTATCCAGCCAAGTCATTCCAATAGGGAAGGCTTTTCTTTCCGTGTCCACAAATTAGTCACTGTGGCGCAGGGGGATTGATATCCTTAGTAAGTAAACCTGAATCACTAGCCAGCATCAGTGCTTTAGGATATAGGCAGATCCATCCAAGCTGTATAATCCAGAATCTAGAACCAAAGACAGTATGCTTCCAAAAGAAAGGAGATACAGATGTGGTCTAGGTTCACAGCACGCCAGAGACCAGGTATGCAAAGCAATAGGACACACTGCCATCCTATCATACACAGTATAATTTGGACACAAACAGTCCCTTTTAGTGGATTCTGGTAGGCACTAAATTTAAGTGGTATCCAGGGAGTATGGAAATTCAGAGAAAGTTGGTTTGGGTGACTAATCTTCCTAGAAGAACTTTGAACATTATGCAGAGATAATGTCTGGGTAAGAGATGAGGCTGAAAAACTGGTTAGGGACAGACCGTGGGGACTTGTTAGATCATGTGAAGGAACATGTCAGGCTGGATTCGAGCTCTAGTGATGGTGATGGTGAAGGAGGTGAGGGCAGACTGGAGAACATGCGACATCAGACCAGCCTTTGACTGGTCGGAGAAAGCAGAAGAGTCCAGGATGACTCCTAACATGTTGCTTGGGTGTCTGGTGTAGGTCAGTACCTAATTGTGCCCAGTAAGATGAAAAGTGTAGGGTAGGAGAGAAAAGTAACCATGTTACACGTGGAGTGCCTGCAGAAGACTTACTTGGTCCATATGTCTAGCAGGCATTTGGAATACTTTATTTTTAGGAGAAAAGAGTTAAGGGCTAGAAATAATGATCTAGGAGCAAGGCTCAGGTCAGGGTGAGCTGAGATGTGAAGACAGGCCAGTGGGATTCATGTGGACAAGAGACAGAGGAGGTAAGGGAGTGGAGATCCAGAGATAGTGTGCCAACAACAGAGACAAGCCGAGGATGATTGTCAGTACATGGTAGTGAACACGCGTGGGCTTGTTACATGGGACAGTGTGGATACATCTGACATTTGCTGTGCTTTAAGTGTCCAGACACAAACAAGAGTGAACTTGTGCTCCATTTTTATATACTTTTAAGAACTGATGAGATTTTGGTCAGCAGAAGGCAGTTGTCTTTGGTGTGGGCAGGGTTAAATAAGTGTTGCGACAGGACTTTCTTGGGCTGATGGGATGTCTTGCATCTTGATTTGGCTCAGGTTCACAGGCACACACCTATGAACATGTCTTGAGCTGTCCTCTGAAGATTTGTTCACTTACTAAACTGAGGTTTTCCTCAGCTTTAAAGAAGCAAAGAATCAAAGAAGTTGAGGAGGAGTGATTGGAGAGTAGGACTAAATGTCCGAGGGTCCTTATTGAATAAGGCAAGGACGGAAAGCCCATAGGGCCTGTTCTGAGGAGTGTGGCTTCCAGGGGTTCATGTGCCCCTGCTAGGAGGAGATCGCATTGTTCACATGATCTTCCTTATTTAGGCAAGAAATGCAGCCTACGAATGGATCAGGACATCTCTGACCAAGCCAGTCACAGAGAAAGAAGAAAAACAGCTGCAGGCAGGAAATGCCGGGGAGGTCATCCAGAGTCCAGTAGAGGTGAGCCAGCACCTAGGCTCTTTCTTATTTTATTTTGTTTTTATTTATGTGCCTGTGCCTGTGCATGAGTGTGCACACGTGACTGCACCCACGGAGACCAGAAGTGTTGGATCTCCCAGAACTGGAGTTACAAGCAGTTGTAAGCTGTCCAATGTGGAAATTCAACTAAAATAGTCTTTGAAAAACTGCTGGGTGTGGTGGCGCTCACCTTTAATCCAGCACTGGGGAAGCAGAGGCAGATGGATCTCTGTGAGTTCAAGGCCAGCCTGGTCTACATAGCAAGTTCCAGGACAGCTGGGGCTCTAGGGAGATCCTGTCTCAAAGACCACAATAAGTAAAAAACAAAGCTGAGGGAGCTGGGACTGCTTCACGGTGAAGTGTTGGCTGATGCAAGCACTGCTGCCCGAGTGTGCATCCCAGCACCCACATGAAAGGCAGGGCTTGGTGGTGTGGCCATCACCCCAGCACTGGGGCTGTGGGCTATGGGGACGGGGTGCTTGAGGGTCACCATGAGCCAGTCTAGCTGAGACAGTGAGCTCCAGGTAAAGCGTGACCCTGTCTCCGAAATAAGGTGGAGAATGATTGAGGACGAAACCAGACACTGTCCTCTGGCCTACACACACACACACACACACTCAGAGCTAAACTGAACTAAAAGAGATAGTGCACTGATATCAGTAGTTTCAACATTATAATCTAAGATCGATAACATTTTTCTTCCAGACTGTAGGAAAGCGATGAAGAAAAAAATGAAGGAAAAGGACGGAAGAAAGGAGGAGTGAGGGAAGAAGAGGGGAGGAGTGAGGGGAGAAGAGGGGGAGGAGCGAGGGGAGAAGAGGGGGAGGAGTGAGGGGAGAAGAGGGGAGGAG
>VZQC01013118.1:132805-199230 GCA_009823505.1 Rhizomys pruinosus
GGGGGAGGAGTGAGGGGAGAAGAGGGGGAGGAGTGAGGGGAGAAGAGGGGAGGAGTGAGGGGAGAAGGGGGGAGGAGTGAGGGGAGAAGAGGGGGAGGAGTGAGGGGAGAAGGGGGGGAGGTGGGAAGGAAGGAGCAAAGGAATGGACGGAAGGAAGTTGGCTGTGCCCCAAGGAAAGGTTCCCAGAAACTGCCACTAGACCTTTATGTGGATCCTTCAGCAAACCTTAGTCTTGTGTGATCTCACTTGTCAAAGCGGAGTCTCTGTGTTTGCAGCTAAGCCCAGCCGTAACATGGCTCCATTACTGTAGGAGACGATGTCTTCTGAAGGGCAGCTGTTAGTCTTTGCCACTTTGAAATCACTGAATTCTTCCTGTGAGAGGAGCAAGGTGGTTTCACCCACTCAGAAGAATGAACAATAACCAGTGCTGTGCTTTGGCTTTCCTTCCAGGATATCCATGCATTTGCAATCCGGAGCTTAGCGGAATTTACTGCCTGTTCAATTGAACTGTTCCACAAAACAGCGGCTCTGGTTCTACATGGCCACAGGCAGGAGGTGACGGCCTTAGAGAGGAGCCAGACGCTCTCCCAGTGAGTGTGATTCACTGAGTATCTCTTTAGAAACTGGAAGTGCAGAGAGGGTTTTCTTGCTCCCTTCTAGAAACTGTTTTTAATAAGATACTATTCATATGACGCACATGTACATGTTAACACTTTGTTCATTTGGATTTTTCTTTCTTTTTGAGACCAGAGACCAGGTCTCCCTGAAGTCCCAGCTGGCCTGGAACTTACTTGCTATGTAGACCAAGCTGGCCTCGATCTTTTGAGATTTGTCTGCCTCTACCTCCTGAGTTCTGGGATTAAAGGCATATGCCACCATACCTGGCTTAATTTGGAGTGTTTTTAATGAGCTGTGACAAGTCTACATCATAAACCTGCCCACTTAATTAATTGTCTTGTGCTCTTAAAAACTGATCACAGATTGTTAGTTTTACTAGGAGTAAAACTTGGCATTAGTAAAACCAGAACCTGGTTCCAGGAGCGTCAGTTCTTAACGTAGTTACCACTGACAAGCACCCTGCTAAGGGAGTAATGCATATCATTCCTGAATCTTGCAGCAGCACAAAAGTGATTAACCCAGCTTTAAAAAAGGAGATGCAGACCCGGGAAGGTTAAGGGAGTCTGCCCACCTTGAGCAGCCTGGGATGCAGATGCTTCCCTAAGTCTCACACATAGGCTGTTTTCTTTTCTCCTGACTGCATTGCTGATTTTGAACAAACATATTTCAGAATGTACAATGTAAGTAGTCCCAGGAGGGGAGATAAGGCCTAGGTAGTATCAAAATCTGAATAGACTGCCTAATTGAGTATGCTGTGTTGAGATAGTGTCTCAAAGTGTGACCTAAGTAAGCTGTCCTCAAACTCACAATCCCCCTACTTCACCCTGTTGAGTGCTGGGATTACAGACCCTTGGATGTTAACCCTGATGTGAGAGGTTTCGTGGCCATGCATCGGGATAGGGAGGGGTTGTTGATGCTCTGCAGACCTTGTCCACGGTGTCCCTAGTCTTGTTTTAAGCATCCTTAAGGATGAAGGACACACCACCCCAAAGCAGCTTGTTACATGGAGGAGTGGCTTTTCCTCCAACTTAGAGTGCCCTTCCAGGCATGCCCTGTTCTCTCACTGAGTTCAGGTCTAGTTTACCTGATGCCACCTTGGAGACACTCTCCTTCACGTGGTCTAAAATGACATCTCCTATCAGTCTCTGTCCTTTATGCTGCCTTACTTTTGTAGTTCATATCACAACTCCCTCCACCCCCAATCTGTGTGTGTGTGTGTGTGTGTGTGTGTGTGTGTGTATGTGTATGTATGCGCACGTGTGTGCGAGTGTGTGGTCTTCCCCTTGATTGGCCAGTAAGTGAGAATCCCTAAACACTGAGACGATGCTTTCTTATAATTCCCAGAGCTTAGAATAGTGCCTGGCATATAGGAGACTTTGCGTATGTATTTTCCGAGTGGACGAGTGAATGCATATTTAACTAGGCTTCTTTTCTTTGGGGGTGGGGGGGCAAGCCCAAAGACACTTTCTGCCTTTTCTCATACGTTTCTCAAGGGGAGGTGAAGAAGATTGTTTTCTAGTCAGTGTGCCCTTTGTTAAGAAGAGATGCTTGTATTTTACTGATTTGCTCAAACACATAATGACTGAAATAAAATTCTCCTATGCCTCTGAGAGAGAGAAAGAGAGTCAGAGACAGAGAGAGAATTTTAAAAAGACACCTTAGTAGTCAGTCAGGGTAATAAGACCAGTAGATAGCCACAGAGCCATGATATGAGGTTCTAAGGAGACTTTCAGCACCAGGGGTCTTGTAATTGATCTTTGGAACCCAGTATGAGTCATCATCTGAGTGATGGTGACCAGGTCCCTTACCTTCCTTTAGTTTCATTGTCTAAAAAAATGAAAGTAATAACAGTACCTAATAAGGGTATTGAGAGAGTGAGTGAGTCAGCACTTGGTCAGAAAACAGGCCAGCATGTCAGCATGTAGTAGTTAATAACGGGGCTTTATCACACTGGTGTAGAGAGCCAAGAAACACCTTGAGCAGCAGAGGTGAGCAGTGCAGGGCTGTTTCCACATTTGGGCTGGAGAGACCGCAGAAGCAAGGGAGCTAGAGACAGGAGGGGCTGCCCTGCAGGGACTGAACCCTGAGTGCAGACACCCTCACAGAGGAGGGAATAGCCTGGTTGCCAGGGCATGAATCGCAGAGCTCAGGCAGTCAGGAAGCAGCACTTGTAGGGCAAAGGCAGGAAGGAGTCTGTAAGCAGAAGACACAAGACACACTGAGCCTTAGCAGCACTTAGCACCCTCCCAGTGCCTGTGATAGCTTTTGATATGAGAGCATGTATTCCATGCATGGGGTCACTACAGAGTTTCTTGCTGCAAACTGAAACAGGAGAGAAAGATGTCTTTACACCTTTAAATACTATTTATTTATTTATTTATTTATTTATTTTTGTATGTGTATGAATGTACTGTGTGCATGCAGGTCTGTGCACCCGTGTCGTGCAATGCTGCGGAGGTCAGAAGAGGGTGTTGGATTCTCCTGGAACTGGAGTCAAAGATGGTTCTCAGCCGCCATATGGGTGCTGGGGATCGAACCCGGGTCCTCTGCAAGAGTGGTCGGCGCTCTTAACCGCTAGGCCATCTCTCCAGCCCCACCTTTAAATACTTTAAATACTTTCTTCTTCACAGTCACTGATTTGCCACCATTGTGGGTTTTTTTTAAGATTTCATTTCTTTTTTATGTGCATGAATGTCTTTGCCTGCATGTGTGTATGTGTACTCTGTGTACATATGCCTGGTGCTTGGGGAGGCCAGAAGAGGGTATTGCAGGTGGTTGTGAGCCTAATCTGGGTTCTCTTCAAGAACACCAATTGCTCTTAACCACTGAGCCATCTCTCTAACCCATGATTTTTCACAAGAGCTGCTAAATATAGTTTATTAAGAGAAAAAGAAGAGCAGAACTCTCCTGACTTGTTTTCCTCTCCCAGGATGACTGTCGGGTTGTGCAAAGAACTGTCTTCTCTGTCTAAAGAGTTCACCACCTATCTGACCACTGCTGGGGTAAGAATTCATGCCTCTTGGGGGCGATTATCTAACTAGTTTGGATATATTTTATATATCATAAAATTCACCTGCTTCAAGGTACAAGTTGATGGGTTTTAGTGTATTTATGGAGCTGTACAATCATTGTTAAAACAGAATTTTAGAATACTTTATTGTTCTCCCCTCAAAAAAAAAAAAAACCTCATGAATTACCTTCTTGTTCTTCTCCACACTCTCCTCATGCATCACCTCCTTGTCCTCCACACTCTCCTCATGCATCACCTCCTTGTCCTCCACACTCTCCTCATGCATCATCTCTTTGTCTTCCACACTCTCCTCATGCATCACCTCCGTGTTCTCCACAGTCTCCTCATGCATCACCTCCTTGTCTTCCACACTCTCCTCATGCATCACCTCCTTGTCCTCCACACTCTCCTCATGCATCACCTCCTTGTCCTCCACACTCTCCTCATGCATCACCTCCTTGTCCTCCACACAGTCCTCTTGCATCACCTCCTTGTCCTCCACACTCTCCTCATGCTTCACCTCCTTGTCCTCCACACAGTCCTCATGCATCACCTCCTTGTCCTCCACACTCTCCTCATGCATCACCTCCTTGTCCTCCACACTCTCCTCATGCATCACCTCCTTGTCTTCCACACTCTCCTCATGCATCACCTCCTTGTCCTCCACACTCTCCTCATGCATCACCTCCTTGTCCTCCACACTCTCCTCATGCATCACCTCCTTGTCCTCCACACTCTCCTCATGCATCACCTCCTTGTCCTCCACACTCTCCTCATGCATCACCTCCTTGTCCTCCACACTCTCCTCATGCATCACCTCCTTGTCCTCCACACTCTCCTCATGCATCACCTCCTTGTCCTCCACACTCTCCTCATGCATCACCTCCTTGTCCTCCACACTCTCCTCATGCATCACCTCCTTGTCCTCCACACTCTCCTCATGCATCACCTCCTTGTCCTCCACACTCTCCTCATGCATCACCTCCTTGTCCTCCACACTCTCCTCATGCATCACCTCCTTGTCCTCCACACTCTCCTCATGCATCACCTCCTTGTCCTCCACACTCTCCTCATGCATCACCTCCTTGTCCTCCACACTCTCCTCATGCATCACCTCCTTGTCCTCCACACTCTCCTCATGCATCACCTCCTTGTCCTCCACACTCTCCTCATGCATCACCTCCTTGTCCTCCACATTCTCCTCATGCATCACCTCCTTGTCCTCCACACTCTCCTCATGCATCACCTCCTTGTCCTCCACACTCTCCTCATGCATCACCTCCTTGTCCTCCACATTCTCCTCATGCATCACCTCCTTGTCCTCCACACTCTCCTCATGCATCACCTCCTTGTTCTCCACACTCTCCTCATGCATCACCTCCTTGTTAGCATAGGACTTTTGAAGTGTTTTCCCCACTTTAGCAGGTGCTAATACCTGTTTATTTTCAGGATTCCTTTTTATGACCTTATATGCCACATTTTGTCTGTTTTTCAGTTGATAGACATTTGAACTATTCCTAATTTTAAAATTTTATGAGTTTGAGTGTTGTGCCTTCATACATGTAAGTGTACCATGAAAGTACAGTGCCCATGGAATTCAGAAGAGGGCATTGGATCCACTGGAATTGGAGTTCTGGATGATCGTTAGCTACCCTGTGGATTCTGGGAACTGAGCTCAGGTCCTCTGTAAGTGCAGCCAGTGCTCTAACCACTGAGCTGTAGAGTCTACCCGTTCACTTTCTTGTGTCCTCTCACTCAGGTTTTAAAATCTTGACAAAACTGAGCCATCAGTGCTTTTGTGTTGTTCCTAAGTCATCAGCACTGAAGCCAGGGTCAGCTCTGTGTCTCTCTGATTAGCTCTTAGGTTGGTGGTTTACTGTGCTGGGGTCATTTTTGTGTGTGTTGTGAGGCACAGGGGTCCAGCCTTATTGCTTTGCATGCTTTTGTCTCCCTTTGACATCCCTTGTTGTGAAGACTTCTGTTGAACTCACTTGCCCCTCTGTCAGGGTCAGTAGAGGGCAGATACCTGGGTTCATTCTGTGTTCTCATACTTAACACAGCCCTAGGTCCCCTGCCCAGGGGATGGCCACCCGCAGTTCCAGTGGGCCTCCCTGTATCAGTTAACCTGATCAAGGCATCCCTCACAGGCCTGCTCAGCGGCCCGTCTCTCAAGGGATTCTAGATTTTGTGGAGTCACTAGCACTAGCCATCACATGTACAGGTTAATGTTTTCATACGTGTGGGCCATTGTATTTTGTTCATATTCATCACATTATTCTCTTTTTTCCTCTGATAACCCTCCTTCTCTGAAAGTCCTGTTGATGCTCCCATGCCCCTCTCCCTCTGTACACAATCTAGTTTAGACTCTGTGTATGAGAGAAGATGTACAGTATTTTCTTTCTGGGGCTCAAAGGCGGTTCTCTTTTCTTTTTTAAAAATTTTTATTTATTTTCATATGTGTATGAATGTACTGTCTGCATGTAGATCCATGCACCCATGTCGTGCAATGCCACGGAGGTCAGAAGAGGGTGTCGGATTCCCCTGGAACTGGAGTTACAGATGGTTCTCAGCCGCCATGTGGGTGCTGGGGATCGAACCCGGGTCCTCTGCAAGAGCAGTCAGTGCTCTTAACCGCTAGGCCATCTCTCCAGCCTGGGTTCTATTTTATTTCAAATGACCTAGTTTCGTTATTCTTTATGCCTGAATACACTACTACTGTCTGTTTACACCACACAAAAGTTAATCAGAAAGCCCACAAGCTGGGTGAGACAGCTTAGTGTAAAGGTGTTTCCAGCACAAGCTGAGGACCTGAGATCAGTCTTTTGGAACCTGTGGTCGAAGCATCAGACTGACTCCCAAAGTCCCCTGGCCTCAGTTTATGTGTGTCCTGTGTACACACAGAGAGATGACCTAGACGCAACCAGGAATGCGGTACACTTGGGTTTGGATAGCTTAGACAGGGAGAAGGGGACCTGAGGGGCTCTGTTTCTCCTTTTGCAGGCACCTGTGCTGTCTGTCTACGTGGGTGTGTTACTGTGCTTCACAGCAGGTTTCTGTTCTACCTGTTGTTTAGTCAAAGTACTCAACGACATAACACTGTCCTTCATTCTAGGTCACAGAAAAGGCAGATGTCCTTAATCCGTTAATCACTGCAGTATTTTTGGAGGTTAGTAGTAATGGTTTTTAAATCTTTTACTCCTAAACTTTATGCATTACTTAATTACGTTAGTGAATTAGTTTTTTGATACAATATAGTGTGATGGTATTTAGATTCCCTCCCCTGTCTGCGCACCCCCACTGCCTGCTTCCCAATTTAATGTACTATTATTTATATAACACACAGCCTATAGAGTCCAATTTGTTTTCCCAAATGTCCTTCAGTGTGGACCCAGCAACAATTCCATCCCTGTAAGACACTGTCCTCCCCCTACCAGCAGCCCTCAATTGTCACAAGTTTCTTTAGTTGGGTTGCGATTTATTACATACTTCCCCAGGTCTTTGGTGGGATTGAAGCCAGGTTATATGGGGAGGTAGGGGGGCAGTCTAAATACCATCAAATTATGTTGTATGAAAAATTTAAAAAGCAATTAAAAAAAGAAATGAAACAAAATGTAAGTATAGTACTCATGTATGAAATTCTCAAAAAAATAAAGATAAAAATACTAATTCTATCTCAAGGTTAACTTAGCTTTCTTTTGTAGCAACAGAAAAGCTTGGGATAGAGATACATTTTAGGATTTGACCCATTAATTTAATGTGTTATATAAAAATTCTTATTTATTGGGGGTGGAGAGATGGCTCAGTGGTTAAGAGCACCAACTGCTCTTGCAGAGGACCCAGGTTCGATTCCCAGCACCCACATGGCTGCTAAGAACTGTCTTAGCACCAGGCCTGGTGGCTTGTGCCTTTAATACTAGCACTCAGGAGGCAGAGGCAGGCGGATCTCTGTGAGTTCAAGGCCAGCCTGGTCTATAGAGTTCCAGGCCAGCTGGGGCTACAGGGAGACCCGGTCTCAAAAAAAAACAAAACAACTTTTCTGAGCCTGGGGAACAATCTGCGGAAGAGGGGGCGTGGTAGAATGTGGGGGCTGCGATTGGGGTGAATGGTGAAACTACAGCGATGTAGTCTGGACACTCATTTGATCAACTTGATTGAACAAACAACCTGTCACCCCCCACTGGATGATGGGGCTGTGGGGGTTTGGGCACAACAGCCTGCAGATTGGTTTTGCACGAAGGATGCTTGTACTCATGGATTATCACTCATAGCTAAAAAATGAAGAAGAAAAAAAAAAAAAACAGAGAAAGATGCAGGACAGTTATGGCAGAGTACATGATCTGGGATGGGGTGGGGGTGGGGGGGAAGGGAAAGGGAAATATGCCTGATCTGAATTGGAAAATGATGTACGAAATGCACAAAGCATCAATAAAAATTAAATTAAAAAACAAAACAAAAAACCAAAAATCTTATTCATTGAAATTCCTCCTTCCTTCCTTTCTCATTCCCTCTACCCCTCTTTTTCTTCCTTCTTTCTTTACTTTTTTTTTTCTCTCTCTTTTTTTTTAAGTACATTGTGTAACTTCATGAAATGTATGTACTGTCCAGATTGGCAGTTTAGCCATGCTGATAAGAGAGTGCCCACTGCTAATTCTTGACTCCACCCCACCTGTTGACCTGAAGGCCTAACGAAGATGTGTGGTAAAGCAGTAGGCTGGCCTACCCTAGCCTTTGATGGCTTGATGGACGGTTCTTAATGGCGACACGCCTTGTGGAGACCAGCTGCTAAGAGTGAAGCACTGAACATCACACAGCATGCACTGCCTCCTGAAGGAGAGGCCTGTGCAAAGAGATGCAAGAAGCAGGACGTTATCATTTCCAGTCAGAGTCTTCCTGGTGGTACCCGAGTTGACATCTCCTTGTCAGTATGATAATGTTGAGGACCCTGGGGTTTCAGTCTCCAAGACTTCAGGAGGTGTGAGAGGACCCTCTGGCCTTGTTGCCTCCGTGTGGGATGGCTTCTGGAGCCTGTCTCTGCAGAACTGCCTTTAAATTGTGTCGACAACTTAGACCTGTGGTCTCTGTAGAATATACTTATGTGACTCTAGTGGAAAAACTAAATTGAGTTTGGGTTTTTTTTTTTAATGACTAGACTTCTTTAGTTTTAAATTATTGTAAGTTATAATTGAGGAAATACTTTTAATTCTCCAGCTACACAGTTTTCTTTGAATAGTTCAAGAGAACTCTTGTGATCGTGTAAATGATTTTTAAAATACGAGTTTGTGATTCAGTACTTTGGCAGAGTTCAAGGAACTCTGCAGCGAGGGAAGATCCCTGGGTGCTCCCGGGTGCTCTCTGGTGCTCCTGGGTGCTCTCGGGTGCTCCCGGGTGCTCTCGGGTGCTCCCGGGTGCTCTCGGGTGCTCCCGGGTGCTCTCTGGTGCTCCCGGGTGCTCTCGGGTGCTCCCGTGCTCCCGGGTGCTCTCGGGTGCTCCCGGGTGCTCCCGGGTGCTCTCTGGTGCTCTCTGGTGCTCCCGGGTGCTCCCGGGTGCTCTCTGGTGCTCCCGGGTGCTCCCGGGTGCTCTCTGGTGCTCCCGGGTGCTCTCTGGTGCTCCCGGGTGCTCCCGGGTGCTCCCGGGTGCTCTCGGGTGCTCTGTGATCCTGACTCCAGATTGCACTCTTGGAAATCTTACTCATTTTAGGTGCAAGGTGATTTAACTAGATGACCTATGAGGTCTCCTTTGGCTAGAAAACGTGTTAGCAGATGTCCCACTAAAGTCTGGGTAGGAGTCCTCACCGCTGCTAGATTCACAGGGCCCTCACTTGGGGCAGGTGCCCTGTTGCTATTTGGAAGTGGCTGTTCTCAGTTCCAGATTTGTAACTCTCTATTCTGAGAAATTGCACATTTTTACCTTAATGTAATAAACAATCTGTTATTCTTGTGGAAGCTGAGAGCTTGTCAGGTATGAGCAGTCTCTGAGGAGTGGGATCCTATTTACTGATTATATAGAGTCTGTGGGACAAGCTGTCAAAATGGCTAGAAATCTTGTGGCATAGGGTTCATAGCCCCCAGAGAGCCTGTCTCAGTAACTGACTCAGTGCCGGGACAGACTCCACCCTAAGTCAGGATGGATAACGCTTACTGTCAACCTTGGGCAGGTGGCCAAAGAACAGCTGTCATTTCTGAAGGAGAAGTCAGAAAAAAATGCTAACGTTCTTCCTGTGTTGCTGTACCAGCTTAGCCTTAGGTCCATCTCTTCCATGTAACAAATTTTGCTGCAGTAGTCACACCTGTTCTGACTACTTCATAAGCTATGGCTCGCTTCAGTTAGACTGCAGATCTATATCTATATCTATATATCTATATCTATATATAAATCTGTTCTTCTGTAGTTTCCTGTTTTCTCCTTCATGGGATTTTGACATCTTCTTTTTGGTTATTTTTCAATCCTGCCAGGCATCAAACAGTGCCTCCTACATCCAAGATGCCTTTCAGCTGCTCCTGCCGGTGCTGGAGATCTCTCTCATTGAAAGCAAGATTGAGTCGCCCAGGAGTGAGCTGCCAGCCCAGCAACCTCTGACAGAACACTGAAGAGCGGGCAGGGAGGATGCCACCTGAGATAGTGCTGCTCAGACACGCCCCTTCAGGGCCTGCCGCAAGATTGAGAGGGTGCTCAGTGTGTAGACTCTGCAGGACTGCGGGCTTCCTGGGGACGTGCTGCTCGTGTGGCTGGGCACTCGGGTCCCCACACCGCTCCTCCCAGTGTTAGAGTTAATATGTTATTTGAAATGGTGTGTTTGAGGAAGCCCAAGATAATAGCTCTAGATGAAGGTCAGTGGGGCACTTGGGCAAAAGTGGTGGACTTCTTTGAAATGTTGTAAAACACAGGTTTGCCATGGTTATAATTTGTGGATAAAATTGATAAACAGGAGAAAAATAGAACTTAATTTAGTGTCCTGGGTTTGTGATACTTGTGGCTCATTAATGCCACTCGGGCTTTTTTTATTCCAGATGGATGGATTCTGTGGCTTTAGGGGCCTGTGCATGTGCAAGCCCACATGGCCCCGTCCTCATGTGCGTTCTGAGCTGGTCGGGCAGTTCATCTGCTCTTCATCTCAGGAGCTGTTTGCTGAGGAGAAGCTGCCAGCTCTGTGATGAGCCGCAGTGAAGTCCTAGTGCTGTTTAGCTTTCGGGGACTCCTGCTTAGCTGGATTCAAGACCAGTAAGTGCAATGCATGCCTGGAGCTGTGGAGTCTCTTCAGCTGTGTCCACACACCCTGTTTGCAGGATGCATTCTTGAGCAGCCAACTCCAGAGGAGGAGGGGGCTCTCTTGGTGAGGGGCTTTTGTTGTTTGAGTATTATTGAGGTTGCCATCAAGCCTGTAAAAATGTTGTTCATGTATAACAAGATTTAGCATCTGAGATGTAATACATTTTTGTCCTCATTCTTTGTTTTAACGTATTTAAAAAAATACAGTGTTCGTCTACAGATCTTAAATCTTTTTTGCAGTCTTCAGCAACAAAAAGCTATTTTGGTATTGAGGCTTTTTAAAAAAGAAGTTCAACTTTGTGATTTTTGTTTTTTTTAATGGTTCAGGTAACTTTTGTGAACCTTGCCCCTCTTCTTTGAAAACTTTGCAATAAAATATAATTGTATTTACTTACTCACAGGTGTGGTGCTTTAAAGATCAAGGATAAAGTTACTTTACTATGACCATGCTGCCCTTTCCATAAAAGGCTTAACAACGAAGCGTTTGAGAAGTGATGTTCTAAAAGTGGCAAGCGTCTGAGGTAGTGTCCTGGTCCCTGTTGGATCTATGGCAGCTTGGTGGTATGAGTGAGTGTCCCCCATAGGCTCCCAGTATTTGCGCACTCTGTCTCTAGTTGGTGTTGTCAAGGAGGGTTAGGAGGTGCGGCCTTGCTGGGGAAGCACATGACTGGGGCAGGCTTGGAGAGCTCACAGCCGCGTCCATTCCCGGGCAGGCTCGGAATGCTCACAGCCGCGTCCATTCCCGGGCAGGCTCGGAGAGCTCACAGCCGCGTCCATTCCCGGGCAGGCTCGGAGAGCTCACAGCCGCGTCCATTCCCGGGCAGGCTCGGAGGGCTCACAGCTGCGTCCATTCCCGGGCAGGCTCGGAGGGCTCACAGCCGCGTCCATTTCCAGTCTCTGTTTCCTTGGCTGCTTGAAGCTCCCGTTGCCACTAGACCTTCCTGCCTTGACGGACTCCCTTGGAAGTGTAAGCCAACAAACCCTTCCTTGTATAAATCGCCTTGGTCCTGGTGTTTTGTAGTAGCCAATATGGGGAAGCTCCTCAGGACCAGTCTGCTCCTTGCACTTTACTTTTACCTGAGGTCCATCGCTGCTGGTTATTCTGTCTGGCTGAATCCCACATTCCCAAGGGCTTCCTGTCCTTCTTGACTCCCCAGAATTAAGACAATCCAGACATGCTCCTATTTGCCATTGAGTCAAAGGTGAAGGAAGGCTGCTGTGATGGTTGACAGCACAGGTCAGCTCTGAGCTTCCCAGACATTGCCCTTCTGAGCGCCCCCCCTTGTGTAGAGGCTGCAGACTGGAGGTGACCGTCGAGTTTCCACCTCAGTCCCCGGCTTACTGTTTTCTGTATACACTGGCCATTGCTATGCTCAGGCTTGTTCTCAAGTGTAGGTCATTTTTATAGCCTGACTGTGCATGCATTGATGTTCTGAACTTAGAATTTTTTTTTATTATTTGAGAATTTCATTCATGTATAAATGTATTTTTGTCCTCGCCCAACTCTCCCACCTTGCCCTCTCCCAACTCCATGTCTTCTGTAGTAGTACACCAAATTCCATGTGCACGTGCTGTGGGACTGTGCACTGCAGCAGAAGTGGCCTCCACGGCCACACCCCTGAAGTACTGACTGTCCCTGGGCTGGCCGTGCTTGTTCCTTCTGAACAACAACGTGACACTCTTTTGCAAAGATAGAAGCTGCCTTGCTGACTTACTTGAACTCTGTCCCTCTGTCCTTCAAGTGCTGTTGGTGGGGTCCCTAGACATCAGATTTTTTCCTATTAATTTGCAGGCTCAGTCTGGAGTTCTCATTCCATCCGGGAAGGGGTCCAGAACGCTGACTTTGGGGAGATGTGCTCCACTGCTTTGTGTCCCCAAGGCTGGACATTCTGTGCTCCCTCAATTGCTAATTAACCCCAGTCCAAGCAGGTAGGATCCGTGTGGGTGCTTGTATTCAAATCCAGGTCTTCCGCAAGAACAGCCAGTGTTCTTAACCTGAGAGCGGTCAGGCTTTCCTCTTATTTAGTTAGCTATTATTTATCTCAAGTTATAAACATGCCTGTAGTAAAAGCAGCTATTTTGTCATAGCAACAAGGAAAGTAGCTAACACAGATTAATGGAACTGTTTAGTGAGTACCAGTATTTATTTAACTACTTAATGAGTAAACCAATAGGGTAAATCAAAGAAAAAGAGAGAGAGAGAGAGAGAGAGAGAGAGAGAGAGAGAGAGAGAGAGAAGGAAGGAAGGAAGGAAGGAAGGAAGGAAGGAAGGAAGGAAGGAAGGAAGGAAGGAAGGAAAGAAAGAAAGAAAGAAAGAAAGAAAGAAAGAAAGAGGACACCGTTTACAGTCCATGGAGAGGGTAAGGAGGACCCTCTGTGTAAAAATCCTCAGGAACTCTAGTATCACAGGGTTGTTTGGTTTGGTTTTTTGAGACAGCTGTAGTAGCCCCAGCTGTCCTGGCACTCACTATGTAGACCAGGCTGGCCTCAATCTCACAGAGATCCATTTGTCTCTGCCTCCCGAGTGCTGGACTTACAGGCCTGGGCCACCACCCTGGCCTGGCAGCACTGGCTGTTTGTTTGTTTGTTGTCTTTTTGAGACAGGGTCTCCCTGTAGCCCCAGCTGGCCTGGAACTCATTCTCCAGACCAGGCTGGCCTTGGACTCACAGAGATCCGTCTGCCTCTGCCTCCCAAGTGGCATCACTGTTTTAATGGGGTTTATTTTCCTTAGCTGATTTCTATTGGGTGTTTTGAACACTGATTTGATAATGTTTAGTTATGTACCTGCTGGCTCTCTCCGTCTGCTTCTTACATCACCCAAAACCTAAAGCACAGCTTTAGTAAGCAACTCTCCTTATTGTGTAAAACAAAAGATTTTGGGAGGCTGGAGAGATGGCTCAGTGGTAAGAGCATGCCTGCTCTTGCAGAGGACTAGGGTTCAGTTCCCCGCACCCACATGGCAGCTACCAACAGTCAATCCATAGCTCCAGTTCCCGGGCATCTGACACCCTCTTCTGGCCTCAGAGGGCATTGCCCGACACAGGTGCAGTTACATACATGCAGGCAATACACTCATACACATGAAATAAAAACTGAATAAGCCGGAAGTGATGGCACACATAAGTAATCCCTGCACTCAGGAGGCAGAGGTAGGTGGATCTCTGTGAGTTTAAGGCCAGCCTGGTCTACAGAGTGAGTTCCAGGCCAGCTGGGACTACAGGGAGATCTTGTCTCAAAAAGACCAAAAAATAAATAAGATTTTTTTTTTTTTTTTTGGTCTTTTCGAGACAGGGTCTCCCTGTAGCCCCAGCTGTCCTGGAACTCACTCTGTACACCAGGCTGGCCTTGAACTCACAAAGATTCACCTACCTCTGCCTCCCAAGTGCTAGGATTAAAGGTGTGCGCCACCGTGCCTGGCTCAAGATATTTTTTAAAATATTAAATATTAGTCTTTCCTTTCAAGCCCTGTAAAACTTTTGTTTATGACAAGGAATTCCAATCTTCTAATCCCACCCCTTCCCCCACCTGCCACATACACCCAGATGCTGATGGAGTCCTGAACCCAATGGCCGGCCTGTCGTGGCCGAGTCCTTCACCCTTTTTGTCCAACCCTTTTCCCCTTCCTTTGTGTAGATTCTTTTAAATTAGCTAACTGGGAGGGGCGTTTCCATCCAGGTGTGGGGAAGACCCTCCGACAGTGCCTGCATCCAGGCTGGGCTGGTGGTATTCAGGATCCTTCTCTACAGAGCTGCTGTGCCCACTGCAGGTGTGAACAGCCTGTCTTCAACGGAGAGGGCAAAGCGAGCAGGGCCTGGAAATGCCCCCTCCCGGAGAAGCCGGCAAAACGTGTGTGTGTGTGTGTGTGTGTGTGTGTGTGTTCCTGGAGGAGTGGACACTCTTGGGTGGAGTGTGAGTGTGTGTGTGTGTGTGTGTGTTTCCTGGAGGAGTGGACACTCTTGGGTGGAGTGTGAGTGTGTGTGTGTGTTGTGTTCCTGGAGGAGTGGCACTCTTGTAGTAGTGCGTGCTGTCGTGTGTGTGTGTGTGTGTGTGTGTGTGTGTTCCTGGAGGAGTGGACACTCTTGGCTGGAGCTGCCGCAGGCTACTCAGGAGCTCGTGCAGCTTTCCTGAGCTCCACCATGCTCCTCTGAACCAGCCTTCACCCATCTCCTGTGAGTAACCAGCACAACTCACCAACAAAGACTTCTGAGGAATCCTTTCTTTGGTCTATTGTTATGGGAACCCTAGGCACAGGACCATCCACAAAAAAGAAGGTGGCTAGAGACTCCTGGAGAACTCTGGAACATTTCTCATGACAGCACACTCCAGAGGCGTTTTCTCCCAGAGAACCTGAGCCCTGAGATTAGTTCCTTCCAGCTTTTATAAGCCCCCCTCACATTACTCGTTAACCATCACAATACTGGTGGGTTTTAGTGACAGCCTAGATGATTACCAGCGCAGGTGCTTCGTGTCCTAAGACCATAAAACCCCTCCATGTCTGCAGTGGCAGATGGGGCAGGAACCAAGGTGTTTTAGACAGAGTTTCCTGCAGGTGCTTTAGTGAGCAAGGTAGATGCAGGCAGATGTTCCACTAAACAGCTGTGGCATTTATTTCTCAGGATAGCTTTCTCTATTTTAGCCTTGATTCCTTTTCCAATTTAAGTTTTAGTATTTATAAACCACTATAATGTGAGTACTATGTCTTAAAGTCTACAAATCACCCATAAAACAGTATATTACAAGTATACAAAAATGACATTAAATGCATGAGTGTATTTTTTTTCCTGCCACTGTAGTGAACAGAGATTTATTCACATCTCCCCAGGAAGTGCCACACAGCAGCTGGAGTCTGCTACTTACACCTTCCATCTGTATCAGATATAGAGTTTCTTAGTTGGGTGTGGTGGCATACGCCTTTAATCCCAGCACTTGGGAGGCAGAGGCAGGTGGGCTCTGTGAGTTCAAGGCCAGCCTGGTCTACATAGGTTCCAGGACAGCTGGAGCTATAGGGAGACCCTGTCTCAAAAAAAAAAAGAATTTGTGATGTGTGTGATGTTTATATGTTTTCGATCATATGTGCATGTGGTGCATGCATGTGGTTGGAGGTAGACATTGGGTGACTTCCTCAATTGCTCCTCACCTTTTTTAAGATTTAAAAAGGGTAAAAAGAGCACGACCTTCTTGCAGAGGACCCAGGTTTGATCCCAGCACCCACACTGGCGGCTAAGAACCGTCTGTACACCAATTCCAGGAGAACTCCAGTTCCAGGGGAATCCAAGACGCTCTTCTGACCTGGGCATTGCACGACACGGGTGCACACACCTACATGCAGAACAGTACATTCATATCAAAATAATAAAAATATAATTAAAATTAAAAAAAAGATAAAAAGTTTTGCTGGGCATGGTGGTGCACCACCTTTAATCCCAGACTTGGGAGGCAGAGGAGGAGATCTTGTGAATCAAGGCCAGCTCGGTTATAGCGAGTTCCAGGACAGCGGGGCTACAGGGAGATCCTGTCTCAAACAAAAAAGTTATTAATGTGTCTGCACGTGTTCAAGAGGGTACATGCCATAGCACTTGTGTGGAGGTCAGAGGACAATGCTGTGGAGCCCGTCCCCTCCTTCCACCTTCATGTGGGTTCTCGGCAATGAACTCAGGTTGCCAGGTTTGTGTTGCAAGTGCTTTTTACCTGTCGAGCCATCCGGTCACCCCTCTACCTTCTTTGTCTGAGATACGGTCTCTCACTGAGCCTCATCGTCACTTGTCCTGTCTACCTCCCTAGCACTGGGTTTAACGGGCACACACCACTGGACCTGATTTATGTGGGTGTTGAGACCCACACTCAGGCCCTCCTGCTTGTGCAAAGAGCACTTTTCTGACCGAGCCATCCCTAGCCCATGTAAAGCAAATGGTTTTTGGTCTTTCTGAGATAGGGTCTCCCTGCAGCCCCAGCTGGCCTGGAACTTAGTATGTAGACCAGGCCGGCCTTTATCTACCTGTCTCTGCCTCCTGAGTGCTGGGATTAAAGGCATACGCCACCATGCCTGGCTGGTAAAGATTTTTTTTTTCACATAAATTAATTTTTTTAACAAATCTAGACCCGTGTCCCCCCCATTCCCCCACCCCACCAGAGCTCATGCATTTGCCAAACATTGCTTTTCATCTTCTTTCTCAGTCTTTCTCAAATATCTCCATGAGTAAGTTGACTGTTTTGAGCAGAATGGTAAAGAATTTTTATGTGATCCACTACCATTTTAAAATGGAGCAGCTGAGGTCTGGGGGTCAGGAAGAGTCAACAGCCTCTCAGGAACCCACTCAGCTGTCCTTAGAGAGTGGGACCTCACACAGCGGTGAAACCCTCGTCTATGGGCCAGGCTATGTCTCGGTTGACGGGAGCAATTTCCTGATGTTCAGGGTTTGCTGCTGGAGCCGCGTGCTCAGAACGTCTGTGCACACACTTGGCGTTCTGGAAGGGGTCAGTTGCTACTGTTTCTCTTTGCTCTGGGGTTGGTGTGCATAGGAGCGAGGACTCTCAGTGGAGATGGGTTCTGTGCTGAACTATGCATTCCTGGACTCCTGCACATATGGGATTCTTACTCTTAGAGCCTCAGCATGTGCTGCGGAGGAGCCAGCTTGGCAGGAAACTTCCAAGTGCTGTCAACAATTTGGCTGAGGACTTAAGGTGCCCCAGGCACAGTTACGGCAGGCAGTGCTTGAAGGTGAGGCCATGCCAGCGTAGCCAGCGGTCGAGCTCTACCCCAGAGGCCTGTGCCCCAATGTCTGAGCAATGGTTTCTGTTTGCGGTGTTTCCTAAATAGCACTCTCTTTTCTTAGAAGGTTGTGATCTGAAAAGCTGCTCCCAGAAGCACTTGAAGATGCCTGAAGTTAGGGTGTGGAGATCTCCCAAGACCAGCTGAGCCGGCAGGTGAAAGAGCCCCCCCCCCGCCAAACTGGGTTACGAAGGCATCTGAAGGAGGGCAAGCAAAGCCAGCCTTCAAACAGTGAAGAGGCATTTGGGACTCACATTGGAATACAGGCAGGAGAAAGCCCATATGCCAGAACACAGAAGGAACACACAGGAAAGGGGCAGATAATCCCAGCACCAAGCTCTACCAAACCCTATGGAAGACTCCTCCAGTGGGATCCCCCTGGGATGGCCAGGACACAGACATCAGAAACCAATTGGGGAACATACTTAAGAAAACTACAAGATTATAAAGAGCAAATCAAGATTTAAGAAAAAGAGAATGAAGAACTCAAGAAGGCCTAGAGAGAAGAATGACAAACTCTGGAAGGAAGTAGAAACAATGAAAAGATCCATGCTGAAAAAGATAAGGAAAACAACCAGTGAAGCAAAGGTACGAGAAGAGCTTGAGGAAGCTTCCAAAAGGAAGTAGAAATACTAAAGAAATCAGAAGAGGAAATAAATGAAAAAGAAAATCGAACACTCATCTATCAAGAGGAAAGGATTGGAAAAAACCTCAGAAACAAGAACAAAGATATCAGACCTGGAAGATAACACAGAACAACTAAAAACCTCAAGTAAAGTTATGAAAAATTTAAAATACAGCAGAAAAAGTGGACACCAGGCATATGGACACTTATGAAAAATCAAACCTCCTGCATTATAGAGAATAGAGGAAGAAGAATCCCAAGAAAGAACACATGGAGGACTAAACAACACACACACTCTTGAATAATGAATGGGTCAAGGAAGAATAAAGAGAGAAATAAGGGCTGGAGAGATGGCCTAGTGGTTAAGAGCGCGACCGCTCTTCAGCGGACCCGGTTCGATTCCCAGCACCCACATGGCGGCCGAGGCCGTCTGAAACTCCAATTCCAGAACCGTTGCCAAACTCCAGTTCCAGGGAATCCGAGACCTCTTCTGTCCCTCCCGGCATGCACAACACCGGGTGCACAGACTTGCATGCAGGACAGTACATTCATACACATACATAATAAAATAAATAAAAAAAATTTAATAAGAGAGAAATAGCATTGCTGGAACTGAATGACAATGACAATACAACACAACAAAACCTATGGGATACTTTAAAAGGAGTCCTAAGTGGGAAGTTTATAGCCCTGGGTGCCTACATTAGAAAAACAGAAAGAACACAAGTGAATGATCTAACACTGCAGCTAAATGCACTTGAAGCTGGGCGTGGTGGCGCATGCCTTTAATCCTAGCACTTGGGAGGCAGAGGGCAGGTGGATCTTGTAATTCAAGGCCAGCCTGGTCTACAGAGTGTGAGTTCCAAGACAGCTGGAGCTACAGGGAGACCCTGTCTCAAAAAGACAAAAGAAAAAAAAATGCACTTGAGAGGCAACAACAGATGAACCTAAATGCAACAGAAAGAAAAAAAAAAAAAGGTAGAAATAACTAAATCAGACACAGAATCATACAATAATAGAAACGAATATACAAAAAAAATCAATGAATCCAAAGTTGGTCGTTTGAAAGGAATAGAACACGATGACAGACCTCTAGCCCAGTTAACAAAAGAAAGAAGGAACAACCAATATCAATTACCAATCCATGATGAAAAGGGGACAATCATATGGGAATCTCAAAAACATACTACCCTACCACGTTGAAAAACCTAGAAGAAGGATGAATAATCTGAAACTCTGGACATCACCTAAACGGCTCAACCAAGAAGAGATTGACAGCTTAAACAGGGCCCATACAAAAAAAAAGAAGAAAATAAAATAAAAAAGAAAAAACCCAACTAAAAAAAAGCCAGGCCGGGGGCTGGAGAGATAGTCTAGTGGTAAGAGACTGACCACTCTTACAGAGGACCCGGCTTGATCCCCAGCACCCACATGGCGAGTGAGAACCGTCTGAGACTTCAATTCCAGGGAGGAACTCGCGTTCCGGGACTGACACCCTCTTCTAACTCCGTTAGCCTTGCAAATGGGACAACCCTTAGTGCAGAACCTATTAGCACAAAAATAAAAATAATTAAAAAAAAAAAAATGCCCAGTCCCAGATTGGTTTCATGGCAGAATTCTATAAAACATTTCAAAAGACCTTACAACCACTTTTACTTGAAATTGTTTGAAGGATACAAACAGGGATTTCCCAAATTCCTTCTATAAGCCAGCATTCACTTCTTACCAAAACCAGGCAAAGTCCACTAAAAGGAATTATGACCCACTCTCCTAATGAACACAGATGCCAAAAATTCTAAACGCGGATACTGGCAAATTGCACAGACCCACATCAAGAAGACACCATCATATGACAGTTGGATTCATACAGAGATGCCGGGATGGTTCAACACACAAAAACAATAAAATCACAAACACCAATAAACGGCCATCAAAAAGACAAGAATAAAACACATCATCATCTCATTGATGCTGAAAATGCCTTTGAAAAAATCCAGCATCCTTCTCATGCTTAAAGTCCTAGAGGGAGTTGGATTGGAGGGGTCATTCCTCAATGTAATCAAAACCATATACAGGAAAACCCACAGCCAATATTATCACTAAATGGGGAAATGACAGAACATTCCCTTTAAAGGTAGGAACTCAGCAAGGCTGCCTGTCACCACTCCTCTTCAATATAGTGCTTGAATCCGCTGCTAGAGCAATAGGCAAGAAACAGGAAATTAAAGGAGTACTAATTGGAAGAAAAGAGAAGTCACAGCTATTTTGTGATGTATGATTGTTTACTTAAGGGATGCTAAAAACTTCCACCAGCAGAAACTCCTAGAAACAATTAACAGCTTCAGCAAAGTGGCCGGACACAAACAATAACCTAAAAAATCAATGGCCTTTCTTTACACCAAAAAAACAAGCAACTGAGAAAGAATTCAAGGAGATCTTCCACTCACAATAGTCTCAAAAACAATGAAAATACCTAGAAAAAACCTAACCAAAGAACCAAAGACACCAAAGATCTCTACAACAAAAATTTTAAACCATTAAAGAAAGAAATTGAAGACATCAGAAGATGAAAAACCTCCCATGGTCATGGATAGGGAAAATTCACTTGTAAAAATGGTCCATTCTACTGAACTTTGTTAGATTTAATGCAATTCCAATCAAAAATCCCCAAGAGTTTCTTCACAGGCTTTGGAAACAAAGTCCTTAAATTCATTGGAAAAAAAACAAAGACCCCAAATAGCCAAAACAACCTGCTGAGAAGAGCTACACAGGGGGTATATCTCTATACCAGACTTCAAACTATACTAACAGGGCTATGTCATAAAAACACCTGGTACTGGCCAAAAAACAGACCTGTTGACCAGTGGAACAAAACTGAAGATCCCAAACCTGAGCACATACAATTTCAGCCATCTCATATTTGACAGGGGGGCCAAAAAGACACAATGAGAAAAGACAGCTCTTCCGCAGTGGTGGTTGGCAAAACTGGATCACCACTTGTAGAAGAATTAAATTAACCCTACCTCTTGCCTGTACAAAAAGTCCGTTCCAGATGGAATCAAAGACCTCAACATGAAACCCCCAACTCTGAAGGCAAATAGAAGAAAAGTTGGCAGCAGACCAAAAAAGGGTTTGAGTTATAAGACTTCCTACATCAAGCAGCAGCTGCGCAAAATTAAGGTTCAACTAATTGACAAATGGGACTCATAAACTCAAAAGCTTCTGTCATCAAAAGAAAAAAAATCAAGGAGTGGAAAGAGAAATCCCACAGGGGGGAGGAAACCCTTCACCCCAGAAAACATCTGACAAAGCATTGATTTCCAGGATACATAAACTACTCAACAAAACAAAAAAGAAAACAAATGACTCATAAAAAAAAAAAAAAAAAAGCTGAACAGAGACTTCACAAAGTGAGGAATTAGGATGGCTGAGAACACCTTAAGAAGTGTTCAACATCAACTACATCATTAGGAAATGCAAATGAAAACCACTTTAAGATACATCTTACTCCATAAGACTGGCTGATCAAGAAAAATAAATGATAACAAGTGCTGGAGAGGTTGTGGGGAAAGGGGAACACTCATCACACTGCTGGTGGGAATGTAAACTCATACGCCACTATGGAAGCAGTGTGGAGACCCTTGGAAGACTTGGAATGAACTTGCCACTGATCCCGCCATACCACTCCTGGGCATGTACCCTCAAGCTCACCCACACCGCAGTGATACATGCACGGCCATGTTTAGTTCAGCTCTCTTCACAATAGCAAGGAACTGGAACCAACCAAGTGCCCCTCACTGAGAGTGTGGATAGAAGAAAATGTGGTACATCTACACAATGGAGTTCTATGCAGCAGTAAAGAAAGATGACCAAGAAAGGCTTTGCAGGAAAATGGTTGGAGCTAGGGACATCACGCTGATGAAGAAACACAGTCCCCAGAAGAACAAAGATGAATGGTATCCTCTCTGATGGATGCTAGTTGTAAGTATTTCTGGCAGGCCCTTGACTTTTTCCAAGTAGTTGGGAGTGGTCATATTGGAAAAACAACACACAAGACACTCAACAACAGAAAGGACTGCCATCAAAGAACTGACTGAAACAGTGAAACTGTCTGCTCACAACAGTCAGAGACGTTCCACATGGAGAATCTGAGAAAGCCTGAGAAAGAAATGAAAAGTGTTTGGCAGAATGCATGAGCTCTGGTGGGGTGGGGGGACAGGGTGGGGGACATGGGTCTAAATTTGATTAAAAAGTATATAAATAAAAAGTTACGGTGCCTGTACCTCTTTTCTCTGGTTACCACTGCCTCTCCTCTCTTGTAGTCTTTGGGGCCCTGGGCTCTCCTCTTCCACCTTCCTACACTCTGCAGTCTGGTGCCGCCATTTATGCGTAGGACAAGGGGACTCAAGGCTGTTGACTCATGGTCTCTAGATCTGCTTGGTAACTGTAGCATTCCCTGCTGGTTTGCCTGCTCCAGGCCATCTTCCTGACTGCTCTCCCTCAGCACTGGGAGCGCCTGACCCAGCCGCACAACCTTGACTGGAGGGTAACTCCTCATGCTGCTGGTCTGCCCCAGAACAGCGTCCACACCACGCTGCCGGCCTGCCCCAGGACAGCGTCGTCCGGGTCCACGCTGCCGGTGCCGGGTCCTGCCACGCTGCCGGCCGCCCCAGGACAGCGTCCGGGCCACGCTGCCGGCCTGCCCCAGGACAGCGTCCGTCCGGGTCCACGCTGCGGGTCTGCCCCAGGACAGCGTCCGGGTCCACGCTGCCGGTCAGGACAGCGTCCGTCCCGCGGTCCAGGACAGCGTCCGGGTCCACGCTGCGGGCTGCCCCAGGACAGCGTCCGTCCGGGTCCACGCTGCGGGTCTGCCCCAGGACAGCGTCCGGGTCCACGCTGCCGGCCTGCCCCAGGACAGCGTCCGTCCGGGTCCACGCTGCCGGTCTGCCCCAGGACAGCGTCCGTCCAGCTGCCGGTCTGCCAGGACAGCTCCGCCGGGTCCACGCTGCGCTCCCAGGACAGCGTCCGGGTCCACGCTGCCGGCCTGCCCCAGGACAGCGTCCGTCCGGGTCCACGCTGCGGGTCTGCCCCAGGACAGCGTCCGGGTCCACGCTGCCGGCCTGCCCCAGGACAGCGTCCGTCGGGTCCACGCTGCGGTCTGCCCCAGGACAGCGTCCTGGGTCCACGCTGCCGGCCGCCCCAGGACAGCGTCCGTCCGGGTCCACGCTGCGGCGTCGCCCCAGGACAGCGTCCGTCGGGTCCACGCTGCGGCCTGCCCCAGGACAGCGTCCGTCCGGGTCCACGCTGCCGGCCTCGCCCCAGGACAGCAGTCCGTCCGGGTCCACGCTGCCGGCCTGCCCCAGGTCAGCGTCCGTCTGGGTCCACGCTGCTGGCCTGCCCCAGGACAGCGTCCGTCCGGGATCCGACGCTGCGGGTCTGCCCCAGGACGGCGTCCGGGTTCCACGCTGCCGGGCTCTGCCCCAGGTCAGCGTCCGTGCTGGGTCCTACGCTGCTGGGCTGCCCAGGACAGCTCCAGGTCCACGCTCGCGGGTCCTGCCCCAGGACAGCGTCCGGGTCCACGCTGCCGGCCTGCCCCAGGACAGCGTCCGTCCGGGTCCACGCTGCCGGCCTGCCCCAGGACAGCGTCCGTCCGGGTCCACGCTGCGGGTCTGCCCCAGGACAGCGTCCGGGTCCACGCTGCCGGCCTGCCCCAGGACAGCGTCCGTCCGGGTCCACGCTGCCGGTCTGCCCCAGGACAGCGTCCGTCCGGGTCCACGCTGCGGGTCTGCCCCAGGACAGCGTCCGTCCGGGTCCACGCTGCGGGTCTGCCCCAGGACAGCGTCCGTCCGGGTCCACGCTGCGGGTCTGCCCCAGGACAGCGTCCGGGTCCACGCTGCCGGCCTGCCCCAGGACAGCGTCCGTCCGGGTCCACGCTGCGGGTCTGCCCCAGGACAGCGTCCGTCCGGGTCCACGCTGCCGGCCTGCCCCAGGTCAGCGTCCGTCTGGGTCCACGCTGCTGGCCTGCCCCAGGACAGCGTCCAGGTCCACGCTGCCGGTCCGCCCCAGGACAGCCTCTAGGCATGCTGAGTTCTGAGCATTTTGCCAGAGGCCACAGGGACTCAGAGTCCTGTCGAGCCACAGCCCAGGTAAGAGTGAACTGCCCAGGAAGTGCAGGGGAACTCTGCTGCAGGGAGTGCTGAGTGTCACCAGGATGGCAGAGCAGGGCCAGGTAGAAGCTGAGTATGGTGGGTGAGCCAGCAAGCAGCATTCTCCCACAGTTCCTGCTTGAGTTCCTGCCCTACTTCCCTCGGTGATGGCCTGTGACCCGAAAGTGGAAGATGAAATAAATCCTTGCCTCCCCTAACTCCCCTGGCCTGAGCCTTTTGTTCAAGCAGCAGAAGCAGCCCGAGAGAGTCCGCCTCCCTCTGTCCCACGCAGTGTGGGTCCCTGACCTTGAGGCAGGATGCTCTGTCTCTGGAAGACTTGGCTTTCGCTAGAGAAGCATCTGTACGTGGAGAACGGGTGGTCTGCTTGGGGAAGGCGGGGCTCGCACTGCACTCCCTGTGTCTGGCCATGCAGCCTCAGCTTCTTCATCCTAAGGTCTGACTGCTAGTCACACCTCGGGACCCAGCTGACACTCTGGGGGGAGCAAGGACAAGACCTGAGGGGAAGGGCCACACTGGTGTTTGAGCCCAGAGGAGGGCAGCAGAGAGGAAGGAGGCTTCACAATCACACTGTCCACAAAGACTCATTCAGCCTATTGCATTCGTCTTCATTACTCCATTCGGATCCTTTTGGACACATGTCATGTATATGTGGGAACCTGGGTGTTCTGATTGGTTAACCTGGTTCTCTTTAATTGTGACCTCCTTTCCCTATTCTCCTTCAGTCTGTCATACAGGAGCTAGAGTTAGATCAGAGCAGCATGACCAGGGAGTCTGGTTGCCTGTGAGTGGAGGGCAGGGAAGAGATACGGTGGGCCTGTAGCCTCGGGGCCACCCTTGCCTATCAGTGGCGTGGATCTTGAACATCTCTGACCTGTGGGCCTGTAGCCTCTTGGCCACCCTTGCCTATCAGTGGTGTGGATCTTGAACATCTCTGACCTGTGGGCCCGTAGCCTCGGGGCCACCCTTGCCTATCAGTGGTGTGGATCTTGAACATCTCTGACCCGTGGGCCCATAGCCTCGGGGCTACCCTTGCCTATCAGTGGTGTGGATCTTGAACATCTCTGACCCATGGGCCCTGTAGCCTCATGGCCACCCGTGTCTATCAGTGGTGTGGATCTTGAACATCTCTGACTTTTGTTGCTCTGTTTCTGCTCCTGCAGTTGTAGAGATGGCCCAGTGGGTAGTGGAGCCTGCCACAGAGTGTGATGACCTGAGTTTAATCCTTGGGTGCCACTTGGTAGAGAGGACTGCCACAGACTTGTCTTCTGACTGCTACTGTGTATTGTGGCATGGATGTACCTCCATCTGCCGAAATTAAAACAAAACAACAAAACTCCCTAGAAATAAAACTGTTTGGGATTCCAGGGTATTTGGCTCCATCTGCTGGCCACTTTTGGTCACTGCGCCTCTCTTTGCACTGGTGTGAGCTTTAGGGAAGCAGTTTCCAGGAAATGCTGCAGGGACGGGTGGGCAGCGTCACAGTTGTCCAGGGAATTGCTGTGACCCCCGGGTCACACTGGAGCTTCTTTTCAACCCTCTGCTGCTTGAAGGTTGGTACTCAGGGGCAGTTCATGATGGGGGACCCCAAGTGCCAGGTCAGGTGGGCACTGGAAACCAAGGGGCCTGCTGTCCCCAGTGGCCACTGAGGTTTGTGAGGAAGCAAGGACTTGCTCCAGGTCACACCTGGTACGTTCCAGGTTTCCTGCTACCCAAATCCACACTCTTCCCCTCGCCTGCTATCTCCTCTCTCTCCAGATTTTTCTCTCCTGGCTCAGCACCCTCCCCTTCTTCCCAAAGTGGAGACAGCTGAAAACTAAGCAAGCGTCCGCTTGCCGCCATGACAACTGCCTCGGCTCCAGCCCCAGCCCCACCCCCAGCCTGCATTGGTGGAGTGTGCCTCCTTCTGGTCCAGCTTCCCTGGAGGAACGGGAGTGGGGAAGGATTCTCCTCCAGCTCTGTGCCTCCCCCATCGCAGCCCGCTCTGTGAAGGCTGAGAGGGGTGATGGGGTGGGTGGACTAGAGTGCTTTGAGGGTTCCTGAGCCTTCCATTTAAGGGTTAACTTTCCAGGTGTGCCTGGCTTCTTCCAAGGCAACTGGAGGGCTGTGACCTGGGAGGAGGACCATGTGCACCAAGGGACTCAGGAGGAGGGAGGGACACAGAGGGCTGGGAAGTGCGACTTCCCAGGGGAGCTCTTCCAGGACAGCTGCAAGGCGGTTCAAAAGAATAGAATTGAAGAAGACAGGTGAAGATGGAAAGACGTCCCATGTCCATGGATGACCAGAGCCAGTGCTGTGAAATGGACGATCATCAAGAGCGAATTACAGGTTCTGTGTGGTCCCCAGCAAAATCCAACAACATTCTTCACAGAACTAGAAAATCTATATAGCGGTGCAAAAGACCCCAAATATGGGCTGGAGAGATGGCCTAGCAGTTAAGAGCGCCGACTGCCCTTGCAGAGGACCCGGGTTTGATCCCCAGCACCCACATGGTGGCTAAGAACCGTCTTTAACTCCAGTTCCAGGGGAATCCGATGCCCTCTTCTGACCTCCGCGGCATTGCATGACACAGGTGCACAAACCTACATGCAGACAGTACACTCATACACATAAAAAATAAATAAAAAGAAAAAAAGACCCCAAATAGTACCCAGACAGTGCGGTACTGGCACAAAATGGACACGCAGACCAAGAAGAGAGGACTCAGAAATAGACCTCCCCCACCACTACAGCCAAAAACATGCATTGGAGAAAAGTGACCTCTTCAACAAATGGTGCTGGGAAAACTGTGTAGAAGATTAAAACTGATCCTTGTGTTTCCTGCTGTACAAAGACCAATTCAAAATGGATCAAAGACCTTAACATAGGAACTAAAACTTTGAAATTGCTAGTGGACAACAGGGAAAACACCTCAAGATACAGATGTAGGTGAAGACTTTCCACAAAGGACAGCAGAAGCAAGGGGCAGCTAGAATGGATAGAGTGGGCTGGGGAGATGGGTTGGAGGTTAGAGCACTGGCTCCTCCAGCATAGGACCCTGGTTTGGTTCCCAGCACCCACACGGTGCATAACAGCCATCTGAACTCCAGTTCCAGAGGATCCGACGCCCTCTTCTGACCTCCATGGGTATTGCACAACACTGATGCACATACATGCAGGAAAAATACACACAGTAAATAAAGATAAATAAATTTAAAAATAGAAAAAAGTAGACAGTAGGGACTGCATGAAATTAAGAGACTGCGCAAAGGAAACAAATGAAGAGACAGCTTGCAGGACATGAAGGACTCTTTTTCCAGTCCATATCTAACATGGACTAATATCTAAAATAAACAAAGAACTGTGAGAATTAAACACTACCCCACCATCATCCAACCAACAGATGGGAAAATGGACAGTACTCAGAAAAAGACATGCAAGTTGGATGTGGTGGTGCGTGCCTGTTAGGCCAGCACATGACAGATAGAAGCAGGAGCCAGCCTGGGCTACCCTGTCTCAAAAACAAAATAAACCCGAAAATAAACAACAGAAATGGATGCAAATGGCCAATAAATACATGAAGATACTTTTCAGTATATTTAGCCATTAGGGAAATGTAAATCAAAGATACCAAGTTTCTATCATACTCGAGTTAGAAAAAGGCTATCTTCAAGAAAAAAAGCTGGGTATGGAGAGTCACGCCTGTATCCTTACTGGAGGCTGAAGCAGGAGGCTCATCATGAGTTCGAGGCCAGAATAGGGTGTGTTGTGAGCCATTGTTCCCAAAAGACAAAAACAACAAGATATAAACCAAAAAACAAAAATGATTAAGAACAAATGCCAGAGGCTGTGGGGACCAGGAACCATTACTGTCGCTGATAGGAATGTAAACTATTGAAATCAGAATGGAGGTTCCTGACAAAACTAGACATAGAACATGCCAGGGCTCAGCAGTGCCACTGGGAGATGATGCCTGGAGGACTGTGTGTCAGCACACAGGCACCCGCACAGCCACGGTTATCGCTGCTCTATCCGTAAGAGCCAGACACAGAACCAACGTAAACACCCATCAGCAGATGAATGGATAAAGAAAATTCGGCAAATACACAATGCAGTTTTATTCAGACTGAGACTGTATAATTATAGAAAAAATAGATCCCTATTAGCTAGAGGGGCTAGAGAGAGAGAGATGGCTCGGCAGTTAAGAGCACTTGCTGTTCTTGTAGAAGATCTGGGTTTGCACCCCAGCACCCATGTGGTGGTTAACAACTGTCTGTAACTCCAGTTCCAGGGGGGTCTGAAGCTGTCTTCTGTCCTCCAGGGGCACTGCACAACATGGGTGCACTTGCAAGCAAGTACATACACTCACACACATAAAAATAAATAAAATTAAAAATAAAAATGCATGGAACAGGACAGCATCATGTTAAACAAAATAAGCTAGACTCGGAAATAGCAGTCATCGGGGTTGGCGGCCAGGGCCTTTACCCGTGGGGCCAGCCTGACCTTGTGTTTAGAGGCAGTGTCTCTCCACGTTCTCCTCTTCCATGTGGTATTGTGGTTGGAACGTGAAATGTCCCCACAGGGTCATGAGCTTGAGCTGCTGTGGTGCTGCTGTAGAAGGTTCTGGAAGCTTTAGGAGAGGGAGCTGTGCTGGAGGAGGTGAGGTTTGACAGCCAGCCCCACTTCCGGTTCACCTTCTGTTCAGCTGTATGGACCTCCTGATGCCCTGCCTTCCCCTCCCTGATGTGTCCCTCCTCTCTTGTCACTTCTAGTCAGCTATTTGCTTATGACAACGAGAGAAGTAACTAATAATCTAGGTAAAATATATTTGTAGGACATGAGAGGAGGGGGAGATAGACAGGTTAAAGGGGCCCAGAAAGATAGATCATGTCTTCCCTCATGTGTAGAATCAAGATCTAAATCCAGATAAACACATGGCCTGAAGATGGAAGGCAGCTATGTGGTTGGGTGAAGGGGACTAGAGAGAGAAGGAGGGGAGGGGAGGGTTGGAAAGGGAAGGAGGGGAGGGAAGGGTGGGAAAGGGAAGGAGGGAAAGGGAGAGGAAGAGAGGGGTTGTGGGCAGACAGCACCCGGCTGGGAACTGACTGCCGCTCCCGTCCTTGCCTCGTCTGAGATCCCCTAACTCTTTCCAACAGCAACATGAGCAGCAGTTCTTCTTTCACAGTCTCTGTTCTGGGCCTGGAGGGGCTTTGAGGAGGGAATCTCAGTTCCATAGGGGAAGCAAACGTTGCAAGCTGAGGAAGCAGACGCTGGTTCTGCTCCACAGACTGGCTGTCACCCTGCGTTCCCCCAGGACTTTTGATGACTCTATCCTTTGCAAAGCACGGTAAGGCTTCCAACTCCCAGCGGCTGGTTCTGTCTTCTTGGCCCAGGGCCCTGCCCACGCGGAGCCCAGTTAATAAGGCACAGGCCAGGCTCGTTGGCACCTGCTGGCCTTTGCAACTGACGCTCCTCCCTTCCCAGGACTGCCAAGATGTCCACCGGCACCTGCTGGGCCCAGCTCACCCTCCCGTTCTGTGAAACCTTTCCAAGTGGTCTCTCGCACAGGAGCCCTCCACACTCCTCAGGACCCTGAGTCTCTGGTCCTTTGTGCGCACTTTCGCGTGACTGTGCCACACCAAGGCCTCTTCCTAGGTTATGAGCCCATTCAGCTTCCAAGAGTGGAGCAGAGCTCACTGAATTCGTTTTAGTTGATACATAGAGAAGGGCGGCCCTGGGAGACGGCTCAGCTGGTAAAGAGCCTGCCGTACTTGAACCGTAGAACCCGCATTTGATAAAAAGCCAACTGTGGGGGGTGCACGTGTGACCCCAGTGCTGGAGAGGCAGAGACAGGAGGATCCTTGGCGTTTGCTCGTAGCTAGTCTAGCTGGGTCAGGGCCCCAGGGCCCAGGGAGGCACCCTGCCTGTAAACGCAAGGCTGGGCTGGCTCCTTGGGTAAAGGCACAGGCTGCTTAGCCTGCGGACCTGGGTTTGATCTCCAGGATTCACATGGCAGGAGGTCGGGAAGCAGAGAGATGGGCTCTGGTGCTCAGCAGCCTTCCCCTTCTTTCTACCTTTAAAAATATATTTATTATTTTTGTTTTATGTGTGTGTATTGCCCGCAAGTGTGTAAGAGCGCCCACATTGTACAATGGCTATGGAGGTCAGAAGAGGGCATTGGATCCCCTAAAACTGCAGTTACAGCTGGTTGTTACTCTCCATGTGGGTTCTGGGAACTGAACCCAGGTCAACTGCAAGAGCAGCTGGTGTTCTTAACCGCTGAGCCATCCTTCCAGCCCCTTCTGCCTTTCTATTCAGTCTCAGATACCAGCCCACAGTGTGGTGCGTTCAGAGTGGATCTCTCCTCCTCTGTTAAACCTCTCTGGAAACTCACAAACCCCCGAAGGTGTCCCTCACCAGTGTCTGAGGTGTTTGTTAATCTGATCAAGAGTTGACATTAGCTACCACACCTAGGTTAAGCTGTTATCTTTGTGGCTTGGCTTTTTAGAGCCTTCGCTGGACACAGTGGGTGCAGGGGAGGGAATGAGCTGTCCTCACCAAACATGGACCACCTGTCCAGGCCTGTCCCTGGGGCATGGAACTTTGTTTGAGCAAACACTTCCAGGACTTGTGGGTAACTGGATGCCACTGTCTGTAGCCTGGCAGTTTTCCCCTTGAAAGCTTCTAGCATGGTTGCCTTTTGAGAATTTAGTTTGGTGGACCTGTGACGGATCTCAGACCCCAGAACACCTGCATTCTCTTGCCTGGATGCCCGTCACCAACTAGCTGCATTTATAGGGTCAGGGTGGAGCAGCTGGCTTGGGCCTTCTGTCCTTTTTGAATGCATTTGTCCATCCATCCATCCATCCATCCATCCATCCATCCATCCATCCACACACACACTCCTGTAGAACATGCTCTTAGCTCTTCTGAAGTGCCAGACCCTGGAGACAGCCCTGGGCAAATCAGAACCTGCCGCGACTGGCCTGTTCAGGTGGAGCTGATGGTGACAAGGGAAGTGGACCTCAGCACAGCGCACTTCCAGCTGGGGGTCAGCTTAGCTTAAACAAATATCAGGGTTGAGGGCACTGGTGGAGACGAATAAGAGGGCTTGCAGCTGGGTATGAAGCAGCCAGGACCTGGCTCTGGAAAAACATCAAAGCCGGTTTTAGCAGGCTTCAGCTGGAGCACCCACTGGGGAGCACCACAAAGCATAGTCATCCTTTCCCCTAGCAAACTTCTCAACTTTATGGTAGGCACCTGCCGTCTCTGGCCCTCCAGCATGGTGACTGGTAGACACGTTGCAGGTGCTAGATGAACACAGATGTGCCTAGGACTTCAGGAGGAGCCGTTGCTGTGTTCTCTGTCTCCATGACCAGCCTTCCAGGATTGTTCCCCCTTGAGAGAAACCCCAGGACTTGATGACGGGTGAAGTTAACCCCGTCTTTCAGCTCCTTTTCCTGCCCTGGCTCTTGTTTACTGGGAGCTGTGTCTGGGCTTGTAATCATGGATCAGTGAAGCACGGTCCACTCTTGAAGCCTTTTTATGTTCACACAGAGTTCTCAAAGATCAAAAGGACTCGAAGACCCACGAGTCAGTTTTTGTAGAATCAAAAGGGTCCTGGAGTATCAGAGTCCAGTGAGCACTGGGCATGAGAGGGCGTATGGCCACACAGTGGCAGAGGGCCAGGCCAGAGCCCAGCCAGGTGTCTGTGTATTTCCAAGCAATACTGTGAGCGATAGGCTAGCTGCGTGTTTCAGAGTCCAGTGGTTTTTCAGTCCTGGTCTACTGTGCACAGTGTGAACTTGGCTGGGATTTACTTCAGCAATAACGTATGGAGGGGCTGCTCATGCACTCTGGAGGCAGAGACAGGCAGATCTTTGTGAGATGGAGGCCAGTCTGGTCTACATAGTGAGTTCCAGGTTCCAGGCCAGCTAGAGCTACAGGGAGACCCCTGCCTCAAAAAAGAAAAGAAAAAGGCTGCATATGGTGGTATATGCCTGGAACTCTCTGGTGGGAACAGAACAGGAGGATCCCTGGGGAGCTGGCCGGGTCCAGGTAGAAGACCCTGTCTCAAAAACAGAGTGGATGGTGTCTGCAGAATGATGGCCGTGGTTGACCCCCCCATGTACACACACACACACACACACACACACACACACACACACACACAGAGTGATGACTGTCTACAAAGATGAATGCTTTAAAGCAGACAAGGCTTTGACAGTCCTCTGCCATCTAACCAGCCACCATCCCTGGGAAGCACCTGCTCCCTGGCACATCCCCTGCATCTGACATAGATCCTGTCTCCTTGTTCTTTGCTCTGGAACCTGCCTTCACGGCACTGTCAGACCACAGCAGTCCCCAGCCCTGAGCCTGGGTCTCACTGCTTTCCTTCTGAGTCTGTCCCTCCTGTACCACAGCTCTCAGGTGACATGAGGTGCATCCCATCAGCACCCCAGGACTTGGTTTCCCCAGGTGCAAAGTCTTGGCTCACAGTGAGGTCTTGAGAGAGTGCACCCAGTCCTCGACAGGACCTCATTTCTCTGTGCTTATCAGTGATATCATGTCATGGAGGTCGCCGTGTGGTTTGCACATGAATGTTTCCATAGGGTCCTGTTTGAACACTTGGTTCCCTGCGGACAGCACAATTTGGGAAGGTTACAGAACCTTTAGGAGGTAGAGTCTTTTTTTTAAAATTTTATTTATTTTTGTATGTGTATGAATGTACTGTCTGCATGTAGGTTTGTGCACCCGTGTCATGCAATGCCGCGGAGGTCAGAAGAGGGTCTTGGTTTCCCCTGGAACTGGAGTTCTCCTGGAATTGGAGTTACAGACAGTTCTTAGCCGCCATGTGGGTGCTGGGGATCGAACCTGGGTCCTCTGCAAGAGCAGTCGGTGCTCTTAACCGCTAGGCTATCTCTCCAGCCCAGGAGGTAGAGTCTTCTAAGAGGAGGTGGGTCATGGGGGTGGAGGAGGGGGCGGACTGTGAGCTTGGGAAGCTTGGCCTCACTTCCTGTCTGTTCTCTGCTGGTTGACTGAGGAGGCCGCTAGCTCAGCCATCTCATGCTGTGCTGCCATGGTGGCCTGTACCCCTCAAAACCATGATCCTAATAAACCTTGCCTCCCTTAAGTTGCTTTCATTACAGCAATGAAAAGTAAGTAGGGGTGACAGGGCTTCCTGGAGCAGGTGAGAACCGAGCTGACTTCAAAGGCCCAGAGACCATTTGTAAATATCTAGAGCAGAGATGAGATCCAGAGGTTTGGAGCAGGTGGAAATCAGTCAGAAGAGTCTAGGGGTAGTCTGGGAGTCCAGAGAAGGGTATTTTATTCTGACTTGGTGAGTCACTGGGGGAACTAGAGAGACAAACTAGAAGAAGTAGGATAGAATTGGAGAGGACAAAAGGGTCTTCTGGCTCAGTCTTTTACTTGGTGTGAACAGAAATATGTGTGGCCTGGTAGTAACTCCTGTCTAGTTAGAGGCTCTGTGCTGCTGTGTGCTCCTGGGTAAATGACATGCCATCTCTGACCTGGGTTTCTTCTCTGTGTGACAGAAGTGACTCCTTGTGACTCCAGGCCTCTGCTGCTGGCTGCTCAGGAAGGAGAGGCCCGCTGTGGGAGCCCCCATGTGGGACCCACGCTGAGCAGCTTCCACTCATCTGCCTCTGCTTACCCAGCCCCCTGTGCCCTGGCCACTCCAGAAGTGGCCCAAGAACAGCCTGCCTGACCCCTCTCCCTTCACTTTCTCGTCACACCTGACTTCATGCATCCTCAGCCTCTTGTTCACAAAGCCAGCTCATGAGGACCAGGCACCCAGCCATCTGGCCCCTAGCCTCCATGCCAGTCAGCATTTCCTTGCCAAAGCACGGTCCCTTGTGGCTCATGGACTCTTGGTGCATGGGTATGGGCGGGAGAAAGGAGATGGGAGAGTCCAGGCTGGAACCTGGAACCTGACAGCCTGGTCACATTGAAGGGACTCTTAGATCCTGAGGGACACAAGGGTGGGTTTGCCACAATGCAGATAGGAAGGCTGTCACCCAAGAGTAGATTCAGAGGGAACTTTGTGCCAAGCATGCAGGGGACATGCATGATACAGACAGTGTGGGGAGCCCTGCTCACCTTGAAGTTCTGAGGTCGGGGAGAGAGGAGGAGAGCTGCAGGGGTGAGAGCCACCTTCACTGAGCCCAGCTCTGTTTTGGAATTTGATGTGCTGACTCACCCCACGATGAGCCAGTAATACTTGTTTTTGTTTTTTTAGGAGCCCATAGTTAAGAGACTTTGGACATAAAAATATTTTATTTATTATTTATATTTTATGTGTATGAGTGTATTGCCTTCATGTATGTGAGCGCACCTGTGTCATGCATTGCTCAGGGAGGACAGAAGAGGGTATGGGATCCCTTGGAATTAGAGTTATAGACAACTGGAGTTGTGGACAACTGTTAGCTGCCATGTGGGAGATCTGCCTGCCTCTGCCTCCTGAGTGATGGCCTGTGCCATCATGTATTTTTATTTTATGTATATGAGTGTCTTGCCTGCATATATGTTAAGTGCATCTGTGTCATGCAGTGCCTGCAGAGGCCAGAAGAGGGCATTGGATCCCTTGGAACTGGGGTTATGGATGGTTGTTAGCTGCCATGTGGGTGCTGGGAATCGAACCCAAGTCCTCTGCAAGAGCAGCCAGTGCTGGTAATTGCGGAGCCCTCTCTCTAGCCCCTCTCTGTTCTGGCCTGTGAATGTGATACTGTAAGTTCCTGCCTTGAGTTCCCCACAATAATGGACTGTAAACTGGAACTGTAATCCAAACAAACCCCTTCTTGGTAACAGGAATGAATATGGACCAGAAAGCAGGCCCGAGAGGCTGAGCAGCGTCCCTTCCCTGGGCTCTCACAGATCCATCGTTCCGGATTACGGGTCCTCACCGCTGGGAAGGCGTCTGCGTGCAAAGCTCCGCCTCTGGCAGCAGGTGGCAGCACCGGCCCACGGATCTGCTCCAGGTCTGCTCCAGCCCTGCGGGTGCGCGCCGGGGCCGTGGTCTCCGCAGGGTCTGCAGGGATCGTTGGTGGCTGGGGCCGCTGGCGGCCTCATCCTCCGGGCTCGCGATGCCCCAGGACTTCGGAATCTGCTCCAGACACTGGGTTAGACAGAGCTGTAGGCTGCAGCCTGAGGCCGCGTTGACCAAACACCTGCTAGTCTCCGGGTTAGGACCTTCATCGACCTGCTTTGTTTAACCCTCCCCACGCAACAGGCCTTTTGAGTTAGGTGCTGTCCTTTGGCCTATTTGCTCAGAGGAGGAAACAGGAGCTTCCAGAGGCTCAGCTGGCCTAGGCCCAGGAGCGGGTTCAGCGACAAGCCTGGAGGACCAGCGTGCAGAGCTACCCAGAGGCTGGGACCCAAGGCCTAGTCTACCTGCTCATCCCAGAGGAGGAGGCAGGGAGCAGGCAATCCCCCTTTGCACCCTCCCTAGGCCCTGGTACAGTGAGCCAGCTTAGGGTGCCTGGTGGGTGCTGTGCCTAGCTGAGAGATGGTGCTCATCCCGGGGTGGCAGGGTCCAGACACTCCCTCCATCTGTGTGCATGCCCACCTGGTACCTGGCCACAGGGGAAATGTGGAGTGTCTTTGAATATGAGGCAGGCTTTCTCTCTCACCTCAAGAAGGCTTTAGGTCAGGAGTTAGGGTACCCTGCACACAGTCCCGCACAGCTTCCATGGAGTCAGTGGCCTCTGTGGATTCTCACCCTGTGAATTCAAAGAATGCAGTGAAATCCAGGAGGATAAATTTGGAAGGAGTTTTATTATAGATTCATAGGTGGGTGCTCAGGAGAGAGAAGGTAGTGCTCTCGTACAACAGGAGGGGGTCCCTGGAAATGGGGTACCACCTAGCCGCTAGTCCAGGCCTTTTGTACGGCTTATGGGAAATGGGGGTGATGCTTGGTTGGGGTGTCTGGGTCAGTCTGGCTGACCCAGGTGTGAGGTATCTTGGTGCCTTGGTTCTGGTCATATCCTCATGTGCGGATCTAGTGGAGGAGATAGAACGGAAACCTTTGGAGAACGGGCATTTCTGACCCCCAGCCAGAACAGAACCCAGGACACTGCTGGCTTCCAGCCAAGGATGAGAAGTAGAACTGTTCACTTCCATCCAAGGATGAGAAGTAGAGCTGTTCACTTCCATCCAAGGATGAGAAGTAGAACTGTTCACTTCCATCCAAGGATGAGAAGTAGAGCTGTTCACTTCCATCCAAGGATGAGAAGTAGAACTGTTCACTTCCATCCAAGGATGAGAAGTAGAACTGTTCACTTCCATCCAAGGATGAGAAGTAGAACTGTTCACTTCCATCCAAGGATGAGAAGTAGAACTGTTCACTTCCATCCAAGGATGAGAAGTAGAACTGTTCACTTCCATCCAAGGATGAGAAGTAGAACTGTTCACTTCCATCCAAGGATGAGAAGTAGAACTGTTCACTTCCATCCAAGAATGAGAAGTAGAACTGTTCACTTTCAGGGTCCCGGGCCCCAAATCAGTTTCTGCCTCCTGTTTTCTACCCATATCAGGGACTAGCACAGAGCCGGACCCAGTTCCTATTTATGGGAAGAGTGGCTGGGCCTGGCACACCGTTGCAGCCAGCAGGTTCCTTCTTGGGGGTCCTCCAGCCCTGTTGGGGCAACATCATTGGTCTGTTCGTGGACTGTCTGCTTGCTCTTCAATATCCAGATCAGTTCTTTACCCATCCTGCCTCTTTCCAGATGGAAAGACCCCAGGGAGGACCCTCTTCTGCCAGTGTCTAGTGCACGGCTGGGTATAAAGAAAGCCATCCGTGGAAACAGCCTGCACTATGTTTCCAAGAAGTGCGTTCATCCCTGCAACACCAGGGATAAGTGACAGGGAGAAAATTAAAACCACCCCCACGCTAATAGGATCCTTTTCTACAATGGTGTTTTAATGGAATTGAGTTTTTATCTTTCTCTTTTTATTGTACAAGAAACACATATTTCCCAACAAGCTTATTAAGTGATATTTCCAGTGGATTCATTTTTTGGTCTTCTATGTGTTTTTTTGTACACTTGCACAATACAATAATTTAATTTACTGGAACCGCATCACTTCATAAACCTGTCCTGAACTCTGCTCACAGTGAGGATGGCACTGCTTTCTGCTGTCTGTTGAGGGCTGACTGAGTGCAAATTTACACAACTACTTGAGAACTTTTTAAAAAGTGTATTTTAGGGGCTGGAGAGATGGCCCAGCTGTTAAGAGCGTCGACTGCTCTTGCAGAGGACCCAGGTTCGATCCCCAGCACCCACATGGCGGCTGAGAACCATCTTTAACTCCAGTTCCAGGGGAATCCGACACCCTCTTCTGACCTCCGAGGCATTGCGTGACAGAGGTGTACAGACCTACATGCAGACAGTACATTCATACACATAAAACAAATAAAATTAAAATAAAAAGTGTATTTTACTTTATGTATATGAGTGTGATGACTGCGTGGGTGTAAGTGCACCTGTGTCAGGAGTGCCCACAGAGGACAGAAGGGAGTGTTGGATTCCTTGGAACTGGAGTTACAGATGGTTGTTAGCTGCCATGTGGGTGCTGATTTGAACCCACATGTTCTGCAAGAACAGCCAGTGCTCTTAACTGCTGAGCCGTCTCTCCAACCCTGTACTTGAGAACTTTAATGAGGGACAGTTTTTCAACTCATTAATCATGTCAATTCAAAGATTTTTAGGGGGCTGGAGAGACTGCTCGGCAGGGAAGAGCTCGCACTACTCTTGCAGAAGACCCAGGCGTGTCGGGCAGTCCACACCCACCCGCAGCTCCAGCTCCACAGGCTCTGATCTCACAGCAGCATGTGAGAGTGACTTCCAGTTCCACAGCGGCCCTTTCCCTTCCTACTTGCAGAGAGCTAGCTCTGCCTCACCTCGAACCAGGAACCGGGCCTTCGTCAGACACAGAACCTGCCAATCCGCTGGTTCCTTCATTTGGGACTTTCAGTTTGCAGAACTATGAACAGTAGATTTCCCAGTCTCTGATACCTTGTTACAGCAGTCAGAATGGATGGAGACCATCTGCCTTTAGGAGTCATTTAACTGCTCTGTGCTTCGGTTCCCGTGTTCACACAAAAGCAGATGGAGGTGTGAACATCGTATGAATAGCTCTCCAGCCCCTGCCGCCTTGCAGCCACTCGGCCAACATGCAGTAGTTACTTTTCATTTGGGTCCAGGCAGCACCTTGTTGAGTTTCAGCCTGGCTTCTGACTGCCGTGTTCAGGAAGCGGAACACTGCCCCAGGCCCATGCATCAGCCTGCAGGGATCCAAGCAGGCCCACACGGCAGCTTCCAGATTGTGGGTAGGAGGACAGGATGGGTGGGACGTTCATCAACATGGGGGTTGGGGTGGTGCTGATCTGTGCTCACCAGTGACTGGAAACAGGCATTCACGTGGGATCGATGCCTTCTCAAACCCTGCTGAAGACGTCGTTCTCTTCTCCTGGTCAGTTGGAGGTGGAGCCATCACTGTTGCCATTTGGGCAGTAGGCCAGAGCCAGGAAGATGGATGTGAGAGGAAGGAGGTGTGAGAAGAAGGAGGCTTGGCCCTGGGGTTCAGGATGAGCGCCTAGGAGGGAGCACAGGGAGAAGATGGGGCATCAGCCTGGGCTCAGGAACGGCTGTGTAGGGGTCCGAGGAAGTTGCTCAAAAGTTGCTTCCAACACCACAGGGAAACCCAGCTTCTGACTTCTCTTGAAAAGCTTTTAGTTTTTTTTTCTGCTGACTGCCCGTTTGGAGGCAGTATCTGGGTGGAGTCACACAGTGGCATCTGGGTGGAGTCACACAGTGGCATCTGGGTGGAGTCACACAGTGGCATCTGGGTGGAGTCGCACAGTGACTGACCCGGGCACCCAGTCCCTTCCGTTCCCCATCATCACATAGCCTTGAAGCCCAGTGTCAGTGGACATGTACCACCAACACGGCCTCCGTGGTCAGCTCTGCCTCTCTAAGAGCTATTAGTCCTTACGGGGTACAGTTGGACCCCACTGTTCAGCAAGCCCCATCCCCATGACTCCAGATGTCCTGACCTCACCCTGTCTGAATTCGGCCTAACCACTTAACCACCTCGCTTTGACCCTTCCCTGAGAGATGGACACAGCATTTTGGAGGTGGGTTGTGCTTAGGCCAAACAAGGTTCCACACATGGAGACCCACTGAGCCTTTCTGGAAACTGGCTAAAATAAATGAGAAACATGCCACAGCAAAGTGGCTGCTCAGAGCAAAGCTAAGGAACATCTTTCAAACGCACCTCATATCCCTCGGCAGCCCGCAACCTTCACTGAAGGATCTCTCTTCATCTGAGAGGCACTGAGTCCAGCTGAGGGGAGTCCCTCTCCAAGAAAACCCCACATCACCTCTGGGAGAATTTATCAATGCATGTGGGGCTCCAGGTAAGGGGACGTTTCTGAGAATGAAGGAGTCTTGTGTTTGAAACAATCTCAGCGTCAACAATGCCACGGACTCTGCTGTGAAGGAGAGGAGGAGAGTCTGTACTCAGGATTTCTGAGGCACCTGGCTCTTTCAAGCCTGTCTGGGAGCCAGGTCCCTCCCTTAGCTACTGTGCAGGCCTGGGGCTTCACCCTCTTGAGACCAGGAGGCTGAGGAGGTGCTGGGAGCCCTTGGGTCACTGTTCCCAGCCATCTGCACCAGGTTCGTTGCTGCTCCTATACAGGAGGCACCAGCAGTTTTGAGCCCTGAAGTCACACTGGAGCGTGGTAGCTGACAGTGCTGGACGTGCGGAGTGACCTCCTCTTTCCAGACTGAGACCCAGGATCCCCAAGTCAGTATTTCACCTTAAGTTGTTACCTCAAAAGTAGGACCAGCTGATGTGCACACTGCCTTCAAAGCCTGTGACCCAGGGCCATGGAGTTAGCGCAATAAAATGCTTGTTGTGCAACTATGTATACCCGAGTTCAATCCCCAGATCCTATGTAAAACTCCATGCACAAGGGCTGGAGAGATGGCTCAGTGGTTAAGAGTACCAACTGCTCTTGCAGAGGACCCGGGTTTGATTCTCAGCACCCACATGGCGGCTAAGAACCATCTTTAACTCCAGTTTCAGGGAAATTTGACACCCTCTTCTGACCTCTGCGGCATTGCACGACATGGGTGCACGAACCTACATGCAGACAGTACACTCATACACATACAAAATAATAATAATAAAAAACAACTCCATGCACAGGGGACCAGCAAGAGGGCTCAGTGAGCAAAGGTGCTTGCCACCAAGCCCAAAGATCTGAGTTCAATACCCAGGCATGGCATGGCAGAAGAATGGAACTGACTCCTGAAAGCTGTCCTCTAACCTCTACCTCCATGCCGTGGCATACATGTATGTGTGTACACACACACACACACACCCCCCAATGCTAGCACTGGGGTGTGGAGACAGGTGGATCCCTGGGATTCAAGGCACAGCCAGCCTAATGTGATCTGTGTGCTCCAGAGCCAGGTGAGTGACCCTCTCAGTGTCCTCGGCGGACATCTCCCGAGGAGCAAGAGCTCCTCATGCACAAACACCTCAATGTACACATGCACCTGACACAAACACACGTACTCTACACATAAACAGGGAACAAAAAGAACAAAAACAAAGCCCCCACCACCTGGGGGCCTTTCTGTAAATCCTTCAGCCCCTCTAATATCTTAAGGAGCACCCCGAGCCTTCCTGACATCCAACCTCAGTCCTGCACGCGCAGCTTCAATCTCTTTCCCTGTTCTTGGAGGAATTGGTCCCCAGGCTTCAAAGCAATCATTCCTCCTCCAGGATTGTTCACTTGCGACCTGGCCCCGATCCGAGATGAATCACCCGGGTCTCCCGGGGGCTGCTTTCTTCTGCCATTCCTCACCTCTGCTCTCTGCAGCTTTCCAAACTCCTTTCTTGAAAAGTGCTTATGGATTTCCAGGGCTGTGTTTGGAGCAAGTCAGGAGAATTGTAATGGTTGGCGCAGGGAGACTTCCCATCCATCCCAGGAAAGAGTGATCAGGTGGAAGCTCAGGGGGTGAAGGCCAGGAAATACCTCAGAAAGCAGCGACCAACGACTCCAAATGCAGACGGGTCAGAAACGTGCATCAAACTTCCCTGGGCCCTTCAGTCTCACCAGGGAATGTGCCAGGGAAAATAGATTCGGATTTGATTTATTGGATGCAAATGTTTTTTTCTTAAAAAATAACAAATGACCGGGTCAGATGCTAAGTGACCACTCACTAACAGAACTTGACATGCTCTGACTGCACAGAGCCGGGGAAACTGGGTGTCTGCTTGAGCTCTGTAGCCCTGAAGCTAGTATTTTTTTTAAACAAGATAACTTCCAGAAGGATGAAGATCAAAACCCCTGGGCCCCAGCCTGGCTTTCCCACTTCACCGGACAGCTTTGACCAGTCCCTTTACCTCTCTGGTCTCAATTTCCTCAGATTTTTAGTTTTATGGGCTGGTGATGGAACCCAGGGCCATGTACTAGGTTAAGCTCTACCACTGAGCTGTATCTCCAGCCAAACGAAAAGGGGTCCCATTAAATGATCTATTGGACTCCTTCTTGGTCTTGTATTTCATAATTCCTTGACGATTATCAGATTCCAAAATGGTATCCCCCAAATGCTGATCTTTTTTGGGGGGGTATTTTTGAGGCAGGGTCTCCCTTTTAGTCCCAGCTGTCCTGGAACTCTCTCTGTAGACCAGGTTGGCCTTGAACTCACAGAGATCCACCTGCCTCTGCCTCCCAAGTGCTAGGATTAAAGGCGTGTGCCACCACGCCCGGCAATGCTGATCTTATCAGATGTTCAGCAAAAAGGTATTTCCATGGTCCCATGGTCCATGGTATATGAAATATTATGTATGTGATCTTCCCCCTGAGATGACTCTGTGAACAATGAACCTTAGCATATTAGAGATTCCATGAGAGCCAAGCATGCTGGTTCATGTCTGTCATCCAGCTCTAGGGAGGCAGAAGCAGGAAGGTCAGTTCAAGACCAGCAGGTTGGCAGGCATGAGTGGCACCCAGGTCTGAGTGGAAAAAGATTTGTCCTGTACCAAGAACATACCAAACAAGAAGTAATGAGAAAGACTTGTGTTCATAAGCAATGTGGTCCGCATGTCAGGGCTGACCCAGCCAGGCCAGGTGCCTGGTAACTCACCCTGGCCTGGCCACTCTGTGGATCTGATCAGATTGCCTGTGTCCTTGGCAAAAGAAAATTTCACTATTTGTCTGGAAAAGAAACCAGAAAGGGATGGTTAAGAGCACTGACTGCTCTTGCAGAGGACCTGGGTTCAATTCCCAGCACCCACATGGCAGCTAAGAACAGTCTTAGGCTGGGTGTGGTGGTGCATGCCTTTAATCCCAGCACTTGGGAGGTTAGAGAAAGGTGGATCTCTCTGAGTTCAAGGCCAGCCTCGTCTATATAGCGAGCTCCAGGCCAGCTGGGACTAAAGGAAGACCCTCTCTCAAAAAGACCTCCACCCCCCAAAATAGAAACCAGAAATGCATCATCACACAGTCGTAAGGGTGATAAAGGTGTATATATTGGAATATATATATATATATATATATATTCCAATAAAATGGCATGAGGAGAGGGAGGGGATTAATGGGAGGAGGAGGAGGAGAATATGCATGAATATGTCATGATGAGATCCACTGTTGTGTGAAATACTGTGATCAGCTCTAAAGCCGGAAGCAGAGTCTCAAGAAGGCTTTGCCCCATGGAGCCAGCATTTCTGGATTCTTTTTGACCAAAGTTACACACTGTAGTGGTTACCTATCTGCTGCTGTGATAAAATACCCTGTCCGAAAGCAACTTAGGGAAGAAAGGGTTTATTTGGTTTACAGTTCCAGGGGGAAGAGAGTCCATCACGGTGAGAAGGCATGGCGGCCGGAATAGGAGGCTGGTCCCGGCAGTCAGGAAAGCAGGGAGAGCCCACAGGGACAGAGCAGGAAGTAGGGCCAGGCCATGAAATCTCAAAGCCTGTCTCAGTGAAGCACTTCCTGCAGCGAGGCTCCACCCCTTAGGCCCCAAAGCCTTCTCAGGTAGCAGATCCAACTGGGGACCAAGTGTTCAGAGACAGGAGCCTGAGGGGGCATGGGGCATTTCATACTCAAACCATCGCATACAGAATAAGGCTGGGGTGGGAGGGGGGGACATGCTCGGTCAGTCCTCTGCCTGGAACTTCCAGTTTTAGGAGACTGCCCAGCGGGAGAGAAAGGAAAAGGCCATCTCTCATTCTAAGCCTTTCATAAGAGAGAGGTATTTCGACCCCAAAAGGAAGGTCATTCCCTCAGCATGAGGAGCAGCCCTTAGAATTAACAACCTCTGCCTTGCTACAGCTTCATGCCACAGTCCTCTTCTCCTCTCACTGTACCACAACTGAAAATCCCACTGCGGGCCTGGCACCAGCTTGCAAGCCGGCGTTCAGAAGCAGCAGCTGTAAAGATAAAGTGTTGGAGAGGAGCCACTGTGGGGAGGGAATGAGGCTCCTCTCGATAGAGCCTGCTCACCATGTAACCAGGCTGGCCCGCAGAACCCCAAGACGTTGTCCTGTGACCCTCCCCCGACCCGGGATGTAATGTCGCCCCCACAACTCCAGGATCCACTAGGGCCACGTGGCCAAGCCCACCGAATCTGCTCCTAGCAGACGCCTGCGGCTCCCTCCCACCTTCTTCCCCCTCCAGCTCTCTCTCCTGGGGGGGGGGTGCCCCACCCGGGGCCCAGATACACGTTCCCACAGGTCTTCTTAGATGCTCAGACTCACCTGTCAGCTGCAAAGAGGGAACAGTTCTGAGGGAACAAGATAGACTCCATTTTTCTACTTTGTGGAAATACACCGTCAAGAAACAGCCCCCATGCTCAGATTCCAGGAGAAACCACAGAATATCTCAGTAACTAACAGGGAAGGACTAAGGGTTGTTTGTTGAAAATAACTAACAGGGAAAGCCTGAAGGTTAAACATGTTTGCTCTTCCGCCAGGATGTACTCAGTGAGTAACCCCCCCCCCCCCCCCCCCCGCCAACCATGGCACCACCAAAGCCAACCCATGGTGCGGCGAACCGAACACCCTATCAGTTTTAAAAATCATGCTTCCTCGGTCACTATGAATCAATAACAAAAATGCCAAAACTGAAAAATTCCCCGTTTGCATTTTTTTCTTTTAAAAAACCCCCCCCCCCCCCCCCGCCACAAGCTGTGGCACCGCTTCCCCCAGCCTGCTGTGTCAGAAGGGGTGGTCCAAGCTCGAGCTTGAATCAAAGACTCTTTGTATTTACATCAGAGCCGCGTGTCCTGGCGGTCTTTCGGGGGTCCCAGTGACCTGGGCATCACACAGCCTCTGTGGGTCAGCTGCAGTGTGCCAGGCCCTGGGATCTGCTGCCCTGTGGGGACGCGACACTCCATCCCCATTCTGAAGATTGGAAAGCTGAGCCAGAGGACACTGTGCTGCTCACTCAGGGCTGTGCATCCCACAAGGCACTGAGCCCAGGCCTTCAGACTCTAGGGTGCCCCTCATCTATATCTCCTGTTTCCATGTCTCCCCAGGGGATATAGCGCAGGGGAAACACCCAGAAACACCTTGGTAGAACTGTGCCTAGCATTAATTTTCCTCTGTGTTCTGCATATGCTCTAATAACCACACAGAACTTTCACAGTGTTGTGTGGAAAATCAAATCATCTCTAAACCACACAGAAAGATCTCTGCATTTCAAAGTGCTTCCAAGGAATAGAAGGGGACGTCCTCCCCCAACCTCACCCCCAGCTGGCTCCCTCCACCCCAGCCTTGTAGGTAGATTACCGGACTGGGTCCCACCTAGACAGAGCTTCCAGCCTCCTGTCCCACAGGCAGAGGGCGCCCTGAAGGGAGTCCCTGTGGGTGCTTTGTCTCCTCACACAGCCACACCAGAATCTGCCTGTCCTGGCTCCTGGGTACTGCCAGGCTGTGCTCAAGCTCCCCTCCGCCTTGGGCTAAGAGGTGGTCCACGATAACCAGAATATCCCATCCCAGAAGACAGACGCCTAATCCTGACCAGACCTAGGAGATGCCCCAGCTCTGCTGTGAGAGCTGTATGGGGAGTCGTCCCAGGAGAGGGCAGTACAGACATTTCCCTGCAACAGGTTCAGGCAGGGTCCAGTGATCTCCCACCCTGAAGGGGCCACCTTAGCCTCAGAGAAGTGGAGGGGAGTATTGCAACCCTGGTGTCTGCCTTGAGAAGCTGACACTTGGAATTCTGAGATCTAGGAAGCCCTTTCCGCTCTCAGGGCCTTTGCCCTGTGCTGTGACCCTGCCTGAACCATCCTTCCTAGGACAGACCTTCAAGGGCTCAGCTTGGAGTCATGTGCTCTGTACTGTCTCCATCCCAAAAGAATGACAGGGAAAAGAAGCTGCAAGAAGAGGAGCTGGTCAGGAGGCTGTGGGCAGCTTAACTGTCCAGTCATCACGTGACTAGGACATTTGACCTTCACACCTAGGCAACAGGGAATGGGGAGGTATTGACCCAGGAACAGTATGAACGAGTGAAGTATTCATCACGACTGTGTGTTCCAAATGGAATATTTACTTGTAACTTCATGGAGTAGAAAACCTAAGCCATCTTGGGAAGAAAGTTGGTAGAAAATGCAATTATTTTATTTTATTTTTTGGTCTTTTTTTTTTTTTTTTTTTTTTTTTTGAGATCGGTCTCCCTGTAGCCCCAGCTGGCCTGGAACTCACTGTGTAGACCAGGCTGGCCTTGAACTCAAAGAGATCTGCCTACTTCTGCCTCCCAAGTGCTGGGATTACGGGTGTGCACCACCATGCCTAGCAGAAAAATGCAATTATAACAACATTTTGTATTCATGGCTTAACTTTTAGAGAACCGAGAAAAGCATACGAAGAAGACAAATTACTCTGCTCTAGTATTCCTCGATATTTTTAAGAACTTGCTATGTTTCTATTTCTCATTTATTTTCCTTGACTTTGTTTTTACCGACACATACATAATTTACAGATGCCTATACTCAGCTTCACATATTTAAAAGAGCAAGTGAAGCTGTGGTTGCCTGCACGAGGCCTGTATGAGATCAAGCCAGTCGACACTCCAGCATGGAGGGTGGGGGACACAACCCCCTACCACCGAGGAGCCGTGGAGAGTCAACTGCTGCTGTTTAGCTCTCCTTACCTGTACTGAGGATCACACGTGTTTAGTTCTCCTTCCTTACCTGTACTGAGGATCACACGTGTTTAGTTCTCCTTACCTGTACTGTGGATCACACGTGTTTAGTTCTCCTTACCTGTACTGAGGATCACACGTGTTTAGTTCTCCTTACCTGTACTGAGGATCACACGTGTTTAGTTCTCCTTACCTGTACTGAGGATCACACGTGTTTAGTTCTCCTTACCTGTACTGAGGATCACACGTGTTTAGTTCTCCTTACCTGTACTGAGGATCACACGTGTTTAGTTCTCCTTACCTGTACTGAGGATCACACGTGTTTAGTTCTCCTTACCTGTACTGAGGATCACACGTGTTTAGTTCTCCTTACCTGTACTGAGGATCACACGTGTTTAGTTCTCCTTACCTGTACTGAGGATCACACGTGTTTAGTTCTCCTTACCTGTACTGAGGATCACACGTGTTTAGTTCTCCTTACCTGTACTGAGGATCACACGTGTTTAGTTCTCCTTACCTGTACTGAGGATCACACGTGTTTAGTTCTCCTTACCTGTACTGAGGATCACACGTGTTTAGTTCTCCTTACCTGTACTGAGGATCACACGTGTTTAGTTCTCCTTACCTGTACTGAGGATCACACGTGTTTAGTTCTCCTTACCTGTACTGAGGATCACACGTGTTTAGTTCTCCTTACCTGTACTGAGGATCACACGTGTTTAGTTCTCCTTACCTGTACTGAGGATCACACGTGTTTAGTTCTCCTTACCTGTACTGTGGATCTCACGTGTTTAGTTCTCCTTACCTGTACTGAGGATCACACGTGTTTAGCTCTCCTTACCTGTACTGAGGATCACACGTGTTTAGTTCTCCTTACCTGTACTGTGGATCTCACATGTTTAGTTCTCCTTACCTGTACTGAGGATCACATGTGTTTAGCTCCCCTTACCTGTACTGTGGATCATATGTGTTTAGCTCCCCTTATCTGTACTTGGATCACACGTGTTTAGCCACCCTTCCTTACCTGTACTGTGCATGTGTATTCTGAGTTAAAAAAGAAATGCCTGCACTAAATTGAAGTGTAAATATTTCAATCATCTGTGGTTACTTATAAAGCTATTTGAGGGGCTGGAGAGATGGCCTAGTGGTTAAGAGCACTGACCACTCTTGCGGAGGACCCAGGTTCGATCCCCAGCACCCACATGGCAGCTGAGAACCGCCTGAAACTCCAATTCCAGGAGAACTCCAGTTCCAGGGGAATCCAACACCCTCTTCTGACCTCCGCAGCTTTGTATGACACGGGTGCACAAACCTACATCCAGACAGTACATTCATACACATAAATAAATAAATAAAAATAAAAAAGCCATTTGAATATTTTGAACACATGATTTAAACTTCTACAAGTTGTTTAATTATATCTTTCAGCCAACTATTTTAGAATATTATGATAGTTGATTGTTATTTGACTGAGTTTTTACATAATATTTTTATAGTTATTTTTCATCTTAAAAATATTTCTCTCTCCAAAAAGTCAAAAAGAAGGTGGTTGGGAAGATGGCTCAGTCAGTGGTGTGTTGCCCTTGCAAGCACGAGGACCTGAGTTTGCATCCAGGAGCCCATGTTGAAAAGCCAGGCTCATGCATGTGTCTTTAATCTGAGCCTTGGAAGCAGGAGACAGACAGGGGCATGCTGTGGCCTGGCTCTTTCATCCGGCTAGCTAGCTGCTGCACAGACCCTGTCTCCGTAAACAAGAGGACAGCTCTTGAGGAATGATACCCAAGGTTGTCTTCTGGCCTCCACATGCACGCGTGTGCATGTGTATCTGCACATACATGACCACATATGCATGGTCATACACAGACACATATCAGAAGGAGAAGATGTATTTTATGTTATTTAGTTTGTGTATATGTGTGTGTGCATACATGTGTGTGCACGGGTGTGTGTACATGGGTGTACAAACATGCACTTATGTGCCTACATGCACATGTGTGAACATGCATGCACACACGTATACATGTGTATATGTGTATGCTCCCATGCCTGTGTGTGTGGAGGCCACAGGTGGACACTGAGTGTTCTCCTCTGTCGGTCTCCACTTCTCATTCTGAGGCAGGGTCTCCCTGAACCTTTGCTCACTGATGGCCAGGCTGGCTGGCCAGCGAGTCCTGGGCATCCTCCAGTCTCCGCAGTGCAGGGATCACAGACATGCTTGGCGCTGCCCTGACCCACACCATGCTGACCCTATGGGGAAGTCTCTTTCTACTTTTGGCTCACACTTGTGTGATCCTTGCAGAAATCGAGAGCCTGTCGGCCTCCTCGCTGCCCCTTTTGGGTTTTCTCATCTGTGTGCTCCAGGTCCTGTGCAGTGTGTACATGGAGATATTCTCATTTACACAAGCTCCACACACTCTTCTTTTTAAGCGCTGTCAGCTCCACCAGTCCTTGTCTGCCTGAATCTTTATTCTCTCTGGTGTTCTCGCTGGAAGCCCTGAGTGGGTGTTTTTGAATTACCATTTGGCTGAAAGGAGGAGGCAGGCTGGTCATTTGGAGACAAGGAAACAAACAGGGCAGGAAGCAGAAGCTGAGTACAATCTACCCCAATTCCTAGTCCCTGTTGCCTATGGGACTCCTTTGTCCTCCTGAGCAGTGGACAGAAGCCATCTCTCCATTCTGTGTTCAGTGCATCAATAATACTTTCCATTTCTTCCCTTGAAAAATAAAATTTCTTCTCCATTCCCCTAACACCATCTGGATCTTAGTGCACATATAATTCTGTATATATGTGTACAACCCCTCCACATGTGCTTATTCACATATGCACATGTATATACATGTGCACATGCATGTTAGCTCACACGTGTGTGCAAACACATAGGTGTACACATGCTTCCTCATGTATGCACGCACATGCATGTATCTGTGTATGTTATCTGCATATGCATCAGTGCAATGTCTACATACATATGTGCATGTATACATGTCTCAATGTGTTCATTCATCTATACATGTGTACACATGTGTAGGTATATGAATGAGTACATGTATGTGTGCATGTTTTTTGTATGGGTGTGTGCATTTATCTATATGTTTTGTGTATATATATATATATATGTTTCTCTATATGTTTATGTGTATATGTGTGTATTTATGTATGTATGTTTATGTGTATATGTGTGTATTAATGTATGTGTGTATATGTGTTTTTGTATATGCATGCATTCATTTGCACATATGCCTATGTTTTTGTGTATATATGTATGAGTGTGCCTGTGCCTATGTGTATTTGGATGTATGTATATGTCTTTGCATGTGTGTGTATGTGTGAGTCTAGGTGCATTTGTGTGTATGCATATGTGTATGTACTTGCATGCATGTGTCTGTGTGTAGCTATGTATGTATGTGTCCACATGCAAAGCTCCAGGGGGGTGGGCGGCTGGCTGGCGCTCCTCCCCTCTGACTGTGTGCCTCAGCACCCAGCCAGAGCAGCTCCTTGTTTACACATGTTCAGATTAGTATAAAGAGACAGGCGGTTTGGCCACTTAGCTTGAGTGTGAGTGCACACTGCGAAGTCAGTCCACCCTCCATTCGTGGCGATTTCCATCCTTCATTCCAGGGTGCCCCAAATCCCTTGCATGAAGAGGTGGGTTAGAAGATGAATTATTTGTAATAATAGCTGGGGTTGTAACTGTTAAGTCACAGATGCTGGCTTGAATGCGATCCAGTGAAAGGGAAGCTTACTAAGGATGTGACTTATTTTCATGGAACCTGCAGGCAGCGATGCAGCTGAGCCCGAGGCAGGGACTGAAGACCATGAGGCTTCGCGCTCTCTGAGCTTCCTCTTTCTGAATGTCTGTCTTTGTTGATCATTTTTAATTGATCCTGACAGCCAGTTTTCTCTTCTTGGGACAAGGTATGCCAGCAACTAGCTTTGCCTTAGCTCTTGAATTTGTACCCAGTTTGTTTATGAGGCTAGCCTGGCCGACCAGATTTCCACAAGCAGATTCTCAACAGTTTGATAGTGAGCGAACTCAGGCAGGGTCCCACTGATTAGATGCTGGTGGGGGCTGGTGGACTGGGATGAAAACTTTGGTGAGCTTTTCAAACATCTCAAAGGGGGTCCATAATTCCTACCAGCATTTGGGGTAGGCAGGGAGGAAGAGCTATGTTTATCTCCCTGACGTTACCCTACATTCTAAGGCTTAGGTTGGCCAAGCATTTCAAGAGGATATTCAGAGAGGGGATGTGCACACAGGGAAGCCACTCAGAAACGCACTGCAGGGGGCAGGGGTGGGTGGGAGTCTAGCCAAGCTTCCTGATGGGCTCTGGAGTGAGTGGTAACTTTTCTGAAGGACACAAAACTCTATTCTGTTTACCTTAGTTGTTCTCTTCCCAACTGGAATGGCAGATTCTTAACTTGCATCTTTAACATTACATGTCCCATATAATGTTAAAGACAAATCCTGTGTTCGGGATCATATCCCGACTCAGTCCAAACACTGTTATTTGTAGCTGGAGAGGAAAGTTTGAGGATGTTGAAATATGTTAATTGTATTTTTAATTTTTAAAACCATACTTTACGGATGGAAATACAATTTACATATCAAATGACACCATAGGAGAATGAGTTGGTATAGTTTTGTTTATTCTTTCTTTCTTTATTTTAGTTTTGTTTATTCTTTAAATAAAACCAAATGGTATAGTTTTAAATAGAAGAAAAAGGGGGTGTGTAATTTCATGTTACAACCTCCTCTATTGTATTTTTTTGAGGTTCTAACATTCGGGCTCTTCTGATGCATGCTGGGTAAGCTCTCCACATTGGTACCCAGCCTTTCTGAATTAAGCTGGCGGGACATCACAGTGTTTCTTCTTGCTAGGTGTAGCAGGGCAGGCCTGGAATCTCAGCTATTTGGGGAACTGAAGTGGAAGGATTTCAAGTTCAAGTTTAAGGGCTTGGCAACTTAGTGAGAATCTTCTCCCAAAAGAAAGGTTAAAGAACGTGTTGAGGATGCATTTTAGCAGTAGAGTCCCTGTCTGTGTAGAGTGGAGTGCTAGGTATGCCTGGGCCCAACTCCCAGTACTGAAAAAGTGAATAAATAATTGAAGAAAGTCCTCTATTGCCTTGGTGCATATTCCTGGGAGGCAGGGGGATTAGACAGGGGACGGTTAGAACAGAGACGGAATATGTCCCCTCTTTTTTTTTTTTTTTGTTCTTTTTTTTTTGGTCTTTTCAAGACAGGGTCTCCCTGTAGCCCCAGCTGTCCTGGAACTCACTCTGTAGACTAGGCTGGCCTTGAACTCACAAAGATCCGCCTGCCTCTGCCTCCCGAGTGCTAGGATTAAAGGCGTGGGCCACCATGCCCGGCCATGTGTCTCCTCTTTACTAAAGAACTAAACAGCTAACCCCTTGAAGTCTCATTGCTTTTGGAATTTTTAGAAAGTTTTTTGTTTATTTATTGATTATTTTTATGGGTATGAGTGTATTGCCTGCATGTAATAAGTGCACCGGTGTCATGCAAAGCCTGCAGAGGCCAGAAGAGGGCATCAGATCCCCTGGAACTGGAGTTACAGATGGTTGTTAGCCACTATGTGGGTGCTGGAAACTGAACCTGAGTCCTTTGGAAGGGCAGCCAGTGCTCTTATGGCTGAGCCAGCTCTGCAGCCCACTGAGAACTTAGAATTTTAGAACTGGGGAATTCTTCCTAAGGCTGAAAGTTTCTCATGAGCTTCACCAGGCTTTCACACCTTATTTGAGGCTCCTGGAATTAGCTTAGCCACTCCATTTGCTTCTCTTACCCCTAGTCGGTCAAATCAAACAGCTCTCCCATTGACACTCCCATAGGTTCACCCACCTGTGCATTGATTGAGCACCTACCATGTCCCCAGCATCTTGCCAGGCAGTAGGCAGAAATTAATACCCATGACACCTGCTCTCTGCACCCCAGTTCTCAGTAGCCATGACACCAGACCTCTGCACCCCAGTTCTCAGTAGCTCACATAACTGTGAGTATTCACTGCCTTCCCGTAGCTCCAGCTGCTCTGGAAGGCGAGGTTGCGCTCCACTCAACTGATGCCTGGACTGTTGCTATGACAAGTACTTGACTTTGTAATTTAAGATTTTAATGTATCATTTTATATTATTTTTATTTTTTCACATGTATGAGTACATTGCCTGCTTGTATGTAAGTGCGCCTGTGCCGTGCAGTTCCCATGGAGCTGAGAAGAGGGTGTTGGATCCCCCGGAACCGGAGTTATAGATGGTTGTTAGAAGCTGTGTGGGCACTGGGTACTGAACCTGGGTTGTCTGCGAGAACAGCCAGTGCTGTTAAGCACTGAGCCATCTCTCCAACTCACCTGACTTTGTAATTTTAAAATATCTAATGAAGCATTATGAAAAGGATCAAGGCCTAATACATGATTTTAAACATTTTGCCATGTTCAGATTCATTAAATGGAACACACATAACACAGGATTGAATAACATTTAATGACATTACAATCTATGTGACCACCTTGTTTCTATCCACAAAATGGAGTCTTAATGATTGAATCTCTGCAAAACTTTCCTTAACAACATGAACTTGGGTGGTCTAACTTGCAGTAGAATTCTTCTGGAATTGGACCCGGTGAGGTGCTCAAATTGTTTGATTGATGTAAAGCCATGGCGGAGGATGCTGATGTACCGTACTGGCTTCCAAAGCAATTCCTGCAATAAGCCACAATATAAATTGTTTGCTGTGATGTTTAAGGTGTTGAGTAAGCTCTTGCCTGAGTGCTAAAGTAGGCATTTCTTGTCAGGGCTCATTCAGCTCTACAGGTAACCATACAGGTCTCTTTAGGATTAAGAATTTTGTATCATCCTCTTCCCAATGAGAGCGATCAATACATTACAGCAGTTTCCAGTTTGTATAAGTGACATTTTATAATAATTGTTTTATTGTGGGTAATGATAATATTACTGCATAAAATAACATGGGTTTAATATGCACGCTTTTAAGTAAAATTTATGCATAAGAGTAATATTCAATATTTAAGTAAATATTTTTTCCTTTATGCTGAAAAATCTCTATTCCAGATGTGAACATAACTTTTGACTGGTTCTAACTTCCAGATAGAGTTCTGTATAGGCTCAAAAAGCCCACGTATAATGCTGGAGTGCTGGGTCCTCCTTGGGCTCATTTCATGGTATTATTACTACAAAGAACAACATGATATGTATGATCATATTGAGTGTGGGAGACTCCACAGGCTAAAATAGTACTTTTACCACCCACTTGCTGTTCTCTGCCCTGTCACAGAGTCAGGGGGTCAGCCTGGCATAGGAAAGGGGTTTCTTTGGAGGACCGTTTGAGATAAATGTGTTTGAGTCTAAAGTGGGAGGGCTACTCTCACCTCCAGAACCTCCTTCTCTGTGAGCTCAAACAGCACCTGACAACTTACTAATAGAAATATACCAAGAGAAGGGACAAGAACAGAGGAGGACAGCCTGGGCTTAGAGAGCCTCAGACCATCTGCTGCTCCTGTGTAAGAAGTCATCAAGATCGGACAGGACATTTGGATCAAATGAGCCAAATCCAGGCCACTGCTTATGGCCATTTGGAGATCACCTTGGAAAATTGGAAACCCACAGTGCAGGGCAAGAATTCCAGGCCAAGACTGCCTGGGGCCAGGATTTGGGTCAGAGCATCCTCCAGGACAAAAGTCCCCCATCCCAGAGGATATCTCAAGGGTATCCCTGAAGTGGGGCTCTGGGGGGTCTACATGAGACCCAAGGCATAGAGTTTCTGTCCTGGGATGGCACCATGGTGGACAGTGGGGTGCTTGCCCCACAGATTGGTCAAGGATAGAATGGCCAAGGTGGGGTACAATTGAGGTGATGGAAGTCAGAAAGGCAGGAAGGCAGAAATTCAGAGAGGCAGGATCAGTGATAAAGTAAGTGGGAAGGGGCATTGGCAGCAAATAAGAACCTGCGCGTGAAGTCCTGCCTTGCCTGCACAGAGTAAGGAGGCCACCGGAGCCGCTCCCTGGTCAGGATACTAAGCTCTAGCTTGCTCACTGGCCACAATTTAGCCAAAGTAGGCTTGAGAGACAGGCTAAATCCTGAATGCTAGAAATGGAAATGGTAGAAGAGAAAGAGAGAGAGAGAGAGAGAGAGAGAGAGAGAGAGAGAGAGAGAGAGAAACTAGAGATCTGACCTTGGGACAAAGAGTCTGCTTTTGAATCACCAAATGTTAGAAAATATGAATTAAGAAAAGCGTTGAAGGAACAGACTCCAGTGGAGCGAGTAGGCTACTGAGGCAGAGAAAAAAACCCAAGGGCTCCTCCCCAAGGTCTGGCGGGGCAGATGGGCACCCCTCGGCATCCTGGGATCCAGAGGGGGAGCAGCCTCTCTTACAGACTCCAGGTTTTTATGTTTTTCTGCTGCAAACAGTAATTTCAGGCAGAGTGAGGTGAATTAGCTGGTGCTGGACTGGTGGAGTCTTGCTGACTCAAGGAGATTTCACCTTTTCTTGATTGGTTCTAGTGGTCAGCCTATTGTAACACCTCCGGTATTCCAGGGCCACTCTGCTTACACTTGCAGTGTTGGTCCTCAATGCATCTTTTCCATGTTAACATGAGTCTTCAGCAGCAGGGCTTATAGCCTCTCTTCTTGCAGGTATTCCCCAGTTTAGAGGCAAGGATCTCCCTTACCTTTTGTGGGACCTTAGATCCCCGGCCAACATCCCCCCTGGTAGACTTAATCCACTACTGATGTCAGAGCTCTGCTATTGATATATTATTGCCCTTTTAAGCGCATAGTTTAGGATTTATTTATATTTGGTTCTGAATAGAGAGGTAATCCTTTTCACAGTTCCTTGTCTATCAGTCAATTAAAAGAAGGCACTTTATACCAGTTTATAAGAGATTACCTCGTATTAATAGTTGTCTCCAATTAAGTTGGAGAGCAACACCCATCATCTGTCATATTCTCCTTGTTCTGGGGGGAGGCAAGAAAAGTCTCTCATACAAAACCTTGTGGCACCCTAGAAAGTAAGTTTCATCAGACCCACTATAAATAGTTGTTACACACCAACAGTGATATATCCCATTTAACTCGGAAGCATTACCGTTTTTACAGAGTCTGTAAACACATGTTGTATTAACTATACACATAATTTACTTTTACAAGTCCTAAAACACCAGTGTAAACCTGTAGACAGTGTGCTAGGCAAAATGGTGTGCTTGTTGAACTCATGTCAATTTAACATACATTGAATTAATATCGAATTACACCAGCCTTCCCACCCACCCCGCTCCAATTCACCATTTGCGCCAATTTTCTGAATGACCCAGTCTTTCTGTTGTTCTTACTTTTACTGATGCATCCCCTTCCATGAGAAATGTTTATAACTGGGTTTATTGGTTACTAGCGATCCACATATTGAGGACACCATTTGTCGTTTGTTTTTCTGCGACTGTGTTACATTTCAGCTTAACATAATGTCTTCCAGTCCACCCATTTACCTGGCAAGACGTTCATGATGGTCTGCCCTGCTTTACTGCTGGCATAGAACTCCATTGTATAGCATGACCACAATTTCTCTATACCACTCGTCAGTTGAGGGCATCTGGGTGGTTCCCAGCTTTTGCTGCTTGTGAACAGAGCTGCAATAAACATAGCTGGCAATGTATCTTTGCAGTAAGATGTGTTTCTGTAGGTAACATATCCCAGGAGTGTAATGACTGAGGTTCAAGGGAGGCTCGATTTTGAGTACTTTTAAGTTTCTCCACACTGATCTGTCCAATAGTGGCTCGTACAAGTTTACATTCCCACCAGCAATGGAATGAGTGTTCCCCTTCTCCACAAACCTCTCCAGCACTGGGTATCATATTGTGTTCTTGATCCCAGCCAGTCTATATGGAGTAAGTTGATATCTCAAAGTGGTTTTAATTTGCATTTTCCTTAATTGTCAGAGATGTGAACAACTTCTTAAGATGTTCTCGGCCATCCTGCTAATTCTCCTCTGTGTAGGAAGTCTCTATTCCAGATCTTTGCTCCATTCTTTTGAGAAGATGTTTCATTTGGTTTTCTTTCTTCTTTGTTTTCTTGAGATAAGCTTGTATATCTGAAGATTAATGCATTTGTCAGATGTGTCTGCCAGTAAAGTTTCCTACCCACTTCTGTGGGTTTCCTCTCACTTCCTTTATTGTTCTTTTGATGTACAGAGCATTTATTTAATTTAAGGCAATCCCCAGTTTGTCAAATTGTTTGATCTTAATTTCTTTGTGCAGCTGCTGTCTGATAATTCTGAGAGAAGTCTTCGTTCCTACACCTATGGTCTTGTAGTCTGCTGCCAGTTTCTCTTTCTAATCACCTCCAGGAGTTTGATGGTTTCAAGTTGAGGTCTTTGGTCCATCTGGAGTTGACTTTCTGTACAAGGTGAGAGTAGGGGTTTAATTTCATTCTCCTACAAGTGGGTGAATCCAGTTTGCCAGCACCACTTTTGTGAAAGATCTGCGTTGTCTTTGCCTCCATTTGTGTCTTCTTGGGCCCCCTTGTCAAATATGAGGTGGCTGAAAATTGTATGAGCTCAAGTTTGATCTTCATGCTTTTTTATCCATTGGTCAACTGGTCTGTTTTTGGTCCAGTACAAGGCTGCTTTTTATGACTATAGCCCTGTAGTATATTTGATATTGATGACTCTGGTATAGGACTCCCCCCATGTTAGCTCTTTTCACTCAGGGTTGCTTTTGGCTATTCGGGTATCTTTTGTTTTTTCCAAATGAAATTGTAGGATTTTTTTTTCCAATCCTGTGAAGACAATTCTTGGGGATTTTGAATTGGGATGGCATTAAATCTGTACACCATAGTTTGGGTAGGATGGACATTTTTACTATACGTTTATTTTTTTCCCATCCATGCATGCATGGGAGGTTTGTCCATCTTACTGATGTCCTTCCCTACAATTTCCTTTTTTTTTATTTTCAATTTTTTTTTGCAATTTTATTTTTTCATTTTCATTTTATTATTTTCATTTTTTTTTAGTATTTTTTTTTAATTTTTTTTTTTTTAATTGTATTTTCGGTATTTGTGTATCCAATGTACCTGTGCTGCAGCAGGTCTGTGCACCCGCGTCCGTGCAATGCCGTCGGAGGTCAGAAGAGGGTCTCGGATTCCCCTGAAATGGAGTTCTCCTGTCAATTGGAGTTTTCAGACGTTTTCTCGGCCTGCCATGTGGGGGCTGGGGATGCGAAGCCCCGGGTCCTCTTAAGAGCAGTGCGGCGCCTATAACCGCTAGCCATCTCTCCAGCCCGATCCATTTTTACAATATTAATTCGTGTCAACCTACGAGTGTGGGAACTCTGTATCTTGCAGTGCCTTCTCCGGCTTCTTCAGCCTTTTAAAGTTCTCATTGTAGAGGCCTTTTGCTTCCTTGTTATGCTTATTGCTCTTAGAGGTGGGATCCCCCACCGTCCTTGCTTTCCTTCTCTGCAAATTCATTCCTGCATGCACAGCCACTGGGGTTCGCACATTCATTCCATGTCCTTCTGTTTTTATAAAAGCGTCTATCAGGCCTAAGAGTTTTCTGATGGAGTCATCAGAATCTTTTATGTATAGATTCATGTTGTCTTTCCAAAACAGGGATGCAGTGATCTCTTTCCCTGCCATCTTTTATTTTTTGCTCCAGGCTGTAGCTATGCTTGGAAGAACTAAAATGATATAATACACCTGAGGGCAGACACTAGGATCACATTCCTGATGTTTTGAGAGAAATGCTTTCATTTCTACTTATTTTCTATAGCAGCAGCTATATGCTTGCCACTATATGGCCTTCAGTGTTTGAATGTGGTCCTTCTGTCCTGGAATTCGGTAGGGCTTTTATTAGGCAGAGGGCTGTTGAATGTTATCAAATGCCTTCTGGTTGTCTATTGAGAAATATATGATTTCATGTCCTTGACTCTATTTATTAGGGTTGATTTGTTTGAGACAGGGTTTCCCTCGTAGCCTCAGCTGGTCCTGGAATCCTAATGTAGACCAGGCTGGTCTTGAACTTCAGTGATCACTCTTCCTCTAGCCTCCAAAGTGTCTAAGTTTAAAGGCATGCACAGCAACCACACCTGGCTCTGTTTATGAGTTTTAGTACATTATTGGCCTGTGCATGTTAAACCAGCTTTGTGTTGGGAGGAAACCAACTTCATCATATAATCTTTGTATTGTGACTTGCAAGAATTTTATTGAGAAATTTTTTTCATGTTCAGCCATGTTAGAATTAGTTTAACATTATTTTTGTGTGATCTTTAATTTTATTCTGGCCATCAGGGTAATACTGGATTTGCAATGAGCTGGGGTGGTGGCTTTTTCTGCTGTCTGATTCATCTGAAACATTTAGTTTTTTATGTTTTTTGGCCTTTTTGAGACAGGGTCTCCCTGTAACCCCAGCTGGTCTGGAACTTGCTATGAGTAGACCAGGTTTGGTCTCATCTCACTAGAGTTTGTCACCCAACTTCTGATTAAATGGTGTGTATCACTATGCCTGACAATTTGTGGAATGTTTTGGGAAATATTGATGTTAGGTCTTTCTTAGATATTTGGAAGACTCCAATAGTGAGTCTGTCTAGGCCTGGCCTTTACTTTGTGGGCAAACTTTTAATTACTACTTTAATATCATTGCTTAAAATGTTTTTTAGGTATTATTTTTATTTTATGTATATGACTTACTGTCCTGCATGCAAGTTGTTGGCACAATGTGTGCATGCAGGAAAAAAAAAAAATTTATGGAAGTCAGAAGAGGGCTTTGGATCCCTTGACTGGATATTTGAACACAATTTTTGACCACCCTGTTGGTTTAGCTGGGAACAGAACTGGGTACTATCTGCAAGAGCAGTCCATGTTTTTAATTGGATGGAGCTCTCTCTTCACCCCTAAATCATTGCTTTTATAGACTTTTTTTTTGTCTTTTAGAGACAGGGTCTCCCTCTGTAGCCCCACTGTCCTGGAACTCACTCTGTAGATCAGGCTGGCCTTGAACTCACAAGATCTGTCCTGCCTCTGCCTCCCAGTGCTAGGATTAAAGGAATCCTCCACTAATGCTTGGCACAGACTTTTTGAAAGTGTTTTTATGTTCTCAAATTAAATTTTAGGGTATTTGTCTGGAATTAATACTATTCTTATAGTTTCTCCCCAGTATTTTTTAGAATTGTAAGCTCTAAAAATATTCCCTAATATTCTTTTGCATTTTGTTTGGAGAGCTGCTTTGCTGTATCTATGTTTTTGATCCTAAAAACTATTTCTATAGCTTATATTTTAAAGTGCACCCATGCTCATTCAATGCACTGTACAGTAAACAAAAGAAGTGGCAGGATTAGATCCCCCTAGAACTGGAGTTTACTGATGGTGTCTACATGCTTGCAGGTGCTGAGGAATCTAACCTGGGTCCTCTGCAAGAGCAGCCAGTCGCTCTTAGCTGCTGAGCCTCTTCTAGCTCCTATGTCCAATCTCTACCTCTGTTAATCATGGGTATTCTCTGTTTTCTTTTAGCTAGTTTAGCGAGGGGTTTGTCATAGCTTGTGTATTTTTTATTACATTAATTTTTTTTATTTTGTAATTTTATGTATGTGTATATGAATTGTATTGTACTGCATGCAGGTCTGTGCACTCCGGCGTGCAATGCGCGGCGGAGTCAGAAGAGGTCACTTCGAGATTCCTGAATTGGAGTTCTCCTGGAATGGAGTTACAGACGGATTCTTAGCCGTCGCATTGGTGGGCCGCGGGGATCGAAACCCGTCCTCTGTAAGAACGTCGGTGTGTGCTACTTAACCTAGGTTGCATCTCTCCAGCCCCTACCTTGTGTATTTTTCAAAGAAACTAACTTGCTTTGATTCTATGTTACTAGTAATAATCATCTCGCCCATTTATTTCTGTTCTAGTCTTTAGCATTCACACATAGCTGTACACGTTCTTGTTAGAATTGCCTTAGCTTACCCCAAAGGTTCTGGTAAGCCAAGCTTTCATTTTTATTGATTCTAGCAATTTCCTGCTGCCTTCCTGATTTCTTCAGTGATCCACTGGTCATTCAAGAATCCATTGTTCAAGCTGAGCGTGGTGGTGCACGCCTTTAATCCTAGCACTTCGGGAGGCAGGGGCAGGCAGATCGTTGTGGAGTCAAAAGCCAGGAGCTGGTCTACAGAGTGAAGTTCCAGCGACAGCTGGGGCTACATGGAGACCCTGTCTCGAAAAAGACCCAAAATAAAAACAAAAAAAAAAAAAAAAAAAAAAGGAATCGCATTGTTCTCAATCCCCAGGTATTGTGTAGTTTCTATTAATTTTCATCCTATGGAATAAAGAATTATGATTCTGGGGCTGGGAGAGATGGCCTCTAGCGTTAAAGAGCGCCAACTGCTCTTGCAAGATGACGCCGGGTTCGATTCCCAACACACCCACATGGCGGCAAGAAGACACCATCTATAACTCCAATATCCAGGAGAAACTTCCGTTCCAGGGGAATCCGACACCACCTCTTCTGACTTCCACTGCATTGCAAGAGATGGGTGCACAGACCCTACATGCAGACAATGCATTCATACACATACAAAAATAAATAAAATTAAAAAATAAGAATAAGAGATTTTGATTCCTTTCTTTTGGTTATTTGTTAGACATCGTTGGTCTAATAATGTAGTCTATTTATTTTAGTTTTTATTTTGTTCTTTTTGAGAAGTCTCCTTTTATCCCCCTTGGCCATGCAAACTCTCTATGTTAGACCAGGCTTTGGCTTAAACTCACAGAGACTGCCTGCCTCTGCCGGTCTGAGTGCTGGACTAAAGGCGCTGTTTAAACCACCAGTCCAGCTCTGAGTCTATTGTTAAAGAAGGTTTGAGTGAACAGAGCTTAGATCGGATTCCCTAGGACCTACCTGAAGCACAGGTAGGGGCCAGGTGCTTCAGCCAGGTGGATTGTTGGATATATCCTATCTTGGCCTGTTGGATTATTCTCTCACGGGTTAGTTGGTCATTAATTCATTGGTTGAATTGGCATTTGGATTATTAATATTGTCTCAGCCTGGCATGGAGATCACCTGTAGCGGTTATTACAAGGTGGGTCCTCGGTTGGCCCCAACTGATGAGAGGCTTGAGTGCACAAGAGCTGTAGATTCAAGTGGACATCGTGTCCCAGGACGCAACCATGAAGCAACAGGACACTGGTACAACCGGGGCATGGCGCTGAAGCCAAGGCATGGATCTGCGAACGCCCCCCCCCCCATTAATCAGACCCCAGCCATATTCTAACTGTAATATATAGCCTAGAGGTGTAACTAGTGTTCTTCAGTGCATGTTATTTGAGTTATGAAAACTCTTTAAAAATAGAAAAGGAAATGAAGGAGTGTGTTAGTACTTCCAACATACAAACCAAAAATTGAAAGCGAAACCCTGAAACCTAGACAAGTCAACACTCCATAAAGCAAGGAGTAAAAAATAGGCATGTAGAAGGAGGCAAAGCAAAGTAAGCTTCTCAACAATGGTGAAGAGGACATTTGTGATTTGCATTGAATAGGCCAAAAGGAAACCCACATGTAGGGATAGACAGATGAAGAGGACAACATGGGATAAAGTTGCAGGATAATTCCACACCAAGCTCTACAACCCTGTGGGAGTTCCTAGCAGTGGGATCCCTGGGGGTGACCNGAGAGAGAGAGAGATAGGAGAGAGAGCGAAGGAATAGACGAGTAGTGGGATCCAAGACCCCGTTGAGAAATCTCTCAGGGGTGTGTCACCAAATGGTTAGAAAATATGAATTAAGAAAAAGCGTTGAAGGAACAGACTCCCAGTGGAGCGCGTAGCTACTGAGGCAAGGAAAAAAACCCAAGGGCTCCTCCCCAAGGTCCTGGCGGGGAACAAAAAGATGGCACCCCTCGGCATCCTGGGATCCAGAGGGGGAGCAGCCTCTCTTACAACTACCAGTTCTGTGCTAGGTTTTTCTCTCTTTTGGAGGACAGAAAGGGCTCATGGCTGAGGCTGAGTCATATTGGGGTGACGGGGAAGCAGTTGCAGGGTGGGCTGCAGTTGTGTGAGACACTGGGTTCCACGTGAGCGTCCGGAGGGTGGCCACCACGTGAGCAAGTGACATTCAGGACCCACTATTTCTCCATCATTTGCTGTTTAATTTCTTCAATTATTATTATTATTATTATTATTATTATTATTATTTTTTTTTGTCTTTTGAGACAGGGTCGTCTCTGCTAGCCCCGAGCTGTCCTGGAAACCACTCTGTAGATCAAGGGCTGGCCTTTGAACTCACAAGATCCCCTGCCTCTCCTCCCAGTGGCTAGGATTAAAGCTGTGTCCACCATCATCCTGTGCCGATGAAGTAAGTTTGGCAGGTACTTTTTTCCCCGTTTTGGTAGTGTTGTCTCTTCACTCTTGTGACTGTTTCTTTGGCTGTTCAGAAGTTTCTTAATGTCGTTCCATTTGTCAATTATTGGGGTTATTTCTTAGGCTATTGGAGTCTATTTCAGAGAGCTCTTGCATATGCCTGTATCTTACAGTGTTTTACCTATGTATTCCTTTAGTCTTTGATCATGTGAGTTGCATTTTGTGCAAGGCAGGAGATGGAGATCTGGTCCACAAGTGTTCAGTTTGCTCAGCACTGTGAACAGCCTGGCTTTCCTTCCTTCCTTCCTTGTGGGAATACTCAATAATTAAGTGGATGCCATTGTCTGATTTCTTCCCAGCTTCTCTCTTCTATTCCATGGGGTTTCATGTCTGTTAGTCTCAGTGCTGTGCTATTTTTTGTAAAGGTTTCATTATGCACATGAATTATACATAATGGGTTTCAACATGACATTTTGATCACGTTCACCCCAAATTACCTTTTCTTGCCCCCTCCAACTCCACGGATCCCTTTCCTCTTCCAAACCAGCCTTCTTCTGATTTCATGACATTTTTTTTTGCCTTTTTTTCCAAGCCTGTGAAGAAATTCTTGGGGATTTTGATTGGGATTGCATTAAATCTGTACACTAGTTTGGGTAGGATGGACATTTTTACTATATTTATTTTCCCAATCCATGAGCATGGGAGGTTTGTCCATCTTCTGATGTCTTCCTCAATTTCCTTTTTTTTTTATTTTCATTTTTTTTTCATTTTATTTTTTCATTTTTCATTTTATTTTCATTTTTTTTTTTAGTATTTTTATTTATTTATTTATTTTTTTAATTTATTTTCGGTATGTGTATCAATGTACTGTCTGCATGCAGGTCTGTGCACCCGTGTCGTGCAATGCCACGGAGGTCAGAAGAGGGTCTCGGATTCCCCTGGAACTGGAGTTCTCCTGTAATTGGAGTTTCAGACGGCTCTCGGCCGCCATGTGGGTGCTGGGGATCGAACCCGGGTCCTCTGTAAGAGCAGTCGGCGCTCTTAACCGCTAGGCCATCTCTCCAGCCCGACCATTTTTAACAATATTAATTCGGTCAACCTACGAGTGTGGGAACTCTGTATCTTGCAGTGCCTTCTCCGGCTTCTTCAGCCTTTTAAAGTTCTCATTGTAGAGGCCTTTTGCTTCCTTGTTATGCTTATTGCTCTTAGAGGTGGGATCCCCCACCGTCCTTGCTTTCCTTCTCTGCAAATTCATTCCTGCATGCACAGCCACTGGGGTTCGCACATTCATTCCATGTCCTTCTGTTTTTATAAAAGCGTCTATCAGGCCTAAGAGTTTTCTGATGGAGTCATCAGAATCTTTTATGTATAGATTCATGTTGTCTCCAAACAGGGATGCAGTGACTCTTTCCCGCCTCTTTTATTTTATTGCTGTAGCTATGGCTTGGAGAACTAAATTGAATAATATCACCGAGGGCAGACACAGGATCACATTCCTGATGTTTGAGGAAATGCTTTCATTTCTACTCATTTTCTATAGCATCAGCTATATGCTTGCCATATATGGCCTTCAGTGTGTTGATATGTGGTCCTTCTTTTCCTGGAATTCGTAGGGCTTTTATTAGGAAGGGCTGTTGAATGTTATCAATGCCCTTTTCTGTGTCTATTGAGATAATTATATGATTTCTGTCCTTGACTCTATTTATTAGGGTTGTTTTTTGAGACAGGGTTTCCCTGTAGCCTCAGCTGTCCTGGAACTCACTATGTAGACCAGGCTGGCCTTGAACTCAGAGTGATCTGTCTCTGCCTCCCAAGTGCTAAGTTTAAAGGCATGCAGCAACCACACCTGGCTCTGTTTATGAGTTTTAGTACATTATTGGCCTGTGCATGTTAAACCAGCTTTGTGTTGGGAGGAAACCAACTTCATCATATAATCTTTGTATTGTGACTTGCAAGAATTTTATTGAGAATTTTTTTCTATGTTCAGCCATGAGATTAGTTTATACACTTTATTTTTGTGTGTATCTTTATTTTATTCTGGCATCAGGGTAATACTGGATTTGCAATGAGCTGGGTAGTGGGCTTTCTGCTTCTGATTCATGAAACATTTTAGTTTATGTTTTTGGCCTTTTTGAGACAGGGTCTCCCTGTAACCCCAGCTGGTCTGGAACTTGCTATGTAGACCAGGTTGGTATCCATCTCACAGAGATTTGTCACCCAACTTCTGGGATTAAATGTGTGTATCACTATGCCTGACAATTTGTGGAATGTTTTGGGAAATATTGATGTTAGGTCTTTCTTAGATATTTGGAAGACTCCAATAGTGAGTCTGTCTAGGCCTGGCCTTTACTTTGTGGGCAAACTTTTAATTACTACTTTAATATCATTGCTTAAAATGTTTTTTGGTTTATTTTTATTTTATGTATATGGGTGTATTGCCTGCATGCATATAAGTGCACTATGTGCATGAAATGCTCATAGAAGTCAGAAGAGGCTTTGGATCCCTTGGACTGGAGTTATGAACAATTTTTGACCACCCTGTGGTTTGCTGGGAACAGAACTTGGGTCTTCTGCAAGAGCAGTCAGTGTTCTTAATTGAGGAGCTCTCTCTTCACCCCTAATATCATTGCTTTTTATAGACTTTTTTTTTGTCTTTTCGAGACAGGGTCTCCCTCTAGCCCCAGCTGTCCTGGAACTCACTCTGTAGATCAGGCTGGCCTTGAACTCACAAAGATCTGTCTGCCTCTGCCTCCCAAGTGCTAGGATTAAAGGCATCCTCCACTATGCCTGGCACAGACTTTTGAAAGTTGTTTATATGTTCTCAAATTAATTTTGGTAGGTCATGTGTGTCTAGGAATTAATCTATTTCTTATAGTTTTCCCCAGTTTTTTTGAATGTAAGCTAAAAATATTCCCTAATATTCTTTTGCATTTTGTTGGAAGCTGTTGCTGTATCTATGTTTTGATTTCTAAAACTATTTTATTTATTATTTTAAGTGCACCCATGTCATACAATGCCTGTGGAGGTAAGAAAGGGGGGCAGGCGAATTCCCCTAGAACTGGAGTTACTGATGGTTGTTAGCTGCTGTGCAGGTGCTGGGAATCTAACCTGGGTCCTCTGCAAGAGCAGCCAGTGCTCTTAGCTGCTGAGCCTCTTTCTAGCTCCTATGTCTCCATCTCTACCTCTGTTAATCTGGGTATTCTCTTTCTTTTAGCTAGTTTAGCGAGGGGTTTGTCATGCTTGTGTATTTTTTCTTTTTTTTTTATTATTTATTTTTGTATGTGTATGAATGTATTGTCTGCATGCAGGTCTGTGCACCCGTGTCGTGCAATGCCGCGGAGGTCAGAAGAGGGTCTCGGATTCCCCTGGAACTGGAGTTCTCCTGGAATTGGAGTTACAGACGGTTCTTAGCCGCCATGTGGGCGCTGGGGATCGAACCCGGGTCCTCTGTAAGAGCGTC